>VUYV01000052.1:84592-283016 GCA_008711295.1 Anarhynchus alexandrinus | reverse complement strand
TTTTTTAGTAACGTTTATCTCTGTACCCTGCCAGCCAGGTGACTGAGAAAAGGATCACTTTTTTTGCTCTATATCAACTAACACCACCCTCACGCTTGCTTGCTTGCCTTATCTGTGATTGCTGCTTTTTTCTTTAATTGAGATTATCGGTTTATTTTTGGTGTATTTAGAGAGAATCTATGCAATGTCTAATATTTCAATAACCAAAGCTATTTCAGTTTACTATATGTATCTTAATAAGTGGATTAAGTACAACACTAGAAGGAAGACAGCACGAGAAGAACATAAAAGATTGGATTAAAGCAGTCAGAGGACAAGACTGCAAAACAGCCTGCCGGTACTAGGAATATAAAAAATGTGCACGCTGCACTGACCTCAATCACTGTATCTGCACAGCCAAGTAAGAAAAATACATGTTCTTGTTCCGTCCACCCACCTATGAGAGTTGGATTTATTACATATCATAAAGAGCTTGACAGGCCTGTGGCATCATTACCATGCACACACTTAATTTTATCGATTACTTCCGAGAGCTGTTGAATCACTATTTGAACAAGACATGAGCCTGTATCACATAAAAGGCAGATAATGGAGACACTGACAGATAGCTTTATCATGCCCTGTGCATTTCATTACTTTTTTAAGGACATTGGTAAGCCTCAGTGTTTATTAGTTGTTGACAAGAGCACAACTATTACTACTTCAGTATACTATTTCAATTGGATTGAAATGATAACCATATCTTTTGTACAGAAAGAACAGATAAAGATATCTACGTTTTAGCTCCAATCCACATGGAAGTCAAAATGGGCAGGGAAATTCTAAATTCAGTTCTGTATCTCAGCAAGTATACCAGGGCTTAGTTGCCATATCATGGTTGAGAAGAACAAATGTATTAGTATTGTACAGCTTGTTAAGACTGCTATAAACATGCAAAGACAAAGCTTCGTCAGCTATAAACTTTTATTTGGCCTCCTCTTTGTGACTGTCATTTGCACAAAGAGCAGAAGGATAAGCTAAAACGGTGCTCTTACCCTGCAAGCATAAGAACCAGATCTATGATGCCAACACTCAGTGCCAGATGAATTGCAAATCTATCAATTGTACTTAAAACTGTCGTGGTCTGGGTGTTCTACAGGGGTCTGGAAGAGATCTGGCTTTTCACTTTCAGCTTGAGTGATTCCAAATGCCACTGTCTACTGCTAAATCTGAAACACTTTTAAATGTTGCACTGGTAGATGAAAATTCTGCTAATGCACAAGAAACTTATCTGAAAAGTTGTTCTGAAGAAGCTTGTCTAAGAGCAGCCAACTAAATTCACCCATTCCAGAAAATATTAAAATAAATTTCCACCAGCAATCAGACTGTCCAATACTGTCAAACAGGCAAAATCTTAACTATTGTCTACCATCATCTTGCAAAGGTTTTTCAAGCTCTCAAGATGTTCAGTAGTAAACTGCCAGACTTCAGCAACAGAAGACACATGTTAATAAAAATACACAAGAGCTTGAGTGCTAGATTATGGTTTATTGATGCTAGAGATTAATGTTGCTGTAAAGAGGGAGCTTTGCTTGAACTCTCCTTAATTTGCCATATCTCTCAACAGTACTAATATGGAACAAATATCCTCTCAGATGAACACAGTAAATCTAAAGAAAGAAATATGGTTGCTGACCTGTCCTTGATCACTCTCCTGAAGTTCTCCTCTTTTAAAGAGAATAGGATTTACTGCAAAACTGCTGCAGAGTCTAATTGCAAAATCAGATCACACTGTATCACTGTACCACTCTGAAATTACAGAAGAGTTGAGGCTTGAAGTCAGTGGAGGAAGCATACCAAATGCCCTCAGATAAATATGCAGGGCTCTGAAGTTGTATGAGTAACAGACAAGAAGTGTATGTGACCGGCAGCACTGGAAGCTGAAGCTTCAATCTGGCTCACAATAGTCTAGCAACACTATGATTTCTTTTTTTTCTTTTTTCAGTTAAATATTTGAGACCAAGTTAGTAAAAGAGCAAATGTAGTGAAGAAAGATAAATAAACTCTCTTTCCATTCCCAGGGTGTGTGAATTGTTAAAATATAATTCCACCTTTTCTTTTCCACAGAGTATAAAAGGAACAAAAAATAAGATGAGAAGAAAAGGGAAATGCTCAATTAAAATATATTTGGAAAAAGAAGTCTTATCTTCCAGGTAGCTACAGTTTAGCTAAGTGAGATAAAGCATCAATGCAATCATGGAAGTATTAATCTTAATTATTTTTTTTTAAGCAACTTTGAAAATTCAGGGTACGTGTCATGTAGGCTAAGAATATCTACCGTTATGAAGATTACTTGTAATTTCTCGGTACTGGGTCCTGTATTCAGGTACACAAACTATATACAGCTTTGCCAAATATAAAATGTTTTGGCTGATATTTACCATACCAGTTTTCCTCATCAGATTACTTTTCAGAAGAAAACTTTAGCCAAAATAATTTACTCACTCCTGAGACTCTGAAATTTGGCAGGAAGATGAGTTTTGCATCAGGGGGTTGCTTTTTACTATTCCTGTAAAATTTGTTCACCTTTGTTCATTGGAAAATGTACTTGGAAAATTTATATTATATAAAGACATAATTTTCACTGAGCATGCTCCAGCTTCAGACTTTCACCAGACAGAAAATCAAAGAGGTATGAATTTGGATCAGGCAAATTTGGGTATGTTATATTCTTCCATTTGGCAAGCAAATGATGGAATCTACTTTTAGAATTTCTTTTCCGATCACTCTTAATTTTTTATAGCAACTTAACTTAGGTACTATTTACCAAAACTGTTTATGAGAACATCACGTGGGACCAGATTTAAGCCTTAACAAAGTCAAGACAAATCACACGTATTGTTTCCCTCCAGAGCAGTTAGCCTGTCATAAAATGGAAATGAGGCAATTTTGCAATAGTTTCTTCTCAAAAATCCACCTTGATAGTTTCCTATCACTTTATTATTCTTCCTTTATTTATTCTATATCTATAATCTTGGTGTTTATTTAATAATCTTGTTATTTTTCTGCTATCAAAGTTAGGCTTACTGGTCTGTAAGTCTCTCTGTCTCTGAAAAAACAAAAAAAAGCTGCCATCTCTTCTCACTCTGCAATCTTACCCATCTACCTGGACTTCTCAAACATAACTTCCACTAGTTCCTAACTTGTGCAAAAACTAACATTTAAAAATATTTCAACCACCTTCCTTCCATGTTCTGGCTTGTGTTTATAACCTTGTATGTGGGATGTAATTTCTTTTTTTTGATAACTGAAGCAAACAAAAAAGCATGTAACCTATCCTTCTCATTCCCTATTTGCTCAGTTTCCACAGCAAACTATGAATTATTAATTGCCTTCATGTCTTCAGCTCTCTCCTACTACCAAAGTATTAAGAGGTTTTTTTTTCTTCTTGTTTCCATGTCTCTTTTTTAGTTGTAACTGTTAAGAAAAGACAAAAGCGAGTATCTTTTTGCATATGAACCTCTTTTGTGTAAAGTGCACAGGTGTAGTCAATATGTTGCATCTGGCTGAAGAGCACACAGGTTTGAAAGCCCCCCACCAAAGGGGCATGGAAAGGCATCTCCAACTCAAAGAATTCCAAACTCCTGATCCAAGGAAGCGTTGACCACAGCCCATATAAACTCCACATTAATATCACAATCCAGGAATACTTCATAATCAACCACTCTCCTGTCCCTTTCAAAATAGTTGCAGAGCTACTCCTTTATACAGATCAATTTGCATGCTATGTTGCAATTTCAGAATTTTTAAGTCTCCCTTTTAAAAAAAATAATCTGAGTTCCTACAGAAACGAAGTGATGAAATCATATATTTGTGCCTGTGTGTAATATCCGCCCTTTTTGTTGAAGAGGTGGACACCTCAAAGGAGCTGAATTTCTAGAATTGTGGCACAAGTTGTTGGCAAGGACTGGGAGGTCCTGTTACCACTCTGCAGGGAAGTGAAGGCAGGGGCATCATCGTCCTCTCCTGCCTTGACCAGCAGCTGGGGCAGAGGTCCCTTGGCCACCCATTATACATGGGTTTTCTAACCAGGTAATACACACATACCTACAAACCAGCTGCAACAACTTTTTCCCCATTGTCAGGCTGGATAAAAATATGCTGGGACTTAGTAATGCAGTAATATGAACTCATTGCAATGACTTTTGGGGGATTTCAAGGAGTTGAAGTGGAGTTATTACTGGAAATATTAAAGGCAGGGTAAGTTTGGGGAAGTACTGAAGTGGGAAACTATGAGGGGAAGTTGTACGGAATATGAAGGACCTGAAGGAGAAATAAGTGACTGGAATCTAGGCCTTACTAGCTCCTTAGATCAGAAAACTTTTTGAATGGAAAAATGTATTGTTCTTCAACTAAAACTCAAGTGCACAGGAAGAAGCACTTGGCTTAAAACTTAAAGGAGAAAAAACATCATCTCTAGTTAGTAACCAAGATGCAAAAACAGAATTCCCAATTGTGATTTTTTTGCCCAAGAATTTATAAGCATATAAAATTAGAGATAATCTGGAAAATTCTTTTGCAACCTTAACTATACTGTTTAGTGCCAAGTGAACATAAGTCATCTGTATCAAGCTTTATTTCACATGTAGTGGCTCATTTACTCAGGAAAAATGAAACTTCTATTGTTTGATGACATTTTCTGTTTCTCATTATTGGCTGCATTTCACCGTACAGCACCATCTGGCTCAATGAAATCTCTTTCAGTACAATAAGCTGAGGCAGATACTATACTATACTATGGGTATTAGTGTTGGTTATTTCCCCACTAGTCTGTAATTCTGAACTCTAACAAATAATACCATTTAGGTGGTGGGCATACACCTGAATATATATACCACTTATCTGAAGTGGAGAGGCTGCACAGCTGTATCCCCATCCCATCTAATGTGAAATCATAGTGGGTACACTGCATTGTGCAGAGACAGTGGTAAAAGGTACAGTCACTGAAATCCTGATAAATCCTCAGCTACTTAATATCAGTCTTTCCTCTGGCCTTTAATGAGCGTTTCCTGGGCTCTTCCAACAGTTACAAAACATATGTACATTTAGGTACATACATACATATAATTCTATACGAACCAATCACATATCATCTTCCATCTGAAAATTTCAAGGTACTTCACAAATATTGATGAAAACTTTGCCAATTACAAGTTGTTTTCACTAGAGCAATGGAAAAGAATAACTTTTAATGTTTTAACAAATCAGTCTCCTGGACACAACTTGCAATAAAATTATCATTAGGACTCACTTTTATCATTATTTTACACATAATCAAATTTTCATTAAAATGCTAAAATCTACAATTTTTTAATCTAAAGAGTAAAATACAGGTAAAACCAATTAAAAACAATTGAAGTGAGAACAGAAATAAAAATAAAATAAAATTTTAAAAAATCAGATAGTTTACCACAACAGAAAGAGGAAGGAACCAGTATTAAAGCAACAGAATTCCATTGCAAGCAATGGAACGGGGGGGGCTTGGCCAATCACACACATGGATTATCTAATCATTTAATACGCGGATTCAGAGATTCAGATTATGGTTTTTACATCAGTACAATCCTCCTCTCTGACCTGGAACAAGTTATGTGAGCTCTCTGCAACAGATGATCGTGTATAAAATGATGATAGTTGTCTTTTTCTGTCTCCGAGGAGTACTGTGAGAAACGAAGTGGAAATGACCTGCTACTATAGGCAAGTTATTATAATATTTTACCTTTTGTAACAGATATTATAATATCTTTTATGGTAGAGCCAACAGAAAACTCTGGTTACGTTTGCTGATGAAAAACTGACTAATTTACTAAAAGACTTACATATTGCATTTGTTGTAACTTTATGATAAACAAGAAAGGTTAGAGATTTTATTCTTACAACTTTTTTTAAGCACTAGAAGGATAGGTAATATATAACCTTTGTGTATGGTCACTATAGAAAAGTATCACTTTATAAGTGACTTTAACCTGTACAAACCCAAGTAAGAGTATTTGAGAATTTTCATAGATCTTCAGATACTTTACTTTTGTTTTCATTGGCTTTTGTCCACAAAATCCCAGTTGAACCTCGCTCCTACTTTCCTCTTTGTCATATCACATTGAAGTTCTCATTTTTTTTAAACCTGCACGACTGAAAAATTATCTTTTTATTTACTTATTTGGCATCAAGCTTAGGATCACAGGGCAGAATCTGAGCCCAGATTAAGGCATTACAGCCAAACCTCCAGAAGATGATTCAAACTACAGTCCTGTATTAGAGACTGCTGAAGTTCAGTTGGGAATCTTAATTCTGAGTTTCACAATTTTATTTGATGATTGCTAGTGGAAAAGAAAGAGACATCAGCAATATCTCATCTATAGTAGTGACTGGATTAATTCCACAGCTTAATTCCAGATCCTGTAAAGCACTGAGTAGAAGCAATAGGTTGCAGGAATTGCTTGACCTCTTGTAAGAATATTCCCTCTTTTTAGCTAATAAACGTTACACAATCATTTATTTTACTGGTAAACCTTAAGCACATACTTGCTTAAAAATTTAAGTCTACTATATAGCAGCTTAAAAATGTATTTAGCATTTAAATAGTTTTATTTTTCCTTTAACGTTAATAAAAGCAGTTTTTAGATATTATATCTATTATAGGTTGACTAAACTTCAGAGAAATCATCTTTCTGAAACAGTAAAACACCATCATAACATCACTCAGTAACAGGCTTGTACAAATAGTGTAATAAATCCAATGATACTACATCACTTCTGTTTCTTGAGTTTCTAGAGAATAGGAAAAAAAAGATAAACTGTGATGTGGAGTTCACCGTATGCATGTGCAATAGTAAATGGAATTTTTGGTGCCTTGATAGTAAATCCATTTCATTTTTTACTAAACTGAGGAGGAGGATGTTGCTTACCTTTGTCTCAATTTGTTTGGTGTCTAGATTCTGAAAAAGCAGCTTTACTCTTGTCTTCCCATCGTCTGAAGAGCCTTTGAGCTGAGAGAACTTAAACCTCCAAAGCACGTTCTAAAGAGAAAGAGATTTGTTTAAGGACTCTGTTACATATTCTTACCTAGAATTATAGATTGATGATCAATGTTTATGTATCAGTAAACAGAGCATGATAACAGGCTAGTTGCAGAGCAAATAAAATTAACAGCTCTGTATCATATGTGAAAGCAAAAGATACAATATTAATATTCACCAATTAAACAAGTATTTAGAAATTCTTTGAAATGTAAACATTTCAGTTGTGTACATAATATCAAAATCCATGGCAAAATCTTAATTCTGGAAAGATCCATGAGGATATTTGTATCAGTTTCACTATGAACACAATTCCACACCATATCTTGATCTTTCATATTTCAGCTGGCTCATCTGCATAATGTAGATAACAATGTCTTACAGAGATGTTGCAAAGCTGAATTTACTGATGTGTATAATGTGGTTTGAATTCCTCAGATAAAATAAACTATAGAAATGCAAAAATGTTATTATTGAATGTAGTCTCACAAACCACAAAAGATGTGCTCTACAGGATACTGTTCTTTGTAAAATATATAAGAATTCTAGATGCATGGCATCTTCCAGTACCTGGAAGGGGGCCTACAGGAGAGCTGGGGAAGGACTTTTTACTACGGCATGTAGTGACAGGACAAGGGGGAATGGCTTCAAACTGGAAGAGGGCAGGTTTAGATTGAACATTAGGAAGAAGTTTTTCACTTTGAGGGTGGTGAGGCACTGGAACAGGTTGCCCAGAGAGGTTGTTGAGGCCCCATCCCTGGAGGTGTTCAAGGCCAGGCTGGACGTGGCCTTGGGCAACCTGGTCTAGTGGGAGGTGTCCCTGCCTATGGCAGGGGGGTTGGAACTCGATGATCTTCAAGGTCCTTTCCAACCTAAACCATTCTATGATTCTATGATCTTACTGCTGTTAGCAAATCCTAGATGGCCAGGTATGTTTTAATAGTTATGGAGATACTTTTTAAAAACAAATATTGGGAAATTATTTTTTAAACCAATGTCATTTTTTGGTATTTATTTGACTGATTTCTATTGATCGCCTGAAAATTTATAAGTTTAAAAAAACACAAGGTAACAACTTGCACCCAGACTTCCTACTGATGTTTCCTTAATGCTTATAATCTTAATGAAAATTCTATGTACATGTTGAAATGTCATTCAGTCCCTGGACACTGCTGAGGAAACAATTTAAGTACTTTGAAGTTTATTTCATAAGCACACACAGAAAAAGGTTCGCTATGTTCCATTTTCCAATATACCTCATTGCAAATTATTTTTTTTTCATGTAGACCTGTGCTACCAGTGGTCTTCAGAACCCTACTCATAGTCTGAAAGGGAATGCCCTATAAATAAAAAAGTGTTTACAGAAGGCACAAAAAGCCTGATTCCATCTCCTGGTTCCCTGCAGACATAAACATCATTGACTTAGACAAATATAACAGATGAAGAAAAACCCAACTATGCTACAGCATTGTGATGGCGCTTAAACTTTACATTCATGAACAGATTTTTAACTGGGTCCAGAGGGCCTAATTAGACCATCTGAAAAGTATTCAAAGCTTAAATGAGTTTGGATTTAAATAGGTTAGATGAATGTTTGCTATATAATATAACTGCTAGGGTGGAGATGACACGAACTTAGAAACAATTTAGCAATAATTGGCATTGCTGGAGTCATCATCTCTCTCAACAGTTGACACTAAGCAGAAAAGAAAAAAAGTAGATGGCTCTGGAAGGTGGAAGAAAATGCACACTTTGGGATCCCTTTATCTTGGATAAGTGGCTGGAGGCACAGGATAGGGAAGATGAACCAACCAAGCCAAGTAGTTAAAAGAAATCTCTACAAATAGATATAAAGCAGCAGCAGGCCACAAGAGTATGTCTATGATGGGCCCAAAATGGTAAAAACTGAAAGAGTTAAGCCCATGATGACCCTGGAACTGAACATGTGTGAAGTGAAGTAATTCTTCCAAATAAGTTTAAGAATCCCGCAAGACTGTTCTAGAGAAGAGCTTTTTAAAAGACACTTAAACTCCTAAGCAAAAGTTCTTGCCCTTTTTATTTTGTCATTTGTAATAAGAAGGCCTTTTTATATTATTGAACTGACTGTAATATAGCAAATTTTTTAATGAGTACATGCGCTGGTTGCCCAAAATTTGAGATCGAGGCTTAGAGCTGTAGGGCAGATGGGTGACTGGCCTTCATTTTAATAAGCCTGTATTGAACACCTGCTGTGATGTAAGACCATTCTTTGCATCAATAGGTGACTTTAATTTGAAATACATTATCTCCAATAAAAAATAAGTTTTTCAGCAAAATTGCTGTGTCCCTAATGAACTGTTAATTGCTTGACACTTCAACAATCTGTTCAGTGTTGGTAGGAAATATACTGAAAAATCTCTGAGTGTTGGGCAACACAGTCAACTCCAGCTGACAATTATGGGAAGTAAGATGAACTGTGGAAGCAACCCATTACTGCCTTACTCAGGCTTGAGGATGCAGAGGACATTGCCATCTCTCATACAGATGAACAATAAATGTCTTGAGCTCTCCAGATTTTTTACAGTTTAATGACAGAATCAATCTATCTGATGTTATTCTGTATTTCTCTTTAGGTAAGCAAGAAAGGTTGACCTAAATCCTCATCATCATCAATAATGAAGGTAGGCACTGTGGCTCAAAGTCCTATCATTTCTATAGGTAACATTTTGGTTCTACTCAATGCAGTAGGAACAGAATTTTAATTATGGCTCATTTTCTGATCTTATAAAGTTTATAATTTTAAAGTTTGGAGTATACCTAATCAATCTTCACATTTAAAAGAAACGTTTTATATGGCCTAAACTAATGAGATTACTTTCTACGCACAAAATGGGTACAATTGTGCAAAAAGCACAATTTCAAAATACAGTATCATCGGAGGCAGAGAAAGGTATGCAAACATATTTCCTGAAATTTTATGCCACCTCATAGGATAGCACACTTAAAGCAATTAGTAAATATTTTCAAGTAACAATGATCTTGGTCATTACTTCTCTGCACAAAGAAATGTGCATTTTGGCCCCAAAGCCCCAAAATACCAAGACAAAAAAACTAGATCCCATGTCAATGTTTCAAAACGCAGTATATTTCCTCTTAACTCAGAATGACTGACTGAATTTCTTTAATATATATTAAAAAAATCCTTTCAGTTTGAAGTTGAAGAACATATTTCAGAGGACAGCTCTGTTAAGGCAGAAATATTTTTGTATGTGTTTACTCCTACTGGCAAACAAATGTATAAATCCATTTAGAATAATTTAAATTCAAATATCACTTTAAATTATATATAAAATAGTAGAATTATAGAGAGATCTTGGAAGCTGACGTGTATCATAAACCATCCCCTGTAGGCACTTTACATATAGCCACTCTGTTTTGCAAGATAAGTGAATTTAATCTTATAGATTATGACTTTGAAATGTATTTGCCCTTGTTCTGTTTATTTCAGACATGGCCTAAATGTCTTATGATGGAAGAATAATTAATCCTATTTTATATCCACAGCTTCAAAACAAATAGAATCAGGTGACACAATTTTTTTCATGACTGATGATCTTTTAAAAATCTTGACATTTCTTTATGACTAAGAAACCAAATTCTCTGCTAAATATAACCTTCCTTTGCTTTTATTACTTGAAAAGGAAATTACTTTTTTATATATTTCTCCAAAATTTATCTTTACATGCTAAGGCACAAGTATAATTGTCCCTTTCTAGTTCCAAACTGACTACATTTCAGTAGTGCTGTATAAATAAAAAGGACAGTACATTTGAGGAAGAAATACTCAACATCAACATAAAAAATCACCACTAATGATCAACATAAAAAATTATGGTCAATGATAACATCAATAACAGTAAAACAAAACAGGGTTATGTTTTCTTTTCTTTTTCTCTTACCTTTGTTTTACTGTCAAAACAGGTAAATCCCAGAGCAAAGTCGACTGTGAAACACAGGGTATCCCCTTGCCAACTGCACATATATGTTTTAGACTGGAAAAGACAAAAAGCATGATTTTTGAGAGAACAACCATCATCATCATTTATCATATAAAAATAATATTGTATGCATTTTTTTATGTGTGGGAAGACACTCAGCTGCCAACACCGGTCCTGCTTTATATTGTTACATTTTAAAATTGTCAAAACCTTCCGAATGCAGGTCAGTATCAGATCTGTCAGCTAGACATTAACTGGAGGTGTTCTGTACTTTGAGTTCCTCTTCCAGAAAATAAAAACCATATCCTTGGAAACCATCCCTTACAAAATGCAACACAGAACAAAGAAAGCCAAATTTGACTATTTCAAAGCTTTTGGAAAACTGCTTAGGCCTGACCTATTAAAAGTTTTTTGGTTTGCGACGTTTTTTCATTTGTAAACTTGGGTGACATGCCAATGCAGCACTATGTTAGCTAATGTTAGTTAATGTAATTTAATAATAAGAACTAATAACTATCACTCATTAGTTAGCACTAATACTTGCTAGACAGTGCTATATGTACACCAATTCTTTGATCACCTTTCAGGTTAGAAAAAAATAAATTGTTTTATTAACAAAACCCAGAAGTTCTGTTTAAACTTCTGAATAAGCTTTACAGTAAAAAGTCAATTAATATTCTTCTTTACATGTGTTTTTAAGGCTAGCTAACTTGGGTATGTGACGGATTCTGAAGGTACGGGAAAAAGCTTCTGCTGCTGATACAATATGGAACAGCATGATGACATTCACCATTCATAGTTAATGGCAAAAAGCCCATTGCCTTCAGCATGAGTAGAGATCAGATCCTGTCTCCAGCCTTTCCTCACCTCACCTTACCGGCCATTTAAAAAATCATACCCGGGTGCTTTATGAAATCTTCAATATTTTTTTCAGCCAAGGGAGCGTTACTTTGCTTTCGTTGATATTTCATAAACTGCAATGTTGCCTCATGCTTAGACATTTGTGCACATGAAATTTTCGTATCTGGATAGTTTCTTTAAATTCCATTCCAAACAATGGTTTCAACACCAGAATGGCCCAGAGGAGACTGAAAGCATTAATAAACTTGCTTAAGTTGAAAAATGTCCTTTTAATTGTTTTTTTAAAGATATTTAGTATAATATAAAACTGTATTTAGTAATTGTAAAGGTTTCCTCATTCCACTATTAATAAAAACATTTAGAGTTTCACTAAAAGAAGCATTTATGAGTTACAGATATGACATTTTATAAAGGATTTTGAAAGGGCTGCGAATTAAATTAATTTATTAGCAAAGATTAGTATTATAATCAGCTCAACAATGACAGAGATGTATATTATTTCTGAATAAATTATTTTGCTCATTGGTGTTCAAAGATCATATTATTTGGCATTTAAAACGATTTCAGTGATTGATATTCAATTAGAAGGACATTTAAATATCCCTACATTTTATTCAGTAATTATAAGGTGGCATTAAGCACCAGTCATAACTTATTCTCCATTATTTTCCAATTAAAAAGGTTATACTAGCTGAGCTCTGACTCAGCAAAGCAATTTTTAAAACATATTAAATTAGATTCCCCCAATGGGTAAGCATCTAATTGCTCAGCCACAAATGGTGAATACTAAAATGAACTATTAACGAATAATTAGCCTGGAGTATTTTACAAATATTCAATATTTGCAAAGAATGGAACTGGTTTGGAAATTATTTGCAGACAAATATTACAGACAGAATATGCTGCATTTTCACCGTGATAAACCTTACAAATAGATATTTAAGGTTTATACTTACAAAACACTAATAGCTTTTTCTTTACAACAGAATTAGTTTGGGTTTTGCGGTATAAATTTAAAAGCCTGCCTATGGCATTTGCTTAACGACTCTGAACAAGTTCTCAGCCAGCTTTGTGATAAGGACCCCCATCTCCACTCATTAACATGAGTACAGAGCACTATCCCTTTTCGTTCTTGCCCTTGGAATAAGCTTCCCGAACACTTGTAATAGGTTACTTAAAAAATCTTCCTTACTGATTGGAAATGAGATTTTTCCGGCCTTAGTTCTAATACTAGTTTATCACAAAACTCTTGGGAATTGTAAGTAGAGGTAGATGAGAATCTACAAGGTTATCAACCTTAAGATATGCATTAAAATATTTTCCCATCATACAGCTATACCCTAATACCCACATTAAGATACATAGCGCATACACGTATGAAAATTCAGATTGTTAGCAAATGTGGTATAGTGACCATCTTTGGCTTGTACTGCTCCAGACAAGATGTAAAAGTTTCTCCAGTTCTAACCTTGCTGATTCTGAACATTATGCGGGTGTAGACTGGAAGTTTAAGCCCAATGAGTCAAAGTATAAAGAATTTAGCTGGTAAAAGGAAGGCCTCATGCCTGAATTGCAACTACTCCGAAAATTGTAGTACACATCCTAGATTGATTATTTAACGTTTTCCAAGCAAGGGGGAAATGATCAATAGAATAATTATTTGTAATAAAAGACAATTACAAAACTCTTATCTGCGTAGTTTTTCAGGTATCAGTATCTCAATGAATATACCTTTAACTTATTAAAAGATCAAGTTGAATGTCAGTAAGAAGGGTCTAGAGCACAGGTCTCATGAGGAGCAGTTGAGGGAACTGGGGTTGTTTAGCCTGGAGAAAAGGAGGCTGAGGGGAGACTTTATCACTCTCTACAACTGCCTGAAAGGAGGTTGTAGTGAGGTAGTTGATCTCTCCTCCCAAGTAACAGGCGATAGGACAATAGGAAATGGCCTCAAGTTGCGCCAGGGGAGGTTTAGGATGGATATTAGGAAAAATTTCTTCCCTGAAAGAGTTGTCAAGCATGGGAACAGGCTGCCCAGAGAAGGGGCTGAGTCACCATCCCTGGAGGTATTTAAAAGACAGGTAGATGTGGTGTTTAGGGACATGGTTTAGTGGTGGACTTAGCAGTGCTAGGTCTTTTCCAGCCTAAACAATTCTATGATTTTAAGTCAATAATATGACTGTCCAAATAGGGGAAGAACAGTGTTTCTGACTCATTCATAGAAGGAATCTCTTAGACCTCCTGTTCCTATTCAGAAGCACAGCACTGGTCTATCTTTGACACTGGTATCTGAGAGGGCTTAATAGTTACAATAACTACACATATACACTTACTATCTTTCCCATAGACAGAGATTTCCCAGAAATAATTCAGCTTTGATCTATCCCCTTCGTTTAGCAGACTGTCTCAGGATCCTGGAGCTCCTGCTCTCCTGATGGCAAGTTCCATTGGAACTATTCTGAAGAACCCGTGGATGTTCCAGCTGCTTCTTTGGGCACACCTGTGGTGGCCAGCATGACACTATCATGCTAGCACTACACTGGAAATGTAGGCGGTATCACGCAGTATTAATATCATTATGCACTAATTAGCATTATCTCACATACTGGCAATACCAGTCTTAAGCAGTCCTGAGCACATGTACTCTCTTGTCCACTTGTCCATGCCTCCACAATGGGTCCCCTTCACCAGAGCAGCTCATGTGAGAGTGAGCAAGCCTCTTTGCTCCAGAAGCAGAAGGGGAAGGTTAAAAGCAGGCTACAACTTCTCCTTCTTGCTAGTGAAATTTCTGCCTCTCCTCAGCAAATCGCTGATACAAAGCTGAAATCTTGTCTGTGCACAAACTGCAGGGGGCTGAGATTGCTGGAGGGGAGTAAGAAGGCTGGGTAGGGCAGAGAGTTAGGAAAAAGAGAGTCCTGGAAGATAAATAATGGGAAAAGAGGGCCTACATCTGGGAGTAGGAGGTGTCAGCGAGAGTGTGTAAGTACCCTTCTACTGAGGCCTTCAGAACGAAATTAAGTCCCTAGGGCAAGATTTCAGCCCTCTAACAAGGTCACATCAGCTGGTCAGTAGTTTGTCTTTCACTCCCATCTACAAAACTCTTGACACTTCCATCCCAGCATGATCCTGGGGATCACGCTTGGGGAACTTAGTACTTTCTTTTATTTGTTGTTGCTATCCACATCAATTAATATCTTCCACGATTGTGCACGCATCTTGGAATCCGCAGAAGGTAATTAGTATTGAAGGCTTGGATCAATTACCTCTTAATGGAAAAAAGAGATGCTTCTTTCGCGCTTATCTTCCATCAGTTTTTACAACAGGGAGAGGACAAGGGACAGGTTGCTTCAGTACTCTCAAAGAAAGACTGATGTAGGATTCTGTCTAACAATGAGAAGAAGCTATACAAATATGCTCAATGACAGGCCAATTAATTTCAAAACCAGCTTTTATGATCATCATTGCGATGACTCTTTCCCTCAGAAGGAGGGAATGTGTTTGTGAACAGATCTGCTAATCTAACAAGACGGGCTTTAAACTTGGTTCATGGGTGTCAGGTACCCAAGTCAAGAGGTGAGTAAATGCTAAAACTGGAGAGTGAACGCAGGGGAAAAGACTGCAAGAAGGACTTTCTTATTTCCACTCACAGAGAAGGGCACAAATATACCTCAAATATCTGTACGTTGAGAGACAGAACTTGGGCAACAAACAGGGAGGGGGACCATTTCACGTGTAGTCACTGGCCTATGACACGGTTGGAAGAACTTGGTGGGTAACAGACACCATCGCAGCCCAGACACAGGCTGCTTAGGAAGGGGATGCAAGGAAGAAAAAGATGACTTCTCCTCTTGTCTTCTATGTGTAGGGGTCCTTGGCCACACAGAGCCATAGTATGAAGCCAGAAGGAAGCAAGCATGCCTGCCAGATCGCTCTGATTTTGGCACAGCCTTTTGGGTCTCCCAGGTAGGCGGAATCCATAAGGAAGTCTGGCTGCTTCAGGGACTGTGTAGTCCAAATGCTTCTAAATAAATGCAGACATGCAATAGATTTTTGTGGTTACTGGACTATGAGCTTATTGAAACGCCTTAGCTGCGAGACCTAAATGTGCCTAAGTCCTGTCATAGCTGTCCAATGTAGTACCTATGGATTTTTTTCAAGACACACAACCTTTTAATGTTACTCTGATGCGGGCCTGTATTCTAAGAAATAGGTGTTCCACTTGTTTATGTTTTTCAGTAAAATTCTTTAAAATCATGCTTACTAATATCTGTAGTTGCGATGTTACATTCTGAGATCAACAACGATTCATAGGAAAAAAATACCATTTGGTATCATTTTTAAAGACTCAGGGTGGTCAGTTAGCAACCTTTTCAACCAGTATTCCTTTTCCTAAGATTTCCTTTAGTTCCTTGGCAAATAAATTTTCTAAGGAACAAATAAGATTCAGTGATGTTGCTTGTGTAAGGGCAACACAGAAAGATGACATAGAGTATACTCTGTTTAATGGAGTTTACTTTTATATCTCTAGTGCTGTTTTTCCTAATTCCTCATAAAGCTAACAGTTTCAAAAACTTGAATTTCAAAATTCAGCTGATGCCCGGCTACATTGTGGTTAATTATTGTCTTGCATGAAGAAAAAACTCACTTTTGCTTTAACTACACCACTTATACGCAATATATTCATTCATTTTGGACTCAGCTATGTTCTGTTGTGCAGGAATTCTAGTGTTTTTGATCAGCCAAAATACGGAAATAAATACTGGTCTTCTATTCTAAATTGATACAAATTTGGCACATTCGTGATTTTGCTCGTTTATTTTCCAAAAAGCAACTGGAAAGTAGACAACACCTATTCACTTTACTGCTCAAACTACACATTTTCCCCACTACTCTGTCAACTACTTTATGGATGTATACATACATTTGCTCTAAGATGGGCTGTAAAGGTTTATTACGTGTAAGTGGGAAAACAGACACTATTTCTCACTTTACTCATTTTATAGAATTGAACACATACTTTCAAAAAATCAATGATAAAAATAACCAGGCAGCAAAGCATTTGGGAAAGAACCATATCCATATCCATATGTATACAGTATACATATTGCACACTGTATTCATATTATTCACTTTAAGTTAAAGTATGTGCTATGCCTCAGTGTGCAAATAAAATGCCATCAATATACTACATGCTAAAATCTTAATAAAACTTTTACTTTGCTTAAAGGGAATATTTCCCTCAAAATTAAATTAACATTATTTTATTAATCTAATGAATATATTTTTGGAATATTGTTTTCCAGAGACAAGTAATCTCTTTTACATGTAAAATAACATGATGAGAACACAGTTTTATTTGGTCAGTGAAAACAGTACTTACTTCATATACTATAAACCAGCCATCATCATCTGGTTCTGGTCTTTTTCCTTTTTTGTAGTTAACTACCAATGAATATAGATACAAGCCAATAACAATAGAGCATGCATTGAGCATGTTTAATTTAGTGATGACCCCAAAATCTATTAAAGTTAATGGCAAAGCTCTTTTGAGCTGTTCAAGATTTGTCTGTTATTTAATGTAAAAAAAAATATAAAATTAAAGCTTAACCATATGCAGATCAAAACTTAGTGACTAAAAATCTCAAACAGAACAACTAGAAACACCCCAAACTGAGCACTTTTTCATATTAAAGAAGTTGACTTTTCAACAAAGTCCATGATCTCATAAAGACTTACGAAAGTGAACTGTATACAGATGAAGAGGAGAGTGGAGTTCTAATGGGCTAAATGTATATGAAACAATTTGTTTGTCATTGTCTATTAAACTGCAGATTAACATAATAATTGAATTTAATTGTAAGAGTTTTCCCTAGAAATCAATTACTAGTCAACATTTCAATCATATTAACAGAAGACTCCAGGGTTGCCAATTGAAACTGATAAAATTTTAATATCATCCAAATATCACTGATACTTGTTTCTTCTTATTTCTGAGACCAAAACCCATCTCATATTACATTTAATATTTTTTTAGTCTTTCTGTCAGTGCGGGCAGCTGCAAAAAATGGGAGGAAGTTTGTAGGACTTGTCAGAGGAACTTAAATGCCTGAAAAAGAGAAGGACCTAAATGATGTGCTCTTTTATTATGCATTAGAAACAAAATAATGTACAACAACATTTAAAATACAGTGAGGGTAAGGAAAAAAACCTCCTACACTAACAACAGACGGTTTGGAACCCAGATTCTTGCATTTTATACAGCAGCTTTTTACAACCTATTAAATCACACAGGAGTGACAGGAGTAAGGTTTCTTAATGCATCGAATGTAGTTACCAAAACAGAGAGTTTGGTAAAAGCCTTAGTATGGGACCTGCTAGGTCAAGCATAAGCTTTTTTGAAATTTCCACTCAGCATAAAAAAACTCTGAGTAGGATGTGGAGATGATGATAAGAGCAACCAGAGTTGTTATGGTTGTACTGAGAAATATATCTCAGCCCACATACAGAGAGTGTACTAGGAGGCATGCAAAATTAAACCCCTTAATTCTGAAGACAGCCTGCAAAACCTTCAACAGTCTTTTCACATAGAATTACTTGTGCTAAACTGAAATGCTTTTAAAATGCTTTGAAATTCCAAAATAGTTGAATTAAAAATGCACATACTTTGGCTTTCTCATATTTTAAAATTCTGATTGTTATTTTAAGATAAAATATTTTATATTATATGTCACCATTTTTTTAAAAAGCAAAACTTTCAGAAGACATTTATAAAGTACATTGAAAGCATTCTCACTCTGAATCCACATTACAGATGTGAAAATGAAATGACAATGAAATCTGACATTCATCAAAAGCATAAGAGGTTTCAGAAATTTCATCCAGAAATTTCCAAAGCTCAGGTGTATTCCTGTTCCAGATAACTGTACAGAAGGATCAGTGAAATAATTTCTGTGAGAGTGAACGAATGAATACCATCTTCACTTAAAAAATGTGGCAGATCCACTCATTTGGCCATACCTTTAAGGAATTCATCATTTCACAATTAAAAGGTTAGAGAACTGTGATAATTGCAGATAGATACAATTAAAACTACCCTACCAAAACAGAACAGATCTGACTAAAAATCTTGTACATTCCTTCAAGATCTGCAGTTGTTGCAATTGAAGGAATTGCATCTAGTGCCCTAAAATGACTCTTTTTTACATACTTGACTGTGTATTAGTAGAAAAAAGCACATTCTTTTGTAAAAGATGATGCTGTAATCTGATGATTTCAAGAAGACACTACAGTTGTTTTTTTTTAACAACGATGCACATCTGTGGTTCAGCGTATATGTATGCAAGAGACACACTGGCACTAAAAGTAAGATTTTTCAAAGGACTCAAATAATGGCTCATTATACTTTCACTGAACTTCAAAGAAAGCTTCTATTGATTTCAGTAGAAGTGGTGCTAGCTCAGTGCTTAGTGCTTCAGAAGATAACACCTATGCGTAATATGTTCATGTTTTTAATGATGGCTTTCTCAGGGCACTGCTATGCTTGAAACTTTTGCCTTTCAGTCATCTATTACAACCTGAGCCGTGCTCATAAGTAAAATTCCTGCCACACAACAGCTGTTCTAACTGAAATAAATACTTATCTCTGATCTAATCTATTTGTAATTTGTAATGCTCGTGACACTATAGCAGCAAACTGCAAAAATGGTTTTCTTAGTGGAGATCTGGTGGGGCAGACTGCCGTTTCAGAAAAGTTCAGCATAACTGGGATTAAGCATTAAAGCACTATCACAGAAAGACCAGGGCTACATGCGCCTGTGGCCGTTCCTCTGCAGGGAATTGTGTTCCTATAGGAAGACTGATAGGTCAAGTAATTTCTCCTGAACCATTGTAGGTTCAGCTATTACTTGGCAAGACGAGCTGATAATGCAGTTACGGATGCCTACTCATGGCTACAGCATTCTCTCTTCATATGAAGCTATGGCTAATGCAAATCTGACAGAAGAAAGACGACTTGTTACCTCCTCTGCTGAACACGCAGACTATGGCTTAAATTAGCTGTAGGAAAAGGTAGTGAGAGAAATGGAGGTAGGAGGACAAAATCAAAGGCCAGCAGCTTAGCAGTGGTCATCCTGTAGCAGTGAAATTTCAAAGTGCATTTTTTAGCCTTGGCTTATGTCAGGAACAGACTGTGTGTGCTTCCTCATCTCTGTGCCTGAGCAACAGCTTCGTGGTTTTGTAGCAACTCATTTTTCCGTACAGAAAAGCAAGATATAACAGCGACTTAAATGTTTCACAGTTTCCTACTCGTAGATTGTCCCAAGTATATTTTCACATACCTGAGGCAGATTCTCAGTGGCCATCATAGTGATCAGGCTGGCACCACTCATCTTAGTGGAACTCTACTGGTTTACTTCAGCAAAGGCACTGAATTGGTTTTGATGCAGTTTGTTATTATATAATACATTTTTTTTTCTTTTCTGGTAATCTATAAATTCTGGAATTTTGCATTTGAAAAAAGGATTTTAAATAGAAATATCAAAACCAGACATTCCTGACTAGAAAATTCAGTTCTGAATCAATGATGCTTGGAGTGGGATTTTGTTTTTCTGTCTGATCCTTATAAAGGAAACACAGGTGGAGAATAATAGGGAACACCAACTTTTGAAAAAATAAAATAAAAAATAAAAATTCTAAGGTAATATTACTCCATAAATCTGAAATGCCATGAGAGTAACTACTTGACAGGCTTAATAGTTTCAGCCTTATTCAAGTCTATAAGATCCTCTGGAAAATAATAACAAAACTAGACTCACACCACACAGTGGTTATAAATCTTTGAATTTATAAATAAATATAAATATATTAAGATATATATGTAAGTCTTTGGATTTACCCTTTCAACATGAATAATTTATAATTCTAAGAATATAGTACTATTTTTAGAAATATTGGTGTAACTTCAAGAAAATCAACATTTTATATTAATTATGTTTAAAATACAGAATAAGTAAACAAGATTTTGTTCAATAGCCTTGTAAATTGGTGCATTCTCTTGCTTTTTTAAAAAAGCTTGATTCTCACCTGGTATTTGTATTGTTGAATTATTAATCATTTTTACAGATGTATTTACAATTAATCTGTATGGTTCTCAGCATCTTTCTTTGTGTTGGAGAATGGTGGGATTTTTGCATCAGTGTGAAAATAAATTAGAATCTAATAGTATTTCTAAAGATGACCAGTTAAATTGGAATTGTAATAAGCTTTCTGTACATAATGAAAACAATCTAAAACTTAATTGTGTAATTAAACTAAGTGCTTCTGGTAACAAACTGATAAGTATCTTTAATGACCCTATAAGTCTAACCTAATCTAACTGCTATTTAATATTTCACCTGAATTTAAGGAGGATATTCACTTTGCTTATTTGTTTGTTTCAGAAATCAGTTCCGAAATTAGCTTATGGTGGCATTTCCATCCTTAAAGGGATTCCTATACATAATTCTGTTTCATATATGCTTCTTCATCACCATGGAATACAAAATTAGGATAGCATTGCCAAGTGTATTTAATATTTTTGCATTTTTGCATTTTAAATATATTATTTGGAACTTATAGGGATTACACTATGATCAACCAATCCTGTTTTACTCAGGATTTTGCTTGTTTACCACGAAGAATTCATAAGCTAGAAATGACAATTAATTCTTATTAGACTGCCTAATTTCTGCTAGATTTCGTTTACTTACGTGGAATTCTTTTGCTCAGGCTCAGAGGGTGATTTAGACCAGCATTTCTCAAGCACCACCTCATTCCCAAAGATGCCTAGAAATGAGCGTGTTTGTTTTGACCACAGAGTTATGGAGACACGCAAAGTCTACTGAGCATCTCAGAAATCAGGTAGTCAGAAGAGCTAGGTTAGCTGTGATAGAAAGATGAGTGGGAAGATACCTAATCTCTGCCCAAGTCCCAGCAGGGAAGCAGTCTCTAAGATCTATTCTGATTACATCTAACTTGAGTTGTAATAGGATCAATTCAAAATGCCACTGGAGAATGACTAGAAAATACCTTTTGTGTAACGTTCCAGGAAGGTGACCCAGGAACGAAACTTCTTTTAGGCTGCTTGGATCCTAACATCCCAAACCCTTTTCCTCAGTCTTCTCTAAATCCAAAATCTTCAATTGGACTTGTACGTTTCATGCTAAAAAGTAATTTCAGATGGGGCTGATTTCACACTTCCTTGCAGCTTGGCCCCCATACAGTGGGAATGCCAGGGACACACATCACTGTTCACATTCTCAGTGGCTTGCTGAACACTCAACTTTAAGCGTATATAAAGGAACGTTGCTAAAACATGCAGTGATGTTCAGTGGTAAAATATTGTTTAGAAGTCATTTGAACTTTTATGTAAAGGAATTTCTCCAGCTGGCTCCTGATTTTGAAATCCTGAGGAGTTTATTATGTCCAGTGGACTGAGGATAAAAGCCCAAATACATAAATTATTTTTTTTTTTCTGTTTCTGGAGCTGCTTACAATATGGGAGCTATTTGTCCATTTAATTTGGGTGAAAATTTCAGTTTTTAAAATGTCAGTGCAGTTTCGCACTGTTCTTTCTTTCTTTTCGATCTCTCATCGTTATAAGTGATTTTACACATCATAGAAGCACGTGGATGATCTGAAATATAAGCATTACATTTCATGTTATAAACCAATTATTGCTTACGACAGATTAGGAGGTAGTACGTATGCGTATAATCACTACTATATCACTATTTTATACAATATAACCAACTGAATGCTTTTAAAGGGAAATTATGAGAAAATATTGCTTTCCTGGGAAGGTTACTGAATCAGTTGGAAGCAACCTATTAACTTCCGTATGTTTTCAATACGTTCTAGTGCACTCTTTCCGAGCATTTTTAAAAGAAATACACATGTAAAATTAAGTAACAGTCAAGAACAAACAGCAAATGGTTGTAGGAATGAGGAGATTGCATAGAATATTTCCTGAGCTGCAAAGGAGGGATGAGAGGTAAGCATTACATGGATAAGTTTTATTAAAAAAACTTTAAAACCATATATCTTTACTACAAAAACAAAAGATGAAAACCAAAACCTGTCAACAGCATGGATTCTGAAAGGATACGTATAATAAACAATGTATGTTTTATGGAAAGCAACATCATCTTTCTCAGACGAGAATATTATGAATGGTTAGAAATTAATTAAAACTGATGAACTGGTAAAATCTATGACAAGATACTACAAGGACTTTAAAAAAGACAAATAGAACAGACGATATCAAAAAGTGACCAGGAGCAGACACTTAGTCAGAGATAGTCCATTAAGCAAAAAGGGAAAAAGAAACAAAGCTGAGGAAAGGATATTGTGTAAACCACTTCTTCAAAATAATTATGTGATTGTACTGTTTTGTTTTAACCATCAATAACGTGATTGTAGACTCCTCAGGCATTTCATATAGATCACCCCAAAGAACATACAGTGTATAAAAGGAAATATTAAAGTCTGGGACAGGAAGATGGTGAACTAACGATACTGTAAGATATGTTACTCTTATGTCTGTCATCCTTCATAAGTGTGGAACACTGCTCATGCTCACAGATTAAAACAGAGATTGGCTGGACCAACCAATATTTGAAAAGGAATTCATTGTTGCTTTCAAAGCAGAAAAGGATTTGATTAATTGCATTTGTTTTAACTATTGTTTCTTTTTTAAGGAATTTTAATCATGGTGTTTTAGCAGCACAATATTTGTGGAAAGAAAATTGAAATGGAAATCCTATAGAAACAAAGCTCCAGGTTTGCATGGACAATTATTCCCAATAATTATATTAGCATTTTTCCAGGAAGAGACATAATCAGCAAGCAATTCTGAGCCACAATGAGCCAGTCTGGCTTACATGTTCAGCATCGAGAATCTCACTATAGAAAATGGTTTGTTGTTAACTCTTAAGAAAATAAGCAAATGTTAAAAATGCATACAAAAAGATAAAAGATCCACAGAAGCAGATATATGTTAACTGAAATATAAAGAAGGAAAACATGGGATAATTGCATCATACATTTATGTTCATTATAAACTGGTTTTGGATTTCTGATGATGTTCACATGACATGGGCTTAATTTAAATACTATTACAACATTTTTGAAAAACAAAACAAAACAAAACAAAGTTTTGTTATTTTTAATGTATATTCCGCACAGGAGGAATTTGTATCATTCCAGGAACATGAATTTTACTGCTAACATTTCTCTTAGCACTATACATTCATATCCCTGTCCTCAACAACTATATATTATATTTTTATTTCCAGGGTTTATTTTTCTGTCAAGATCAGTCATTGAGTTACAAAACAAAGTGGAAAAAAGTTCACTAGTGGTCCTTCACTTCAAGCACAGAAAATAACCGTGCAGCAAAACTTCTTGATTATTCTGATTGAGTGGAGTTCAACTTCTGACCTATTTTAATTTTTGCAGTAACTCATATTAAACAACTTTTTTTTTGTCCAAGCAAAGTAAATGGTTTCATGAAACTAGGTTATTCAGCTGTATGAGGATTCAAAAGAGCTTGCAGCATCTGCATCACAGCTGGAAGCATGAAGGGAAAACATTCTTTCATGTTTAAAAGTTGGTAGATAAATGAGGAGAGTACGTAACCATGTCTCCTCACTATACACCACCTGCAGGTATTTCAGTGCCACTGTAATAGATGATTTTCCCCCTGTACATTTTTTTCATTCTTCTGAGAGCTCTTCCACCTTGTGAAGCAGATTCCACTTCTCTGTCTTCTGCCATCCATGTAACAACTACAAAGTTTTAAGATGCCAGCACAGTTAGCCCAACTTTTCTACAGCTGACAGTAAAATGTATTACGGTCACTCTTTCCTCCGTCCACTACCAAATACTATTGCAATATCCTTCTCTGTCCTTCTGTGGAAGAAGACTGAATACCCCAAAGATCCACATCATCCTACCAAGAAGTTTCTGCATTAATTTAACAATCATATCCAAGACACAGATGAGTCAAGATAATTTCCTTTGGAAAGAACTGTTTGAGGAGAGGGAAGAATACTGAGAAAGTAACATAAAAGGCAACACTGAAAAAACATGGAATAAAATTCCATACTACTATACTGACAAGACTACCCTGAAGAGTAAAAGATTTAGTAAGAGATCTGAAAAAAGTGCCAGTCTTTTCTTTTTGAAGACTGTCTACACTGCAAAAACTAAAAAAAAAAAAAAAAGGAAAAATGACTTCATCTGAGCATCCTCAATTGGTCTTGCACTGTTTAGGATGTTCCAGGTGAGACAGAGAGGCTTGCTGGGATTTGTGGGAGATGATTGAACTTCGAGTTATTATTGAAAGGACTTCACTGCCTATCTTCCTCCATTGCAATGCTGACTTTTATTACCAACCTCATGGAAATACTTCTTAACAGCACTTTTTCTGACTTTCAACTGCCTTCCTGCCCTACTTCTGTTGTATTTTTAGTGCTCCCATCTGTCCAACTTATGCCATCAGTGACTACAATATTTTTTATAGAAAGAAAATAGATCTTTCTAATACATGGATTTAACATAAGTTTGTTTGCTTTAATTGTTTGTAAATAGATTCATTATATCAGAATCACTGAATTTCACAGTTTCTCAGTAGACTCCTTTTTGTAAGCGTTTGCAGCTTGAAATACGGCTTTAAGATGGCTGAAAAGGGAATGATATTGTGAGGGGTATTTCTTCCTGCATTATTGCATTCCTTCTGTCATTTAACGTTGCTGCCATTTTCAGAAGAAATGTATAAAAAAATCACACAACATGGGCAGTATAAAATTCAAAAGCACCTTTGAACACACCATTGTGCCTTAACATTTCTTTTCATAAACTGTGTACGGATGGATTCTTCTCAGAAATACAATTCTTATAGAAACATCAAATATAAAGAATATGTACAGGATAAAGTTAACAACAACTTTGTCAGACAAGATCCTAATGACCCTCAACAGTAAACAGAACCAAGCCACATTTAAATGAGAATGGTTTAAATGACACAGTGCAACCCAACACCTGCCATGAATCTTGCCCAATCATTTATCAATAAAAGTGAATTTCCAACTGCAATTATGGTCTTTCTCCAAAAGGAAGATTTTTTTTTATGGACAATATAACCTACCAGGGACAACCCTCAATTTTCTGGATACTGAATGCCAGTTCTTTTTCTATGGCTTGAAATAATCTATGTAATATTAAGTTGCACCTCATTCATGCTGCTCTTCATATCCTTCTGAAAAGAAGGACATTGAAAGCAGCATTTACGGTTTGAAGGAAGAAAGAAAATAGCAGAGTCAAAAGATTTTTCACTGCTGGAGAGTGACCACAGTGCTTTGCATCCTACTGACATAGCAGTTTACAACAAACCTGAATGTATGCAACATATGGAGACTTAGGCACTGTAACCAGGATTTTAATTGAATGCCTCTCCTGGAGGTTTCAGAGAGGTTAAACCACAGCTGGAAGAAATATTAATGTCTTTTGTGCGATAACAGTCTAGAAGATTTCTGTATTCAAATGACAAAAGATCATTGCACAAGCAAAGAACAGTTCCTTAATTTTAAGATTGTTAGGTTGTAAAAGAACAACAAGTTTTGACATTTAACAATAAATACTTCAGAAATCAAATCAGCTACAGAACCAGCTAATCTCCACCCTTGTTATACTTAATTTTAACTATACATGATCTGCTTTTCATACAGATAATAAATAGGATCACTGAACGGTAGGTCAAACAGTCATACCATAATTTCTTGAAGAGTTCATGTGAGAAAATACTTTATGCATACTCAGTATGAATTATTAATCCTTCCCTGATGTTCAGCAATTTTTCAGAAGAATCAGTTTTTTTCTGAAGAACGGCATTCCTTCTCAGAAGTGCAGGAGCAACAGCATCACCATTACAACATCATTTTTGTTACCTCATCAGTCTGAAGAGACAATTGGAAGAGTTCTAAGCAAGCATCTGCAAACCTCATTAGAATCCTGGAGATCTGGAAATTTAGAAGAGCTGATCCAACACCTGTGCTAGGACTCCTGCTCCTTGCAAGCTGTGCTAATGCAATGCTGTGATCCAGTACTTTACTATTGTAAAGATGTTTAGGAGATCCCTGCAAACCCGAACATACCAGACCAAGCTTGCATTGGCACTAAACTGTGTAAATACACTTTTGATTGGAGAAGGCCTATACTTTTAATCCATACATTCCCATACCACTGGTCCAGTTCACTTAGTATGGTTCTAGATATTCACCAAATAACTTGTTTATATAACAGTACAGAGGTGGTTTAAGTTGCAACTTAAATCAAAATCAAGTTATTTTCTCTGTCTTCCTACCAAAAAATATCCCCTTTAGAAGAAAGTATCTGTTTTAGGATAAGCACAATCATTCTTTGGACTCCACTCGCTGATTCTAATAGGAACTTAGTCCCCACAATGCTTATAGACACCCACATTCAGACAACTATACCAGGAATTGATCTTAAATTTAAAACCACTTAATGGGAAGTACAGCCTCAGATCTGAGAAAACAATTGACTTGAGAGAATTCTACTAGCTAGTAGAAAGTGATAATCTGCTGTTTAATTTTGAGAATTTAAGACTTTCCTCTCACTTTTATGCTGTCTTCAAACTCTCCCAGTGTTAAGAAGGACAATCCCAATTCACAATTAACAATGTAAGAGCAAACTATTTCTTATTTGGAAACAGAACTATTATGTAAAACATAACAAATTTACCTTATGTGAGTGGAAAATAAACTTTCTGGAAGAAAACATTCAAGGTGGGCTGAAGAATCTCCACATAAATTGTTTTCCAGTTGTAAATGTATTAATTTCCAGTTTGTTATAATCAAGGTCAACTTCCAATTTTCAAACTTTCATAACATGCTCACAGACTGTTATTACATTGTCATTGACTTACAAATATTGATGTGATGATGAAGTTTTCAGAAGCCTTCAGTGTATTAAAGTGTACTTGGATCCTTAGTGACCAAACACATCAATCATTAAACATACAAATTATCTAAAAATTTGTTATACTTATTTCACTGATGAAATGGCTCCAGGATTTAAATTATTAATTACTTACCCCTGTTCTTTGAACTTCCAAGAAAATCGCTCTTTGAAATGATTTCTCCCACACTGCCAACTCGCTGCCCAGCTCTACATTGAAATAATGACTCTTGCCATGTCCAACCATAACACTGAAACAATATGGCCTCTGGTCTTCAAGGTCGAAGTCCTGATGAATACCTAAATACAAGTTTGCTTGTAGCCAGCAATCATCAGCAAGCCAGAGCTGAAAGACATGTTTCAGTATGTGATTCTTCATCTAGCAAAAACAAACAGTTAAAGCAACATTGTCTTCTGTAAGTGATGGGTACTTGGATACATTATGTCATTAAGTTAATTATTACCTTGAAGAAATGTTCTGAGAATTAACTAATAATTTCAAAGACAATTTATCTTTTTGCTTCTTATTCACTTTACCCTTATCATGTAATCTGAGCTACTTCTGCAGTTCCAAAGTACTGTCAAAGTTACCTAAGCAATACATACATAACTTAAAAGGAGTTTGTAGCAATGTATTGTTTACAGTGAAAAGGAGGGAAATCCCTGAATTGTCTGAATACAATTCAAGAGCTGTGTACCAGCTTTACAGGAGAATATAACTACTCTGTTCTAATTGGGTTCCAATATGCTAAACACCAAGTAATGCAGTAATTTATCAAGCAACCAAGGGCTAATTCTGGAAATGACAAATGTCCCCTAACAGTTGCCAATGCTGTTCTGCAACTACAAAGAGAGTGAAGTGAGATCCTGCCATCGCCTTTAAGATGAAGAAGAGAAACTTCACATTAGTTTTTCATAGTAAAAAATATCCCTGTAACAGAATGTTTTGTAAATGAAAACAAATTCTTACAAGAAACTTCCCTAATCTTTCAAGACTTCACTGATTAGCATAAACATAGAGAAAAAGAAAACTAAATAAAAAAGCTACTGCTTATACATCTGAGTACTTTCACCGACTGAATTTCCAAATTATGCATTTTTTTAAATTTCTATTTATCAGATAGGGCCCTTTCCTATCTTAATTTCTCTATGATCACATGGGGCAGAAAAGATTGAAAGAACAAAAAAAGTAATTTGCAAAGAAAATGTTATCTCTTATTTTCTGAAGTCATCTCAAACAGAATTTTCTTTCTTTAGCACTTCAGGTTAGGTTAGGAGACTTGACTCTAGTCAAGCAGATCTAAGGTTAAAGCAGTCATATTTGACCAGACTTAGGTGGCTTTGAAAAGATCAGAATGCAGCTTTCCAGTGGTACCCAAGTCCTAGAATACTGTAGTCAGGATAAGCCCTATAAAGATTTAGAATTTATTTTTCCAGAAACTCTAATAGTCCATCATAGCCTATTGAGGCTATAGTTGAAACTCCATACACACAAAAACAAACAACTGGAATTTGAGCATCCAAATGTAATGTAAAATATTCTGACACATGTAAAATAAATGCTTAAATGTTCAGGGTCTTGTGTCCCTCCTGTTCTAAATGCACACACAACCGCCCTCACAGGACATCAGTGAAGATCCACTTTTTAGTATGAAAAAGCAGAGGAAGCAAAAGCTCTGCTCGTACACCCTCGTCTGTATATTGCTCTCCTATTCACAAACAGGGTCAAAATACTCAGATGGGAACTGAAAATTTTCCAATTTTGCTTGTGCTGGTGAATGACTGAAGCTACACAAAGCCAGCAAATCTAACCTGCAATTTACTCAAGCTTAGTCTGTTAAGCTACGGATGTTTTGTGGGACACCTCAGCGGCAGCACATAATGCCACCAGGGTACGCAGCACTTTGTTGTCAAAAATGGCCCTGCAGCTACCCGAGGAGAGTCTTGAGGAAGTTCAAAGTTACGATGCTCCTTTGGACTGGTGAAAAGAAAGCTGAACAAAATACCTACAGATCATCTGGTGATGATATGTGACAGGCATCACATCTACACCTGCTTCAAGACTCAATGCTGCTCAACCTGGCTCATAGACTACTATATTAGTATTTTTTATTTTGCATGTAAAAATGATGTGTGAAAATACCAGGCAATAAAAGAAAACGTTTTTAAGACAAGTTGCTTTTAAAAATGCATCTAATATTCTTGCCCTGAAAAATACAAGTTTTCAGTAACAGTTCCAGTAAATAAGGAGTATGAAGCAAGGTATAGGAAGAAACACATGAGATAGAAGAGATCACATTTTAAATCATTTGGTTGTTACCACTAAATGTCCATGAATATGCAAGTGCATGAGATATATATATGAATTTTAATTAAAATATTTGCATAGGCATGTTTGTGTATGCAAGTCTGTATTTATATGTATGTATATACACACACACAAATCCAAAATATAGCAAAAATTTTGTTTCATTTCTATATTGGATTCTTATTTTTCATGTTTAACTCGTGTCATAATAAACATAGACAAGAAGCTTACAATTAGGTGAGTAACAAACACACCTCGCCTTAAAATCCATCTTTCTGGAGAAGATACAATAGCACTCTCCACCACAGCTTTGCACCAGTTCTAACTAGTTAGAATCCTTCAGAAAACCCTCCTCAAATTGCAGTTTTTACAAGATAAACTCCATCTTTCAGTCTGCAATGTAGAAACCTTACTCTCTTAAGAGTTTTTCCTATCTTTTTGGATTTGCTCAGTTTGCCTCATTGTCATTTAGACCAAAGAATCAACAGAAAAGAGGTTAAAGTGCTGAATTTGAGCTTTTGCACTTTAGCTAATGTATTCATGAAGACTGGCAATTAAGCATTCATTTATTAAAATGTCAAGAACATTAAAGAGTGGAATCTTTTTCTTAATGAAAAGTACCACAGAGTTTGCTTTAAGGGTAGGTTATCCTTGAAATTACCAGAATATTCGAGGAAGGACCGAGTTTCAAATCAGTAGTAATATTTAAAGGAGAGAAAAAACCAAAACCCAAACCCAAACCACAGCAAAATCTTTTCAAAAGGCACAATGAGTATATATTTCACTGGCGCCTGACTTATGTACCAGGAAAAAGTATATTTCAAAAAAGATTAAGGAGACTGAATAAATAACCTGGGAGAGAACCTCTCCTCTTTGCTGCTGTCACAACGATGAGCAGGACCTGAAGTTGCCCACGTGTACCCAGCTGGAGACATGATCACATTAAAATAATGCTGCCTACAGGAATGTGGCTGTACTCCTGCATCCTGCACTCCAGAGCTGAGTTCAAGTCCGGAACTCCAGGATTGCTATTTTCCTGGCATGGCACTGGCCAAGACCCTTCCCTCTCCCCAGTTTTTCCAGAGAAGGGAACCTTCCTCCCCTGCCCAGTGACAGCCGGCTTACAACAGAGAAAAAAACAGCAGTGATGGGTTGCAAAATCTGCTGACATCAGCAGAAGCTCTTTTAGCAGCCAGTTATTGGGCCTGAAACCTCTGTAAAATGCAGATATCGGCTCATATGTTAGAGGTATTTTTTCTAGATTTCTACCGAATTCCATGTGCTCCTTGCTCTGTTGGTTGTAACTTCATCATGTTTTCAATTTCTTTATTTTTTATTTTTTTTAAATACCAGTCAACAAAATTGTTGTAGGAAACATGCCCGTGTTGTTGAAAGTTAGTTTGGGACAAGTAGTTTGAGCAGTTAAGACATGCAAACTCCCTGCCACCCCACCCTGAAGAATTCGGTCATTTAGCACTACAAAGAACTCCCGTCTATGCTGAACAGGGCAGTTAAGGAGAATGGAGTGTTATCATCAGGTCTATGATTTTTGTTTCTTTTTTTTTCTCTTTTCCTCCTGTAAATTGTCCTGAATAACTGTGTTACATCANAAAAAAAAAAAAAAAAAACAACACAAAAAAACCCCAAAAACCAAAAAACACCACCAAAGAACTTAAGCAGTTCTCCTTTGGCACAATGTTAAGTTGGGTACAGGTAACAGAGCAACAACCGTCCTTCTCCACAGCATCAGTGGATGGTCAGAGGAGGAACAGCAGAGAGAAGGTCAGCAGCTGGTGAGGACTAAAGCCGATTGGTAATGTTTTCAGTGAAACAGCATTTTATCTGAAAAGACTGAGCTTTTGTTGCTGTTGTTGTTGATTTGTTTGTTTGGTTGTTTTTCGTGTTTTTTTTTTCCCTGGTAATAGGTTTGTTTTTACTCTCTTGGGCAAGTAGGCTCTCATCTAGCCTTACCTCACCTGCAAAGCAGTTTTTGGTTAGCTGGTAGAGAACTAAATTAATCTATCTGATGCAATTTATTAGAAAATATCTTCTGTAAGTCAATTATTTAAATGGACTGCTAAGGTTTTGCCCCAAAACCTTGTTTGGGACAAGCTAAACAGAAAACATGACACTGTCTCTAGGTGGTGGATAAAAATGAAGAATTCTGTGGTAGACAAATGCACCGTGTTGCCCTTTGTAAGCTAAAACCTACTGTAATATTTGCAAATGACACTAAGAAAAAACGAACCACTAAGAAAAAAGCAATATCCAGCTTCATTATGCTTAGCTGTGTGTCCCACCTATACTTCATGCAACCAGCTCTAATATTGAACATTTTCTTCGATATGAAAGCATCTTAGTAACTTGCACACTGGCGCTTAATCCATTTTCCATATTCTCTTATACTTGTGTAGCTAATTACAAGCAATTACAGACAATTTTTTTAACAAGAGATGAACTATTTGAATGTTAGCTACTCCTAGTTGAGATTAACTTAAGCTCATCATTAACAGAAAACGGCAAGCTTTCTTTACAAAATAATATCATTGTAATTATTAGGAAACCTACCTTGTGAATTTTAAATAGAACCTCACAGAGGTTATAGATTTTTTCAGCTCGTACCCAGTCTAGTGTGCTTACCTATAACATCAAAAGAAAAATATTAACAACACATTCTTTATTCTAAAATCATGTACAGATGAAAAAAAATTAAAAATATTTCACCCACCATTACTCTACTGGAATATAGGCATGTTACTACATTTAATATGCAGCATTTAGAAACATTTAGAAAAGACTGTCAAATAGCATTCAATTTTTACCAGAAACAGCACCTCCAGGGGTCCTACTATGATTAAAAGTTATTAAATAATTTCACTGATCTTTTTCCCCATTATTACTACAGTACGATAGAAACCTCTTTGTAGACTATGTGGTCAGTTACATAAGCATTTTTATATATATTCTAGGGTTCAGCATTTGACAGTTTTATATTTGAACAATCAAATGACAAACATCACTTGAATACAATGCATGCAGTAGAATATGTAAAAACATTATATACTTTCTGTTTTATTATGAGCAATTTTTCATCATAAATTAAAGCTTGAAATATTACATATAGCTAACTTTAAAAGCACTTGGTACTAATTTAAAGGAACATTGTCAAATTTAAGTCTAACGTCAGCTGTTTTAGAAAATTAATTTAAAGCAATTTTAGGTATTATACTTGTCCTCCCACCAGTTAATAAAATGTAGCAATTTCTAGAGTCACACATTTCTGATTTTTAGAATTCTGTTACTCTTTTCCTTCTAATAAGGTCCATTCAATATTTTATTTGTGTTTTGCTTTTTAGTTATTGCTATGAGTAAGCAATAAGAAAAGTTTAGAAACTACTGAAACTGAGGAATTACAAAGCTGATCCATAAAGGAATATTATGTATTTAAACATGCTCACATAGAGCAAGTACTGCAGGCCTTTGCTTAATCTTATTTACAGTGAAATATTTTTTATTTTTGATGGCTGTTGTGAAAAGAAAATAAATAATACAGGTTTTGGACCATTACTGTTGATCCTCAAAAGGGATCTATCTACATGCTTCTTGCAAAATAAGGCTTACAGCCTATCATGGTGGCTAGTTGATTATTTGGTCTTGAATTTCTTGAAGGAAAAGATTCTTTTCAATCTCAGTTAAAAGTAGGAGAATCCTTCATTCCTGTTAGCGGCCAGACAAGACATAAAAGCATAAGCACCGACTTAATCTCCTGTTTATGAAACTGAATTTAGTGACACCAGCTATACTCTAAAAGCTGTTGAGACATGACTGAACTTTCATTTGCTCATATCATTTGTTTTGATTCCTGAAGATTTTTTTAAACTGTTGGGGTTCTTTGCTGCTATTAATGATGCTACTATGGACAATGGTGACACTGCCGTGCCATTAAATTCACTCTGAATACTTCAGCTTTCTCCCCATTATCCTGTGCATCTCTTTCATCCTTTGACTGACTCTCTGTAACCTCTTACATGTTTTTCAGCAGAGATAGCTAGTGATGATGATAACTGTCAGCACCTATATAAGCCACGATTTTCTTTTACCGGGTATGTCAGAGAAAGGCTACCATAAAGCCGAGAGTGAAACAGTCTGAATGTCATAGTGCGCAAGGTCATCAGGAGAACACGAATAACATGTTGAGAGGGATTTTAAGGAGGGGAAACAAACATACTACAAAGGGATACTAGTATCCAAAGAGACAGCTGACATTATTTATAGTTTTCTCAAAACTATCATAGTATGTCTAAGTTTAAAATATTATTGTTATAGACTGCATTGCTTTAAAAAAAAAACCACAAATAATCATATATTTCTAGTCAAGAGAAAAGCTGGAAAGAACCAGAAAAGTTCACAAAAAGTGCAATATCCTTCATTTGCTTTAAAGGATGTTTCCGTTTATTGCAGGCTTATCCATCATCACACGTTTAATAACTGGATAATGATAGGTAACTAAGATAAATGAGATACTGAAATATATTCCTTAGGCAATAAAGAAGTTTTTCTCGTTATTCCCTCTTGGAATTGTTCCTGTAGGTATTCTATACACTGCAGTTTCTTGGGGGATTATTTTAGTAGGACAAGGTAACTATTTTTTAGTAAAGCATTTGACAAAATGTTTCAAAAAGAAAAGCATATTCAGAATGGGTCACTTAATTAGACATACTTTCATTCATATGAATTCAGTTCTGACAAAGTGTCAAAAATCATGTCAAAATACATGAAAGTACCAATTAGCATTCACTGAGCTTCCGCTTTAATTCTTGTTTGTCTAATAGATGAATTTATGACCAACAGCAGCTGAATGTTGTTATTATTATTATTGGAAGAGCAATTCCTTAGCTAACTCAATGCATTATGTGATGTTCTGAATACTTGGGTTTGTAGATATTTGGCTATATTAATCCTTTCAGAAAGATTGTAAAATAACACATTCATAAGTGCTACGTGTTGCAGAAGTGCTTTCTATTTCAGCATCAGTTTCTCTAAGTTCCTCATGTTTTAAAAACAGGCATTACAGTGGATTTCCAAAAATAAATAAACTACTAAAATCTAGTTTTATTTAGCTAGACCATGCGATCTCAGCATCAGTTCAGGCTTATATTCTGAATATACTTAGCTTTAAATGTGTCTGTTAATCATTGATTTTTCTTTAAAAAGTTATGATTTAAAAGGGAGAAAACAATGAAGTTAAATTCATTTTGACACATACATGTAGTAAACAACAAACTGAAAAAGTTATGCCCTAGAAGAGAATTCTGCAATTATAACATAGGCATAAAAGACTTCCATGCCTATTCAGAGATCAGCACTAAAGGACTGACTAGACATGAGAAATAAATATGGGGTGCACGTAAAAGAGAATCACCCTGCAAAACTGTCCTGGTTTGAGGTAAAACAGAAATAATCTTCTGTACAATAACTTTACTTTGCAGCTAAGCCTCTTCTAACTAACTGAACTCTCTGAAATTAGTGGTATATTTTTCAGATAGTGTGGGGTTCTAGCAGAGATAAGGCCTGATGTTTATAATTAATACTGAGGCATGGTACGCAGAGAGGCTCCTGCTTATACTTATTGCTGTAACAGCCAAGGGCAGCTCACTTTGGTATCTGCCCCGTTGGAAGGTCAGAAGAAAAGTGTAGAGGGATCACACCTGTGCCTTCCAGTGATGTGATCATCATCCTGGGTACTCAATACGGTTTTGTATGTATTGTATATATTTCATTATTTTCTTATTAATATTATTATGTTTTCTTTTTAATATTTTATTATTAATATTTCATTAGCTTACTTTATTTTCAACTCGTAAGTCTCTCTCTCTCTCTCATTCTTCCCTCCCTGAAGGGGGAGGTTGGGGACAGCATCTATCATTCATTTTAGTGGCCAGCCCAGCCCAAACCAGGACAGATTTACTGGAGCCCAACGTGGGGCAGGACCGGGGCTCGACCAGGGCTCTGACAGATTGCCCGAATAGTTCAAATTCCAGCGTGCTCAGTTGAGAGAGCGTTGGATTTTTTCTACGAGAGTCTTAAGGAGCTGGACATTAAAACAGACAGCTCACGTCATGTTGTTCTTGAGCGAAGCATTATATCATGCCTTTTACAGGGCTTTGTTTAAAGTTAATTGATGCAATGCTGCTTAACCTGCTGAATGCGTTGTATAACTGATTTGCTCTTTGGTTTTGTATGCAGTGGTTTAAACGTGCTGTTCTGCTGAGGTTTTTGATGCAGATCTATAATATGATAAATTGGATAACAACTTTACTTGCATACCTCGGGTATCATTAAAGTCAAAGGCAACATAACATACTCTTTGACTTTCTATGAACACTGAATCTCATTCTAGAAATCTTCAGTGCCCCTCAAAATATTAAAAAAGAAATTTGAATGCATTTAAAGAGTGAAACTTAAGGAAAAAAAAGATCAAAGTGGTTGTAATACTTAACACTGGAACACAGAGAATGCTGCATTATCTGACAGTTAAGCAGAAGCATCCAAACTACCCAGAAGTACTAAAAAGCTCTACGCAAAAGATGAAATACATTTAGGTCAAGAGTAATTCATTTCACTGGTCTCCTCACTCCTCAATGGAAAAAAATGAGCAAAGTATAATTTTAAAAACTTATTAAAAGATATTAAAAAGAAAAAAAAAATCAAGAAATGTTCTTGACATGAACTATGAGACAGCAGTATAAGAAGCCTAAAGATATCCAAACCAACTCATAATCGATGGTACAAAAGACACACTAAAAAGCAGTCTGATCCTAGCAAATATGTGAACAAAATAAATAAATTCTTCTGTGTAGAGTTAGAAAGTTCACCAAAAACATTTGTGGTCAAGTCTATGCCTTCCAACTTATTGCCACCTCTTTCCTACTGTATTACATTGACATTATGTGCAATGTAAATTACAAATACAAGTATTCAGAACTTACCTAGCAGTACTCTCTAACATTCAAAGCACTGCTCATGTGCTAATCACATTATGTAAGCTTTTCTTCTCCGTAGTGGTTTTCAAAGGTGGAACTATTTCTGTTACTTTCATATTATTCTTGTACTTATTCCTTTTCTTAAAACTATATGGAGTACATGCAGTGATTGCCTAACTGCCTTCATGTAAACCACTTCAGTGTTATTTATTTAATCATGTTAAAAAAGATAGTTTTGTAATTAAGGGTAACACAACAGCTCAAAAGATATGGCTACTTGAAGACTTGAATCTAAAAACCATATTGAACTATGAGGAAGACATAAAAAATCAAACAGTACAATCCTCCCATACCTATAGCCCATATTCCTTAAAACCAAAACATTTCATTTTTCTGGAAAATTTCAATGACATATAAAATAGTTTGGTTTTGAATGACAATTCTGAATACTGTCTCCCCAATTTCTTCTAGGATATGAATTCAGAACCTTTTCAAGATCTGCAAGTTGACAGAAATTTATTAAATGCTTTTAGAATATAATAAAATACTGCTTGTATATTAACATTGACACAAGAATAATTTCTATTTGTTCAATGGTGTTTTTCACATATGCAGTTTTCAGAAATGTGTCACAATTCTAATATATCAATCTGTAAATGAAATCTGTAAATTTCTTAAATACAGTCAGATAAGCCACTTGAGTGACATAGAAAGACAAGGCACTTTAGGGATGCAGAAAGACCATTCTCTGTTAATTGCACCGTTCTTGATATTTACTCCTATGGTGGAGCTTCTACATTTTTGGAAACACCATCTGAGATATTGTTGAAATGGAGTATAAATAGAATATTACTTACCATAGTAATTTCTTTCATATTATAATATCCACTTTTTTCCACAATTTTCTTTATTTTTGCCCATGCGTAACTACGTTTTCCATTCTAACGAAACTTAGCAGCTGTATTTACATTCATACCATCTTTTACACACAATGAAATAGAAGAGTAGAAATTGTACCAGATCCTTTTATAAGGAGTTGTAAAGTTATGGGTAAGGTCAATACAACTAAAGATAACTGTATCACTTGTAGGCCATCTACCCTGTGCACACTGCATTGGTACATTGATACACCACATTGATGCAGTATATAAATAGCAATAACATCATGGAAACATCTCTGAAATAAAACCCTTATCTTCTGAAGATCAAGCAAGTTAAAACATTTGCATTTTTGTGAAAGAACAATCAATTTTTTAATGCTTCAGTTAACATAACAAAAAGAAGTTAGTAGGAGTAATGGTAAATGCAGTACCACTAAATATCGCTAAAAACAGTGAAACAGCTCTATGCATGGCTTTGTGTGGGGAGCTGCATTTCCAGCTGCAGAGCTGGGACACGCGACACAGAACCAGTGTCAGGGCACAGCGCGGGCTGGCAGCTCCCTGGGTGCCATGGGAGCTCTCCTGGGGTCTGGTAGGGCAGGGTCCTCACCAGCCAGGGCCCGTCCCATCGCCCTGTAGTGGGTTGACCATGTCCAATGGCTAAGCACCCACACAGCCGCTCACTCACTCCTCGTACCCCCACAGTGGGATGGGGAAGAGAATAGGAAGAGCAAAATCAAGAAAACAGTTTAATCAAAAAAGCAAAATCAAAAAAGACAGTTTAATAAGTGATGGAAAGAGGAAAAAAACGTGATGCAAAGGTGATCGCACCCTGCCCGCCCCAAGCAGAACGATGCCCAGCCAGTCCCCAAGCAATGGCTGCCTTTGAAGACCAAATCCTTGCTTTTTATTGCTGAGCATGATGTTTTATGGTGTGCAATACCCCTTGTGGCCTATTTGGGTCAGCTGTCCTGGCCGTATTCCCTCCCAGCCTCTTGCCCACCCTCAGCCTACTCGCTGGGTGAGTAGTGTGAGAAAGAGAGAAAGGCTGTGCAAGCAGCGCTGAGCATCAGCCAAAACACTGGTGTGTTAGCACTGGTTTAGTCACAAATAAGAAACCCACTGCCATACGGGCTGCTATGAAGAAAGTTACCTCCAAGCAGAGGTGGCCCAGGAGCAGAGAAGCCATGGGGACTGGGGCAGCCCCAGCTCTGGGCACCAGGCACCTCCCTGGGGACAGGAGGCTGGGCCTGGATGTGGGCATGTGTGTGGTCCTGGCTCGTTGGGGCCCACGGCTGGGCAGGACAGGGCTGTGGGGAGCTAGAGACCAATCCTGGTGCGCTGCTGGGGCAGGGGCTGACAGCCATGGGGTGCTGCAATGGAGTCCTGGGCTGCAGGAAGGGTGGGGGAAGCTCCAGGGAAGTGGGTCAGGGGCAGTCAGGGCTGAGGTGCCATCAGGACACTGATAGCTTTGAAGTGTGGTTTTACATCCAGGTTTGAATTCTCCAGGTGGGTGGTTGCTGGAAACTGCCGATTTCCTGTTTTATTTTTTTTTTCCCCTGATACAAAACATCTGTGGAATGATTAAATAGCAAAAAAACTGGTCAACAGGTTTTATGATTTATAGGCTCTGTCACACTTACGGGTGTATCTGAGTACTGGGATGACATAACATATTGACCAAAGGGGTCCCCTTTGTTCATTTTTTTGAAAAGCCAACGTTTCTTCAAAAAAAAAAGGGCAGAAACACAATAGCCTGTAGTAGATACTGACAAGTAACGTGGTACAAATACTACCATTCATCCTCACTTCTCTGTTCTTAGTAGAGTGTTGAACGTGATAAATGAAGTAGTTTATCCCCAATTAGTATCATGTAGATGGATAGTTTTAATTATATATAAAAAACATTTCTTCAAAAATGGGTCTGAAAACAATAATTAAAATTTATAAAAGAAAAGCATTCATGTGGTGTGTTATTTATTTGTTTAATATTTTTGTGTTGTTTTTGCATTTTAATTGGATTATAGTAATTGAATCAAATTTTAGTTCCTTGACTTAACATATAGACAAATAATTTTTTAGAAGGGAAAACAAACTCCAACTTTTCCCAGATGTGTTGTCTTATTTTAAAAAGAATACTATTGGCCATTTAAAAATGCTTGAAGTTAATAGGAATCATTTGATTTAGAATTTCAGTCTAGAGAGAGAGAAAATGTTACTGATTGCTTCTCACTGCGGTTCATAAATAAGGTTCGAAGAGTATGTACTTCCCAAAGGTACTGCAGATAGTACACATGTAAAGGATCAGATTTTCTTTGGATCAGCTGAAGAAACTGGGAGACTGACCACCTTCTGAGCCAAATTGTAAGGAAGCCTTGAATGAATTGAAATTACATTCTAATTCCATATTTTATTTGTTTGTTTAAAGCAAAGGCTCTCTGGAGAAAAAAGAAAGAAAGTATAAAACAATACCATGTGGTATGGGTCATTTTTAAAGAGTTTAGAATTCTACATCTCATTTCTGTTTCATTCTTTTAAATTAAAGGGGTTTTTTTGAGAGATTTATCTAATAAGTCATCTGTTGTGAAATAGAATTCTCATTATTAGCTATGTAAATCATCAAAGTAAGATGATGTCATTTTTTCAAGCTGTACACTCAGCATTGCATTCTCTGTAGCAGTTCAATGCCTGTGGGCAAAATCCACAAGTATCTACTAATACCATGGATGGTGTATTTCATGAAGTATCTTGTCTTTAAGAAAACAGAGTAACTACCAACTCATTACATCTACAAAATACCTTAGAATAAATAAGGTAAGAAATATTGGGCCTAACCAACCAGAGAAAAATCTGAACTTGACAACTTTAAAAAATAGAACACTTACTGCCTATTAGGAATTCTTCGAACTATCCAGGTATAGTAAGATTTTCAGAGGACCTTGAAAGAGGTTAAACATCTAAAGCTTATTGAAATTCAGTGGCATCTATGCCTTTAACTTCTTTTGAAATCCCAACTGACAACTTCACTTAGTAAGGAAAAGCAATAACAAACAGGCTTCCATTTACAATGAAATTGTTACAAAAATATTTTTGTACCGGTGGAGTGCTGAAAATGTAGAAGGATGAGCCCTTCAGTGCCAGAAACTTGAATTTGTAGAGCTGAGATGAATCAGTTCCTTCAAGTCTCTCATTTACCCATCCCATATGTATGACCTGTAAAAGAAAATAACTGAAAATTAAACCTCTGTTTTTCAGTGGAGCATAGGATATATCAGAATAGGTCAAGTCTTTCCACAAGAAAGAGTGGTCGTATTAGAATAGGATGCATCATCCACTTCTTCACATTTGCCTTCCCACCACTCCCATACTCTTGAAGTGCATGGTATCATGCCAGTGTGTCAGAAGTCCTTGAAGAGACTTAAACTTACAGTACAGGTTGTCTGAATCTTGTCTGAAATAATCACAATTTTAAAAGCCACCTATATGTCTCAGCAGACTGTCACTTGAGCCATCAGAAAACCTAGGTGTACTGAAATAGTTCAGTCAGCAGCTTAGAAAAAACATGATCCTACATTATCTATAGCACAGTCAAAACTTGGGCATACCGACATTTCTGTTACATGTACCTCTAACAAAATACATCTGAACAAATCACAGATATATTTGAAATCAAACAGCTTTCCGTATGCTCATGTTTGCCACTGTTAACAAAGTGTCTTTGTTACACTGATTGTCTTTCAGAGTTTATATACTTTTTTATATATACTTCATCTCATGACGATTTATGTTCTCATAGAATTAGATGTCAAATTCAGTTGTTACACAACTTTGCTCTAACAGTACTGCAATACATGTCTCTATATTTCAGATAAATTAATTTTAAGAAAAAATAAAACTAAGAAGTAAAACTGCATGCTTTCTTTTTGAGGTGAACACAAATTTATAAAGGAATAATGCCATAGCGTGGTAGCAGAATATCATGAATGTGGTTACCCACAAAAAATAACAAACAAAAAACATTTTAGGCTTCATTTTACACAAAGAGGAACATATTGCCCTTGCAAATATAGAGTGATCCACCAATCTGAACACACAGCTATTGCTGATAGGCTTGCTCGTTTTCAGTAAAGGAAAATACTGAGTTTTACAGGGAAAGAAATGTCATAACACTTGTGAATATACTGAGCACACAGAGCTTTGCTGGAAGTCAGTGGAAACAGCCTGAAGAAGGCATTCATTAAATTGCATGAAAACTTCAGCATTTGCACAGGTAGAATTGGGACAAATGTGATGATCTCAGGAATGCTTTTCGATTGAAAGCCCAGTGTGCATACCTGTCACTATTACCAACAGAGCATCAAGGTAGAAAGAATGGACAGGGAGTGGCTAATAGTATGGATAGATGCTCATAATCTTGTGTCATGAAAATCTCACACATTGTTTAATAATTTTGTTATTTAATGTATCAATTCTGTCTCTTACCAAACAATTTATTCAGAAATAAATAATAAATCAATACGTTGAGCCAGACAATTCTTCTCTATACTCTTCTACTGAGCTCCAGCATTAACATTCTAAGGAGATCTAAGAAACAGCACAAGAAATACAGTAGCACCTCCAGTTGTCTATTTGTTATTCTGTACATTTAATAACTCTCCCCAAAACATTGTTTCCAGAGTAGTCAGCAAAGGTTTAGAAACAGGGTGTTCAGACACTTCATTACTTTAACAAAATATACTATAGTGTTGTCAATAATATACTACGAACTATACTATATATTGAGTTTATCAGCATTGTAATATAATATCAAATAATACAAACAAAAAGAATAATGTCCAAATCACAGGGCACAATCAATACAACAGTCTCCTTTACATTCATAAAGTCATGTTTGCTGACTTGCAAAGGGACACCATTTATTAACCTGTAATAGTATTAAAATCTTTACTAAGAAGTAGTTTTCTGATTAAATTAATAAATTGACAAGCAAAGGACATGGTTCTCTATTATGTTCTTCTTTCATCATCATGATCATCACCATTCATTCTTACAGCAGCACCCACCAAATAATTCTGGAATTATCCACCATGTCAAAAGGCAAAACTAAGTACTCCAGTCTTGACATCACCTATTAGCTCGCTTGCATTGGTGACCAACAAGTCCAGTATTGCATCCCCTCTGGAGGGGCTGTCTATTACCTGGCTTAAGAAGTTATCCTCAATGCATTCCAGGAGTCTCCTGGACTGCCTGCAGCTCGCTGTGCTACTTTTCCAGGAGATGTCAGGGTGGTTGAAGTCCCCCAGCAGGACAAAAGCTTGCGAGTGCAATGTCTCCTACAGCTGGAGTAAGAAGCCTTCGTCAACAGGCTCCCCCTGGTCAGGCGGCCTGTAGTAGACACCAACCACAAGGTTCCCTTTGTTGCCTCAGTCTCTAATTCTTACCCATAGGCTTTCAACCTGCTTGTGGCTATTCTTCAGAAACAGCTCTTCACACTCTAGCCATTTCTTGATGCAGAGGGCAATGCCTCTGCCCCTCCTTCCTCACCTGTCGCTTCTGAACAGCCTGTAGCCATCGACAGCCGCACTCCACTCATGGGATTTGTCCCACCAGGTTTCAGTAATGGCAACCAAGTTGTAGCTTTCTAGCAGCACGGTGGCTCCCAGTTCCTGATGTTTGTTGCCTGTGCTGCGTGCATTGGTGTAGAGGCACTTCAGCTGGGCTGTCGGCTGTGTCACCTTTTTACGACACCCCTTAATTCCTTTGAGGTATCTCACTGGTGTTTCCCTCTTGACTCCTATTACCTCAGGAGCCCCTGGTTCATCTCTGTAAGACTTCAAGTGTGCTGCAGTGTAGCCAGCACATCCCAGAGCAACAGGTTGAGGGCCCTCACTAGCACCCCGTCCCTCTAACCTTGGTGTGTCACCCCACAGCTTGTCATGGGCAAGCCTGATATTATCCCCCTCCCCCCTCAAGACTAGTTTAAAGCCCCACTAGCTTGTAAGCAAAGATCCTCTTCCCCCTTTCAGAAAGGTGAATCCCATCTGACTCCAGCAAGCCTGGTGCCTTGTAGGCCATCCCATTATCAAAAAAATCAAAATTGGGTTGTTGACACTAGCCACGGAGCCATGTATTAATAGACTGAGCCCATCTATTTCTTCCAATGTCACTGATTGCAACTGGAAGGAGAGAGGAAAAAATAACCTGTGCTGCAGATTCCCTTACCAACTGTCCCAAAGCCCTGAAGCCTCTTTTGTTTGCCCTTGGACTACACGTTGCTGCTTCATTGCCACCCAAATGGAAGAACAGTAATGGGTAATAGTCTGAGGGCCATAACAGGCTAGGAAGGTTCCTAGTGATGCCTTAACCCAGGCCCCAGGGAGGCAGCAGAATTTCTTAAGAAGAGGGTCTGCCTGGCACATTGAACCCTATGTTCCCCTCAGAAGGGAGTCGCCTACAACTATAATCCATCTTTCCTTCCTCATGGAGGTGGTTGTGATACGGGGGGTAGGCCTTTTTGACCTCGGCAACACCTCTGGTGAAGATGGACTGTCATCCACATCACCCATTGACTGGTCTTCCACATCCAGAGCCTCATACCTGTTGTACAGAGGCACCTGGGAAGGCAGGATGGGCATGGAGGGGGTTCGCCTGCCGCCCTGAGCATAGACTTACCTTCATTCACTCCTCTCCTTTAAGCTACTGCCTTTGACTAAATAAGCTATTTTCTTTGAATAAAATTCTAAATTTAGAAAATGGGCACTGAATTTATCTCACTGACGTAAAATGAGATTTTTTTTTTCAACGAAAATGTACTTTATATCAAAGTTTTCCATCTGTGAAATGGGAAGAATTTCCTTTACTTCTTTTGTGGAATTCATGTGAAGGCCCTGTCACTGTTGTATTCTTAACTATGGCTGCAAGATGTTATAGGAGCTTCAAATGTTATAGCTTCAATTTAATATAGCACTTAATCTTTGGGATAATACTCTTGAGTATGTATTTAGCTACAAACAGAAGACTGCATTTTCTAATTAGCTGCACACATATTTTTGGCATGTGTTCTAAGTGTTTTACTGAAATGGTACTGTATTATTACTATTTTCATTGCAGTCACATCATATTGTGACCAGTCCACCTGTTGTAGATCAGAATCAAGAGATTTGGTCTGAAGTATACCCTTCTCTACACGACAAACAGATTTTTGTAATTATTAATAGTTATAAACTCAGTGTTAAGCTGTTTTCTATACTGAAATCTCTTTCAATTTCAGACAAAAAAAAAAAAGAATAATACAAAACCACATTCACTGGACCAGATTTTGGGGGAATGGTTTGTCTACTCACTGGATTATTACAACATTGTAATATCACTCTTGATCTATATGGATTGTGATAAGATCACCTGTTAATTCCACTTCATCAAAGTCTACAAAAAACCAAACAGCAATACTTCAGCTACATTTTGAATACATTCTACTGACTCTGCTTGATTTAAATGACTAACAAAAAAACAGTTCCAGGAAAAAAGAACTTCAATCAGAAAAAAACAAATAATAGATCATCAAAACAAAGAGAAAGTCTTAGAACTCTTAAAAAATATAAAAAGACCCTTTTTGTTTCTAAATTTGACTATAATTCCCAAAAGATATCAGAAACTCATCAAAAGTTTTTCAGTTTTCATTTTCTTTAAAACCATTACTTAGCTTTTCATTGTAAATATAATTTGTGGAACAAGGAAACAATTATATACCTTGCATAGAAAATAAAAAAAATGGTCTGCTGATTTATATCTTACAAAAGAAAATAAAAACTAATCTGGAAAAACAAGCTGGTATATAATAGTTCAATGCCATTAAAAAACCCCACAAAGTAAAAGCCCTTCCAAAAGTTTTTTAAATCCCCCAAACACTTACCTAACTATGAAAGACGCTAGGAAACAAAATGCTGCAGCATTTCCTGAACTTTCTAAAAGACACCTATAAAATCAATGCCTACATCAACTTGTACTATTTTTTTTTTAAATGAAAATGTGAAAAAATTCAACAAGTAGCACATTTGTAGATCAATTTAAAACTTGGAGAAGAGTATCTCTGCAGAATACTGACTGAAGTCTCAGTACCTATATATATTTAGGAAGAGAAAAATAGTACAGTATCCCGGTTTGAGGTAATACGGGACCAATTTTGTTCAGTAACTTTACTTTTTAGCTGGGCTTCTTCTAACTGCTGAAAGTAACAGGATATTGTGCAGACACTGTTCGCTCTCAGAGTGATAAGACCTATGTTTACAGTTGATGCCAAGGAATGGTATGCAGAGAGGCTCCTGCTTATACTTATTGCTGTAACACCCAAGGGCAGCTCGCTTTGGTATTTGCCCCGTTGGAGGGTCAGAAGCGGAAAAGGGTAGAGGGGTCGCACCTGCAGGGAGGAGCGGACAGAACAGGTGACCCAAAACTGAGCAATGGGTATTCCTACCATCTGCCTCATGCTCAGTATAAAAGCTGTTTGTTCATTTGTTTTAGAATTTTTGTATGTTTAGGAGAAAAGCAAGGGTTGAGTTGATTTAAATACGGATTGCTCCACCAAATGTGAAAGACAGAATGAGATATTTTCTTGGGGAAGCAGCAATAATCAGGCTAGGTAGCTGAAGAAGGATTTCTATTGGAAGATAAGTGGTGAGCTTAGTGGGTTTAGAGCTGCATTACTGTCATTTGCATGGGCTCGGGATAACAGGACAGCAAGCTAAAAAGTAAGTACTAATGAATATGAAAGAGGAAAAGACAAAGCAAAATACATTTAGGAGGAGAAAGAAATCAATTTAGTAAGACCAAAAATACAGGAGAAACTATGTAATTGAAATGAAAAGAACTGAAGGAAGGACACTATACAAGTATATAAAAAGGGGAAATTGAATGAAAAAATATTTGTGAGGAAAAAACATAAAGAAAAGAGGATTCCAAATATATACTTGCCTATAAAGACACAAAGTCCTTAAAAAAGTAAAGAAGGAAAATAGAAGCATTTCCTTTATCAGAATCAGTGTTTGATTAACTTATACATATTTTGGAAAAAAATTATGCATCTTTTTATAGAGATATTAAAAAATCTAATACATTTTTTGCTTTCTTTCCACACATCTTTCTTATTGACTGGTTTATTTAATGGTTATTTAGACCATAGAAATGGAGAAAAAATAATTATTCAGTTCAACAAAAGTCTGTATGTAACAAAAGCAACCAAGTGTTGGTACTCAATAACAAGCTGTTTGTGGTTCATAAGTAGGCTACTGAGATTTTAATTGGGTCTCAGTAAGTGGGTGGAAATATTAGTCCGGGGATAAAAACTGTTCTGTTAGTTGGATTGAAACCCGCTATTTGAAATTTTAAGAAGTGCTCATAAGGCATTGCACTACAAACTGTCCCGTTCTCAGCATTGCTTTCACCACTTTATTCCCACACTGCATAATCAGTTTGAGACTGCTATCTGAAACTGCGTGGAAAATTACCCATACATCATCGATGTATTATTAAGTTTCTAACGTGTTCTAATACACTTTTCAAAAGTTCCTGTAGGAACAAAGTGAGCAATGGCACTCATTATGAGGAGATAAAACAAGTCACTAACAATACGTAATCCATTCACAGCAGATAAATGAAAGTTCTTATTTGCACTTATTCTTTTCCTCCAGCAATAAAACATCTAGATGCTGCAATGACTAGAAACTTAATGTGTTACATTTAATAAAGCAATCAGTACATTTTGTATATAGTACATTTAGTTAAATAGTTATGACAAGTAAATGACGCAAAACACTCCAGAGGGAAATGAAGAAAGAAAATCAAGTAGATCTCTGATGTATGAAATGTCAGAACAGATGGGTACACTTATGTAATTAAAGTGGGATAAGAATCTACAACAGACGCCAGCTTGGCCTGCAAGTTAAGAACCAGTGTCGTACCATGAAGCACAACGGAACAATACAAAATTAAGAAAGCAAAGAGAAGTACATCTTGAGGTAGCTTAAGTAATTTTTTTTTTTTGTCTTTTTCAATGCAAGTGCTAGACTGCATGTTTTGAAAAGTGCAGATATTTAGGGGAAAAAAGTGCAATCCTTTCACATACATAATGATTAATAAAAAAAAATTAAAAAAAAGGATTTGGAATGCTAGAATTTTTGATGCATTACAGTAATGATTTCCATTGTACCTCAATTGCATTCGGTTATGTCCAAATGGCTACTATTCAAAACATAATGTTTTAGAAATGAAACTACAGAGGAACGTAGAAGTGATAACGCTCAAGTGTTTTAAGTGCGTCAGCTCAAGAATGAAATTTTTAAGTCGAAGCTGGGCACAGTTTGAACGCCACAAATAGCAACACGTCTGTACTAACCCAAAGGGTTAGTTCATACTAACTAGGAAGACAGGTATGTATCTGAATTTGTGCATCTTCCCAGGAATTGGCTGCCTATGCAAAATTTAGATTATTTTTCCTTTTGGTTAGTGATAATTACAAGTCCTTCTGGGTAGTGATAGTTGTTTCTCTTCTTTGCTTGTTTTAACAAGGAGGCTGGGAAAATTGGGGCTGATGTCACTCACCTTTTCTCATAATATCCTTCTTCAGGTTAGGATCCAGAACAAAAAACTCACTCTTGGAGACAGGTACAGTAAATTGCCTTACTGGTTATGCATTCTTATACTATACTAAATCAGTATCACTGTTTGTGCAGCAGGAACTAAACAAACCAAATAAAAGTGGAAAACTCAGGTCCTTCACAATTTTTTTTGTCTTATACGTCTACTTTATTTTTTAGCAATATTAAAACAAGAGAAGTAAAATACATCTAACAAGTTATTCTCCGCCTCACCAAATAAAGACTCAAATCGTTTCTTCTGCAGTTTGGGAAAATAAAAAAGGAAAACCTTTCAAACTATAACTGTTGGCTATAGCTGTTGCAAAAGAGTCCTCAAAAAAGAAAACTCAGTCTGAAAACTCAGTCTCAGCTTCCTTCTACGTGTTATCCCCCAGTCAATAAAATAATTCTGCTTAAAAATGTGTTAACATAATTTTAATTGGAGAATAATCCTGAAGAAGGACTGATCTCACAGTAGTAATCCAGTGAAATCAGTTCTGTAATATTGAATGGGAAAGCAATGGGCTCAAAAAGCTGCGAGGAGCAGATGCCTGTGCAGAAAATTGTACACTCTAAAATCTTTCTCGCGATCCACAAAGCAGAAATATACAAATAAAAGGAGAATAAAGAAGAGCTGTTAATATTTTTTTTTAAATATTCTAACAGCTAAGAGAAGCTCAGGAAAACAGCTTAATCAGAGACCATGATTGTTCACCGAAGACAGAACTGCCTTGTGCCGCTCACTGCAAGAGACACCATGACCCAGCTGGCAGCTGGAAGATGAGGCCAGCATATTAGGGTAAGAAACACTGCTTAAATACACTCTGAGCATTTTTTCCTTAAATAGGAGTAGGTTTCCTTTGTCTGACACATTCTATAGAGTTTCTAGAAACCAATGTTTTGAAGTCTTACAACTTCAAAGAGTAATCTAATATAAACTATTTCATTAACACAAAAAAATGGGACATACGAATACCATGAACATAGCGTGAATGTATTTGTTTTATAAAGTATAGTGAGACTTCATGAAATATGTTCAGAAATGCAACCACAGTTTTCAGAATTCAATTATGTATAGATTTGGTTTGTCTGGTTTGGCAAATCTCTTGACTTTTTTGGGGGTTTGGTTTTTTTTTTCAGTTTCCTTGTCTTTAAAATCAGTGTAGTAGTAATAGTTATTTACCTCATAGAGACACTACATATTAGCTAACTGACTAGAGGTCAAAAAGTTTAAGTGCTTTAAAGTGGTAGTTCTTCCATTAGAGTAAGGTTTTTTTCCAGCGGAAGACCTGAGGCCCCAGAAAAAAATCTCTGAAGCAGACCAAGAGAATTTCATTAGGAATTAAATAACTGACCTGCCATATAAATAAAGTGAAATCAATTACCAAGGCAGATCTCAATTCTATCTCTACATGGTCTCTTTTTATGCTTAAAGGAATTTAGTTCTGCCCTCTTTCTACAGGTGTAAGTTTTCTGCAAAGAAAACTTTTCCAGACTAACAATTAGGAGAAATAGTTTTATTGCTACAAGACATGTATTTTTAAAACACTTTCCTCTGTTTTTGAGAAAATTAAAAGACAAAGAGAAAATGATCTTACAAAAGTATGTGCAGGGTTTCTTTTATTCTGCAGGATGAAGCGAAGCAAACATGTCCACGGCATACCTGGGGCAGCAGTCCTGCTATAAGGAACAATGGGAAAAGCCTCCATATTTGAAAAGTTCCTTATTTAGAATTAGGATCATATAATTGTCAAAAACAGAGTGGAAAAGAGGCTTCTGAGAAATTTAGTACATTACCCTCTCCAAAATGCAGTACCCATGATACTTATTTTGTTTCTAAAAATGCTTCCTTAATGTCTTAACGATCTCCAGTAATGGAGATGTCATAAATTCTCACAAGAGTCCATTCCTACACTTTATGATCCTTACTAGCGATGAGGATGTCTGTTCCTCATGTCAAACATGAATCGCTCTTGCTGTAACCACAATTTAAGACTTTTTTTTTCCCTATACATTAAAGACTCAAATGATTTTGGCCTTAGACTGGAAGAGTAAAAAAATCTTATTCAGTTCACAAATGGAGCAAAAATCCATGCACAAGAATACGTAGGTTGTGTGCATCACTCCCTGCTTCTTTTCACGTTCTTCTCTGAGCACACAGTTATCACTCCTGAATATTTTTTTCATACCTCCTTCTCTGTCTTTCTTTCAACCTGTCCACAGAGGCCATGGAAAACCTCTGGTCAATGTCTTTTTGGAAACATAGTGCACAAAATCAGATGCAGTTCTCCTGCCAAGGCCTTACAGCAAAAGGAACACTTGGCATGTCTTGCAGTAACTCAATTAGGTACAGCCCGCGATACCTGACTCTTTCTCAAATGCCACAAAGGAGACATGGTTGTTATGGCATGCAGGTAAATGGCCAGCCCTGCCATCATGTTAAACTGACAAGGTAAAAATGTGAGAAACTGCTGGACATTGCATACGATGCAACGGGAGAAGTTGGTTGGCCAACTCAAGCCTGCAGCTATACTAATAAAACAATACGGGGATAAACTAGCAGGTGAAATACATGAAAAGGAAGTGAAGAATGGGTGAAGAATGTCAAAAGATAATGAAAAAGGGGTGCTGACTTACAGACAGTGGTGGTGGTATCACAGATTAAGGCTGAAATAACCAAATAAATATGTAAACATCAGAAAAAGTAAGTGCCAATGGAGAAGGAGTAAAATGTGGCTGAGTTCCTTATTTGGGAGGGGGGAAAAAAGGAATATAAGGTAAACCATATGAATGGGGCTATTCGGGGTCTCTGTTGATCAGCCCTGTACCTGACTACCACAAGCTGACGTAATGATAAACTATAATAATAAATCATAACAATGAACCTGTTGTTTTTATTATCTCTGACTGTCTTTTTCATCTGACTGGCATCTGGGATGGCCTCCCCAAGTGCTAGCAAGGCAATGGAGGATGGAACTTAACCTCCCTAAAAGAACTTACATCCCCAGATACTTTTCAAGTATTTTCCAGTAACAGCTTCTCCAGTTGTTTCCCACAGCTGCTCACATATACTTGATTATTCTCACCGATGTGTTGTACCCTAATTGGCTTCCACCCTGTTTTTCAGACTCATTCTTCAATATGTCAAGATCATTCTTATGTCTAACACTGCATTTTAAAGCTTCATGTCTGCAGAACTAGTAGGCTTGCTTTTGCTAACACACCATAAAGGAAGTATTCAAGGGAATTGGATCCAGGACAGACCTTTTCAAGACTTCTAGTCAATATGTCAGTTTTGAAAGTGAACCATTTATACCTATTATTGGATTATCCAACAAAGTCTGTACACCCAAATCTGTATAATACTTGCTTAAAATACTGTAACGTCAAGAAATGTCATAAACCTTACTGGAATCAAGATACATTGCAGCAACCGCCTGTCACCCATCCACAAGATCTGTTATACTATCACAGGAGGAAATTAGATTGGTTGTCACTATTTATTCTTCACAAATCCTTCAGGGCAGTCATTCATTTGTTATCTTGCAGCTGCATACAAATATTTTGTTTATTTATTTCAAATTTCTTTCTAGAGATTGAAGTTAAATTGACTAGTCTCTAACTCTCCAACTTCTCTTTCTTTTTCCATTAATAGCCATGATGTTTGCCCTTTCCTAATCTTTTGATGTGTCACCTGGCAGACACAAATTCCCTGAAATATCTTGATAATGGCTCTGAGATTACTTTGACCAGTTTTTCAAATATCACCAGGCATTAAAAGCATACATATCACCAAAACTTCCCTCTGTATTGTAATCTGAGATTTTATTGGGTTTTGATAGTATTATTTGCAACAACCATCTTTTGAGTTGACCTTTTTAGTGAAGGCTGACCTCTGATACGCTGAGTAGAAGACAAACATTTTCCTTTGTCTTCTTGCTCTTAATGCACTTAGAGGGTAATTTTTTGTTACCCATCTATCCCTTGGTGATTACACCTTAATCTGTGTCCTGACTTTCCTGTTATTATCAGCTGCTATACTTTTACAATCACAGTATCTAGATTTCATTTTCTGTATGATTTCCTCTAGAGGTCAATAAAGAGGTCATTGCAAAAATCAAAACAAAGGAGGGAAGAGACATCGTAGGAGATAGTGAAAATCTGCTTTACAGAATCACAAGAAAAAAGATAAATAGTCTTAATATCTGATTGGTATTTTCCTCTTTTTACTGAGAAGAAACTGCATTGTTTTAGTGGAGGACAGGACATGATCATATTAGTCTTAAAAACATAAAAAAAACACTCAGCGAAAAAAATCAGAAACCTTGCAAGTAGTTTTTCTGTACAGAGAATTGCCTAACTTACTGTTTCATAAAAAATATAGAGCAACCAAGCAGTGTGTGTTTTCTTGAAAACTGAGTCCCAAATCTGTCTACTGATAAGACAGAATCAAGTGCTTTCAAGTCCCTAGAGCACTGCAATAAATTATATCAAGCAGAAACAAAAGTTATAATATCTGGAGAATGGTGGCTGTAAACATCCTCCACAGTCAATAAAATAATGTACAACCTGGCTCAATCCCCCTCTCTCCTTGTGGAGCACCAATATGTTCGAAAAGTATCCAGTGCGTAGATGCTGTGTGCTTCGTCATCTACACAGGATATATATACACTTAGAGCCAGAGTTTCAGCAGTGGTACTTATTTAATACCTTTCAAATTCATGTAATCCCTGCATATTTGTTAAATCCTAGTAGTCTTTGACATGGACTAACTAGCATGACACGCCCTGACATAACTAGAACTCTCCAAACAATTCCCAAGGACAGTCTGGGATTTAAACACTGGTGGGGATAATTTCCAACAGGCAGTTTAAATGCAGACACCCTGCTTTGGTGGGAGAAGAGAATTTAGAAGTGTAGAAGTAGCCAGACCATGCCAATTAGCTTCATGACCCAGTACTGTTTATTTTAACATTACATATACAAATACTACTGCTACCTTTCCTACTACCTCTTTCTAACTTTGGATCACAGGCACAGGGCAAAGTCCAAACTCTTTGTTTGACATCTTCTTTTGGCAAAGACACCCATAAATACAGCTGGTTTAGATGTCAGAACCAGTATCTTAGTCCTTTCACTTTCCAATTTTCTTTAGTTATGTGCTCACGGAATTCATCACATTTTGGAGACTCAGTTTCCAGTAAAAACCAGTCAGGGGCAATATGAAAGACAAGGAAGGCAGTCAGATTTAGCAAAGTAATTTTTTACATTCTTGACCCTGAATCACAGTTTGTTAATGACCTATGAAAAACAGAACCTGAATGAAACCTATCCTGATTCAACCTCGTCCCTTTATGAAAGATTAAGTTGAACTCTAAAGGTAATGAAGAAAACTCACCGCAGGCGACACAATAATGAAACTCTATGGACCTGTTTAATTCTTCAGGGATGTCCTTACTCAAAAGCTAAGATAAATTTGCAGCTATCACCAATTTTACTTCAAGGCAGCTCTTCAAGTGACCTTCAATCTCTTAAGCTTATCCTTTCTCTAAATTTTAAATCGATTGCATTAAGAAGAGCTATTCAGGTTTGTACAAACATTATGTAACTGACATTAACAGGCTCCACTAATCTAGGACAGATCAGGTCCTCTTCTGCTTTCAGTTATCATTGCCAAGTTTTATTTTATTCCTTTGTGATATATATCTGAGAGATTCACATTCTGGTTGCTTTAAAGCAAATTTTCTCAGGACACGTTAAAGTCTGAATTTTTAACATTTTCTCCTTTAATATTTTTATGTTGACTAGTTTTATTTACTTGATCTGCCTAAATTCATTATAAACTGCAGAGAACAATCCAACGTTTGTTGCTGTCAGTCCCATCTTAAATTATAAAATCCTAAAATTAAGGTCCTAATTGTATCTTCCCTTCTTTTCATATTTGGAATGGAAAAAGTGGGATAGATTTGTACTACCTAACTTTAGGCACCTGCTTTAGCTGATACGCTAAGAGGCTACTCTTCTTAGGACCTCAGTATAGTCAAGACAGAAAAAGACGCTCCTATAAAGGATGATTTAAAGCGTGGATATCAAGTTCTACATTTCAACACCTCTCTGGAACAGAATCATTTTCTGCACTGACTATCTAGGCAGTTTACGGAGACTAGCCTCTTTATTTAGGAAATCAAATCAGGTATTTAGTGATAGGTTGTATGACTGTCCCCAACATTTTTTAAAAATTGAGTATGAATATGTCTTCCTTTTTTCAACTTAACCCATTACGTGTGCCCAAACTGATATGAATAAACTTTGAATAGTTACTAAAGTACCTGTAGTAGAGAGTATCCAACAAAAGATAGCCAAATTCAATACCTATTCCGCTGGCAGTCATAATCACCTGTTTTTCATACCAGTTTAATTAATAATTAAAAGCCATGACAGAGAGACCAATTAAATTCCAGGTATTTATTTTGGGTTTGGGGGTAACTTGATTGTCTACCGTACATAGAATTAAAGTCTGTAGTGGTTTTTGAGGTTGTTTTTTTTTTTTTTCAAAGTACTGACCCAAAGATAAGAAAACCGTTTCCTGTGTAAGAAAATGTCAACGGTTAAATATTTTTAATAGCCTCTAGAAGACTCTATAAATGCCCTAGCAGATTTTACAAATAAGATGATGAAATGGTGACATATGAAATAATATACAAGTTGTCAAACTAATAAATATTTATTTGATCCTGATATGAAGAATTTTTTGACTCAGTCTTTGACTTCTGTAATAAAATTCCGTAACAAATTTCTGCAGTAAAACAGTATAAAAGACACCTTGCCTAATTTTCACTTGTATAAGCTACAAACCCAGCATTTTTGGAAACAGCATGGACTGGGCTCTTTGTTCCTGGGTAATGATTCAATGCCAGATAGATGCAATGAAAGCACAGGTAAGTGAAACTCATTAGTTTTATAATAAAAGCTTCAAAGTACTTGCCAGAATTACAGAATTAACCTGGAAAATGATACTATTCTATTTTACAAAGTAAATGAAAAAACTCTTTGCAATGCTACATGAAGTAAGAATACTTTCCAGTGCAGTAAATTCTTCTGGGTCTTCAGGACATTTGGCTAGTTGGAGCAGAAGAAATATCTCATCAGGCTCCTGAGCTCCAAAAGTCCCAGGCAAACAGTCATAGCAAACGTAGTCTGCACAGCACGACACTTGCAAAACAGATTGGATTTGTAATACACTCCTTGGCTATCTGTGCACCATATGTGATGGAAATACAGAGTTAACTTGTCAGACTCACTGTTGCAATATTGCATGCAAACATACACTATGCTTTCCAAGACCTGGTAGTGAGTTCCCCCTCTCATTTATTTCATAGTTCCATCTAATCCACTTTTTAGGTATGCAGTGGAGGATTTTACTCATTACTGTGGATTAGTAAGAATCTGCTAATTAAGTAGGTATTTTAATAATTTCAAACCATAGAAAACTTGTTTTTAGAATTTTAAAACTGACTAAATGTGTGTATTTAAGCTTTACAAATTTTGCAACTCAATGCAATAGCAAGAATGTAAAAAATTGGATAGCATAATGGAAGTCTTACCTGGTCTGAGGGAGAACAGCATTTATTTGCCATTTTCATCTATGAAAGACAGATGGAAGAATACACAGAGTTATTAATATGCTGAAGAGTTTCTGCGATGCAATTATCATTGACTTATTGAATACTGTATTAATACTTCCAAATTATAAGAAATTAAATCATTCAGTGCATAAATACTAGATTTTTACTATTACACTAAAATTACAAAACCAAGGACTCAAAAGACAGAAAGCCTTTTATCAGAGTTTTCATTAAATCCTTCATAAAGATTTGCATTTATGAATTTAACTTTGCCACCCTGAGTGGAAATATTACACTTTACTATAAACATCTCACTTAGGTCTTAGTTAAGCAATTGCTTAAGCAGATCTATAAATGATGCATGGAATTAAGTACTTGTGAAATGAAGGCCATAGAGTATAACACATGTTTACAGATGAAGAGAATATTGTTTAGACTTTCCTTTTAGTTCACTCTTCAAGATAAAGTTACATATCTTTCTTTTTCCGCTCTGTTCAGATAATGAGAAGTTTTGTTGATTTTGGCTTTTCTTTGGCAGTCATAGTTTGCATAGATGAGTGGTGGACAAACCCTGACAGATATTCCCTTCTCTAAAGTGAAACACGTCTTTAAAATGTGATATTAGTAAGTGTAGTAATGATATGGCATCTAGACAGAAAAAGATTAAATGACTGGAAAGACAGACTGTCCTACCCACAAAGATTATAAGTTGCAAAATGTCCTACAGTTGATGAGTATTTCCAAAGGACCTTGTCATCAAAAAGCCTGTTTTATAACAAATGGAAATCTTGTGATAGAAGACCAAAAGCTACAGCTAAGCACAGGAAAAACTACAATTGCCACAGGAATAGAGCAGAAGGAATCCAGGACTATCACTTGTATCCTGGCAATACTAGATTTGTAAGATCAAATCTGTGGATAATCACTGGAAGCAGAATATGACTGCAGCCATGTAGCTCAGTAAATATGGCGATGCCACTGCCTCTTGTGGTGGGTTGACTATGGCCAGCAGCTGAGCACCTACACAGCCACTCACTTTCTTCCCCCTCCCAGCAGGAAGCGTAAGAGAATAGGAAGAGCAAAAGCAAGAGAACTTGTGGGTGAAGATAAAGAGAGATTAAAAAGTGAAGGAAACAGGAAAAAATCCAAGTAATATAAAGGCAATCACTTGCTGCCTCCCACAGGCAGACTGATGCCCAACCAGTCTCCAAGCAACAGCCACCTTGGAAGACAAACTTCCACCTTCTTTGTCTGCTACGTCACTTCTATTGCTGAGCACAATGTTATGGAATCACAGAATCATAGAATGGTTTGGGTTGGAAGGGACCTTTAAAGGTCATCTAGTCCAACCCCCCTGCAATAAGCAGGGACATCTTCAACTACATCAGGTTGCTCAGAGCCCCGTCCAACCCAATCTTGAATGTTTCCCAGGATGGTGTATGTACCACCTCTCTGGGCAACCTGCGCCAGTGTCTTACCACCCACACAGTAAAGAATTTCTTTCTAACATCTAATGTAAATCTACCCTATTTCAGTTTAAAACTGTTACCCCTCGTCCTATCACTACGCTTCCTGCTAAAGAGTCCCTCCCCATCTTTCCTGTAGGCCCCCTTTAAGTACTGGAAGGCAGCTATAAGGTCTCTGTGAAGCCTTCTCTTCTCCAGGCTGAATAACCCCAACTCTCTCAGCCTGTCTTCACAGGAGAGGTGCTCCAGCCCTCTGATCATCTTTGTGGCCTTCCTCTGGACTTGCTCTAGCAGGTCCACATGTTGAGGGCTCCAGAGCTGGACGCAGTACTCCAGGTGGGGTCTTATGAGAGCAGAGTAGAGAGGCAGAATCACCTCCCTTAAACTGCTGGCCACGCTTTTTTTGATGCAGCCCAGGATATGGTTGGCTTTCTGGGCTTTGAGCACACATTGCCAGCTCATGTTGAACTTCTTATCAACCAAACCCTCAAGTCATTCTCGGCAAGGCTGCTCTCAATCCATTCTCCGCCCAGCCTGTATTTGTGCTTGGGATTGCCCCGACCCATGTGCAGGACCTTGCACTTGGCCTTGTTGAACCTCATGATGTTCACATGGGCTCACATCTCCAGCCTGTCAAGGTCCCTCTGGATGACATGCCTAAGGTCAGCTGTCCCAGCTGCGTCCCTTCCCGATTCCTTGCCTATCCCTCACTGAGGGCAGGGGTCAGAATGAGAAAAAGCCCCTTTGAGGGGCACTGCCACGCCTTGATGCTGTGCAAGCACTGTTCAGCAACAGCCAAAGCATTGGACTGTTATTAACACACAATGTTCAAAACACAGCACCATATGGTTGCTATGAAGAAAGTTACCTTCATCCCAGGCAGACCCAGTGCACCTGTAAGAGGCCAAGAGGCTTTGCGTTATGCTAATGACAGAGACCTCAGGATGTGTGAGGGTATGTCTGGACTTGTCTTGGACTGCCTGGAGCTGTATTACAGCTTGTTTAGCCATGACATAAATATCTAATGACCGTAAGAATATTGCCTACTTGGTTTTAGCAAAATACAGCTGTGGGATGTAATGATATATATGTATATTAAAGCTATAGGTATATATTCATATAAAGTATATAAAATGTATACACACACACTCTTACACTCTTGTACCTAATAGAAGGCAATAACAAGTCATTATTCTGCATAGAGTGAATTATCTATGACCACAAACAAAATGACCCTAGGACAAAATGCAATGTGGAGGAGCACAGGATGACAGCAGGAGTCTAGACTGTATGGAGACAGGGTGACACCAAGACTCAGGGCTGTAGGAACTCACCAGTCAGTCCTAACCCAGCATGGGCCGTCAGGCCTCCTTCTCCCCCATATGCTTCACTTTTGCAGCTTGTTTCAATTTAATTGTGTGGTCAAATGGTGCAGGTGTGCTGGTGGGTCACACAGCTGGGAGTGACTGAGGCTCTGGGGATGAGGTGGCCAGACCTGCTGGGAGCCTGGGGCATCTGCCAGGCCTCGCATCTCCTTGGGTAGAGCGCCAAGAGAGCCAAGAGAGCCTGCCAGCCCCTTTGAGGGGCACTGCCATGCTCCCCACCACCTCCCTGCCACCCCAGAGGAGGAACAGGAACCACCACAATAGAGGCAGGTCACAGCCTCCAGGTGCTGGCACCTGCATCATAGCACATACAAGGACCAATGATGAGGATGGATACGAGGTGCAGCTGCCAAGCGGAGCGTGGGTTCCCCAGCAAGGTTCCTCACAGCTCTCGCACACAGCTCTACCTACAGCAGCCTGACCCCAGGCTGCATGGCTGCACCATGCCAGAGGTGGCCTGGAGCACTTTGAGAGGGGGAAGAGACGGCAGAGCTTCTTGGTGCTCTCCGAGCCCCAACAGTAACAAACCAGGGGGAACTCAAGACCCCACTCTGTAACTCGGATAAAACAAATTGGTGACATGGCCAGTATTGCAGAAGGAAGCAGACCTCACCAGTCTGATTCGGTGCAGGCTTAATCCTGAGCAGTTGTGCAGGACATAATGTAAAGGCACCTGGAACACTTTAATGTCAGTAGGAATGCTGTCACACCCTGCTCCAACCTTTCTCCGTGCTTCAGAGACAAATACATAACATGGCTTCTGTTATACACACACAAAATATTATTTCCTTGCAGGTGGCCAAAGACATGCTGAATAGTAAGATCCCTATAGCATAAAACAATGCAAATAAACAGGGCTACCAGGGATCCTGTCTCCTTTCACCCTCCTTTTTGGTTCAGTCAAACTACTTAAGCTCCCTGTATGATAGGAAGGAATTTTGTTATCTGACTTATTGTTTTATTGTGTTCAGATGTGCCTGGAACAACGCGTGTGAGACAAGCCGTGCATTTTTTCTGCAGAATGAGGGTAGAGTATTGTGAAGAGCATCCTCATAACCAGTCCAGCTTCCCACTGGTAAAAGCAATAGGGAAGAACACTTTGGACTCCACAGCTATTCACTGCACAGCCGTAGCTCATTCCCTATTCAAAGCAGGGACGGCTGCAGCCCTGACGTAACTGTGGGGAGAGGAAAGATCTCCTTCTGCATCACATTATGTCCCTATGTCACGGGGCTGAGGTGAGAGAAGTATGCAGTCTCCACTTCACCTGGCGCCACATGTTCTCTACATGCCTCCACAGCTGGTGCAGAGAGACAGGAATTCAAATAGGATACGCTACACCTTGCTGGCGGCACACAAGCTTTCAGCACTGCAGTACAGTAACAGGAGTTGGAGACAGCAAGGAAACTAACCCCCAAAAATGGATCTGTGAAGACTGCAGGCAACTTGGAAAAGGAACTATTAAGCAACTGTAATTCCTATTCTCTGTTCTAAATGAATACATACAGGGCAGGAACAGAATGGGGATGAAATGATTCAGAACCATATACCAAACTCTAAATACCTCCCAGGCTGGGATTTATCTCACTTAACTTTGGTAAGCCAAGAAAAAGGAAAAACAGTTATACGTCTAATATACCTATATTCTCTTTCCAGACACCAGAGAGAGGCACCTTTTCTTTTTTTTTTTTTTCTCCTGGCTATAAGAGGATCCTATGCGACTGCTTGGTGCTTGGCTAAATGATGTGATGCGATGTGATTCCTGCCCTTACTGACTTCGCATTACAACCTCAATGGTTTGAACTGTGGTACTTTCAAATGGAAATTTTTGAGTTTAAAAACAACAAAAAAAAAGCAGCAGCAAATAAATATTATCATGTGTTTTCACCCCGGGAATAGAATTGTTTGTACAATCACTGAAGCAGTCAAATTTGTATATTGCTTCCTACACAAAAGGATTTTGTTTCCATCTACACGTACCCCACATTCTGCTGTGTAAAGACAGAGCGACCTCCTCAATCCTCTTTTTTATAAGCCTGTTCAAAGCTCATATTTCAGATGTCTCTCCCTATTCAAACAGAAATTTCACTCCACTGTGATACAGAGTATCACTTAGATATACATGTACATAAAGGTGTAAAAGAAAAGGTTCACACATATGACATATGCAATTAAAAAAGCTGTCAAAGGCATAAATATGGTACAGATTAATAACCCTGTTTTGAAGCCAAATTTTAAGTTTCTACCATCCTCTAATGAAGCTGCTGGAATGATTTATAAAACCCATAAATAATGTTTAAAGTGGGACAACTGCACCTTAACTTGTTCTCTTACCTGCTTATGAACTACTCATTCATTTGTAAATATTTTTTAAAAAATAACACCATGAGAATATCCTCGGAAAAAAACCCAAACCCTTGAGAAAGTTATAAATATGAGAAACAAGTCTCTATAATGTAAATGAACTGGTAGCACTACCTTTAGGTGCTTCTACTGATCATGACTACATTAATGTTCAGTGTTATGTTTCAAAGAAAATAATTAAAATCCATGAGAAAAGCTGCACATGTTTAATAGCTGGCTATCTCAACGGTGGATAACAGAGAGAGAAATATAAATTATTCCAAGGAACTCTCTCCTAAAAAAAACCATCTCCAGCACAGCACTGCCACTTCAGGCGACAAAGAACCCTCTAGCTGAACAAATTAAGAACAGGAGCAATGAGAAGCACATGCAGATCAAGTTGTTTCCTGTGCTTCTTGTTTCATCATGGCAGCTTCACTGCCAGTTTCTGTTCCCTTTTTCCCCTCAGTTCCTTCAACCGTACCTCCTTCTGCGAGAAAAGAGGCGTACGAAGAAATGAACGTGAGGTGCTGATTCATCTCTATTTTCTTCTGCGAAAGGTAAATGTGAGAACATTGACAAGATGGGGGATTGAATCACAAAAGAAGATGATAGGAAAGTTTCATGCTGGTAGAAAAGTATGTGAAAAACATGAATATGAACAGAGTGATGAATAATTTGTGGTAAGGGTCCTTAGAAAAAAAAGCAACCCATACTGCTTGTAAAGCTGACAGTTACTGGGAGATTTTCCGAGCTAAGCATACAAGGCACATATCTGTAAGGAGGGCTGAAAAGGTACCCTTACATCTTTCTCCATGTTGCGGTATTCCCCGTGCTCTTCTGTCTTAGAATAACTCTCTCCAGGCTAGCACCAGAATTATTATTTCTCATCTACCAAGCAACACTTCCTCGATATGCCAACATCCAGAGGTAGCATCCTTACGCAGTGACGACTTCTCACATCTTCACTATTGAAAGACAACAAAACAACAACACTTGCTCCCCAGAGAGCTTGCCTTTGCATAGAAGTTAGATGTTTCAGTACTTCAAAAAAAGTAGTCTGACGTTAGCAGAAGTGTCACATTGTGGCAGAGCTATTTTTGTACTGCCTACATTAGGATTGTCTTCTGGCATCAGCAGGAGATCTGACAGAGTTGCCAATCGCTGAATGAGACTGTATTAGGGTAAAATAGCAAAATAAAGTATAGTAGGGTAAAGTGACACATGAAAGATAGGGTGCACTGTAAGAAAACAATCTGTATCAGGAGCTCTTTAAGAACTACAATTCTAAAAAAATGATTCAAAATCATCTGCAAACTATATGACAAAGATCTATACAAGACTGGCACGAATAGGCATAGATGAAGTAAGAATGACTAAGGTGCAGGAAGAGTTGCTAAAGTCAAGAAAGAAGTATGAGCACAAAGAAAATCTAAAAATGTGTAGAAGTGGAAAGTGAACAATAGAAAGTATTCCTTAAATACTTAGTAATAGGTCAGGTAAGAATGCTGACATTCTTTATGCCAACAGTATCAGCAAGAGGTCCATTGTGATCATGCATCTAGCAATTAATTTATGTACAGAGATGATGGTATAGAACAAAATAGGAAATGAATAGTTTAAATATTTGGAGAAGCAATTGAACTTAGAGTCAGCAAGGACTCAAGAAATTAACCTCTAAGTAGATAAGGGATTATCTGAAATAAGCTCTGAACCAGTACTGATTATCTTCAGGTACTCCTGGAGAATGAGGGAGACGCTCTATAGAAGTGGAGAAGGGCAGAAACAGGAAAAAACTGTGAGGAATTACAGATCCATTCCCTAACGTCAATTTCAGAAGTATGATAAGAAAAGAATCATTTTGTGAGATGATATAGTATTAGGGTAATAAAAAGCCTTTAAAATGGATTTTCAAGAAGCTGAATCCAAAGGTCTTGCCCTAAGCACTGGGGATGCCAAACGATCTGTGTCCCCTGGCTGCCAGGAGGCGGGAAGCCCTCGCCAGACTTCTTTTGCTGTACACTTTAGTTGCAGTGCAGCCTCCCAGTCCTGGTCTTAAAAAATGGTTTGCAATAAACTGGATTCTCACTGACTGTTACGTCTCCTGTTCTGATGATCAGCAATTAAAATAATGCTCTGGCCAGACACTTCCAGGTGTACCACAGGCTGCTCACGTGACAAAACCTGTAAAGCACTAAGTCCAAGCAAAATGTTTACTCGCTTCTCATATGATCTGCATACAGTTTACACTCTATCACACCAAGAACACAAAATGTGAATTTATCATGGCTGTTGCTTCTCAGACCCCTCCCCAGCACAGCCACTTATACGAACACCAGGGACTACTTTGTTTAGAGAATGCACTATTGCGATAGATAATGGAGAAGACTGATAAAAGTAATCAGTATATAATAAAATATTGCTGCAGACAGGTCACAACACAGTGAAGATACTATGTCAGGACACATGCTACTGCACATAGTGCATTTGAAAAAAACAGCCTAGAACCTTATGACTAATAAAACCTGCTTGCATTTATAGCCACTTCTTATTGTCTTATTCACCTATATCCTTGGATTGGCTTTTATTCAGTGGATTTCTTTAGAAAGCAAAACAATTTGGCTTAGTAACTATGAACTGGAAGTGCTCTAAGAATATTACCATACACTTCTTTTTGCTGTTCACAGAGAAGGAATTATGAAATTTCGTGAATAATTTACATTGCTTTCTTAGAATTATCAAATAGTAATACCCTATAAATGATGTAAATCATAAAATAGAGAATAGAGAATATTTATAAAGAATACATCATAAGCAAAAATGTTTGATTTTGTCAGACTTTGCTTAAACAATTGAATATTTAAAAACAATTAACGTAATAAATGAACTATTGTGATCAAATGTGATTCCAAGGAACTTTTGAAGACCAGAAAATTAAATTTATAATCTGTTTTGACCAATTGAAATTCAATAAAAATTTTACACAATATAATCAGAAGAACTGAGCAATGATTAACCTAGAGTACAAAGTATAAATTAAAGACATGCTACGAAACCATAATTTATAAAAGAAGTTATAGTCTGAACACATCTAAAGAAAAAAAGATTAAAAACCTGCACAGGCAATTCTTCCAGGGACAGCTGTGCTCTTATGTTTTCATCATCAAGTCTACCATTTCAAAAAGACTCAGATATATTTTCAATATTGTACATTATCGAGTTCCCTATTTAATTTTATGATTCATTACAGAATCTTCAATAGTTTTCAGTTGTTCTTTCTTGGAATAATAATATGCAGTCCAAATAATAATATTCTGTGTCTCCAGGGATTATTTAATGCTTCTGCTTGCAATAGCAAATGCTACTTATGAATTTACAGGAATAACTTAAAACAACCTAAGCACGTTTATACTTCTAGGGAGAAAGATGGAATAATATGACCTTAGACAAATCAACTCCTAGACAACTGAGAGAGGTAAAAATACTGTCTCCCTATAAGCCTCTGTAGGTCACACTTCACTAGCTACAGAACTTTCACATGCCTACTTCAAAATCAATAAATACTAACTGCAAGCACATTTTAAATACAAAAATTTAAAATTAAATATTTGGCCATATCTAAACCTCTTTGAAATGACCAGAAAGGATAAATAATTTGCCTTAGAAAATCTTTAAAATAGTAAATGCATTTGATTTTCTACTACTTTCTGTTCTATAACACTGCAAGTCTTGAAAACTTCTTGATACTTCTGATTGACCAGACATCCTCTCCCTGCTCTTTCCTTTCTCCTTTTCCTCCCCATACACATGCGTTTTATATATTGTATCTTAAATGTGAATTATTTTCTACCCTTGGAAAATTAGAAATAATTTTACAATAGCATAGACAAGAAAATATGCAGAAAGTAACATACATTTTGAAGTGTCAAATCACTGATGTTAGTTGATATTGCTCTCAGCCAGTCAGCACTCTCCTGGGCTGTATAAAACTGAAGTATCCCAGTACTAACTCCATCGAGTGCCAGCACTTCAAATGCATTAGATCTGCAGTAAGAAGAAATATATCCGTAAAGGAAGATACGTCAATTTTCTGAAACTGCCCAATATTTCTCAGTGTTCAAGTGATTTTTACACCTTTTGACAAGTTTTGAGTCTTAACTTTACCAATCAAAAGTAAGGCAACAAAAATAAGGATAATAATGGGCAGTACCAGGAGCAACAAATACAGTAAGTACTTTCTCTGTACCAGCATATATATGTGCTGATCATTTACTTCCCTTGAGTATATATACTATGTTCATAATTACTGAACTTAAGGTAGTGTATTCAGGAAGTATGAATTATATCTTTTGAATAAACATAAAAAATTTTAAACCAAAATGACTATTTTCTTTATTGCATTTTGGTTTCATTTACTATGAATGTATTAATTTGCAAAGAACTGCCTTCCCTAGCTTTAATTTCTTGGATTCCTATGCTTTTCTATATAACATTCTAAGTAATGTTTCCTTTAAGCTCTTTTATGACATAGGAATTTGAGAAACGTACTTAGAAGTTTCTTCAAATAATTTTGGAATGTAGGGCCCTTTCCCAAAACAGCATGGACACATGCTAATGTGCAATTGCATTTCATTCATTTTTTTAGGCATCTTTTACATGTTCATAGCAAATATATTCTGCAAATGCCAATGCTTTCCTTACTCTGCAGTAAGTTAGGCACTGCTTATGCACCTCTGAAATCCCCCACATTTGGATGCTGGTGGGATATGCTTTTTTAGCTATGAGACTTCGCAATAGGAACAACAAAAATTCATTAAGTAGAGGCATAAAAGTACACTGGTCTAAATTTGAAACCTGTGACATGCAATAGTTTCAGCAACTAGACTTCAGAAAACTCCACAGACTACTTAAGTGCCCATGAGTGTCATCAGAATTAGATTTTAGTCATATAATATTGTGAAAGACAATTATAATTATCTGAATAATTGTGCATATGTTGGTTTTGTATATAGTTTGGAGACTATCACTGCTACCGTCTACATTTACAAATTAGACATTTATACCTATATGCTATATTGCTTTCTTTTTAATACTACCCTAGAAGAAAGCAAACTACTGAATCAAGGATACTGCTTTATGAAGTTGCTGGGTTTTCCTGGGATTCTCCAATCTAAGGTGAAGTCTTCTACTGCTTAATTTATGATCTATGTCAACATGAGCATTCAAAATGACACATAGAGGTTAATAGGCAGTTACTCATTCATAACTTACTGAAAAAGTTATTAACCTAACATTTGTCATCTGTAGGGAGTTTGATGGTGAACGTGAACACTGAACTCTATGTAGTTGCTAAAGAAGGTCATATAAAATACACATCACACACAATATTAACAAGACAAATTATCCTAATAGATATATATATACATTAACTGATATACTTTACTGTTAAAAGAGTCGTAAAGCATTATACTTGCTGTTCACAAAAATAACATTCTTGGTCTGAAGACTTGATATGTCGGCTGATTCCCTTGTTTTCCTTTCATGATTGAATTATCATGGTAACTACAAAAACCTGATGGCAATGGCACAATTCTGTGTCACTTTCATTTCAGTAAATCTGTTTCACCTCTTCAGAAAGAAAGGAAAGGTCAAAACAAATCCCTTTATTGTCTTCAAGTAAACTGAGTGAAATAATCACCTCTCAAGCATACTGTTCCTTTTACCGAGGTGCTGTAATGGAATGACTTATGGTATGATCTCTTCAACATCCCACTGAGACAGGGAAGATCTGTCATCCCCCGTGCATTGACAAACAGTGGAGCATGGAAACAGACTTATTTTGGTGTCATGAAGAGAAGCCATTCACAATGCCTACCTTAGATATCAAATTCAAACATCAAAGCTAAGATGAGAGAAGACTTAGGCGGAGAGGACAATCCAGAGCACTTAATAGAGCCAAGAAACAGTAAGTGCTCTCCACTGAATCCACAAGGTGCCTACATACTAACTCAGCTTCAGTAGATGCATAAAGGCACGCAATGTGAATGCCTTATCCAAACGGCACAAAGTTATACAAGTGTCTGATGGAAGATCACAGAAGTGAACTCCTAAGCTAACAACTAATGCAACCAACACGGGCAATCAAGATTAAAAAATAACAAGTTTTATTATAAAAAATAACCAATCTTTTATAATTTGAAACAGGGTGCTGGCAATAGTGCAAATTACACGAAAACTCCTGTTGTCCTTTACCTTATTAAAATACGGTCGTCAGTCATAAAAGGCAGACAACAAGATTCAAACAAATGCATCTAGAAATCTGAACATGTCCCTGACAGGATATTTGCACAGAATCAAATAGGGTGTGAGGAATCCTGCAAGTCTTCTGGTCCAGCCTCCTCACTAACTGGTTTAAAATACACACCTCTTTTCCACAGGAAGACCAAAACTGGACACAGTATTTTAGATGCAGGTATTTCAGGTGTGGCTTCAGGAATGCAAAGTAGAGGAGAATAATCACTTTTCTTGACCTGCTGCCCATGTTATTGCTAATGCAGCCCTGTGTGTGGTCATCCTTCATCACCCAAGGAGCCTACAGCTGACTCACGCTCAATGTGGTGTCCGCCAGGATCCCCAAGCCCTTTCCTGCAGAGCTGTCCCCTTGCTCCTGCAGACTGACTCCAGGAGCTCTGTCTTCAGGAGCTCTGTCTCATTCAACGCTTCTGATGTGCCGGAGGCGGTCACACTGCCAGGCACAGGGGACTGCGACCTTTGGGGCACCACTGGGGCAGGGCTGACAGTGCTGACTCAGGCAGAAAGCTAGTTTTACCAGAAAGAAGTTCAGTAAATTAAATCAAATAGGAAAAGAAAAAGCCAGGGTTTTTCAAACTTTACAGATGCCGTCCACAAAGTCTGTGCTAGTAAGAGGGTGATTTTGCTCTCAACCTTACTCAACTTGACTATGATTATTTCTTGCCTTTGGTAACTACAGTTTCCTTCTACAGATCCTATAATATATTGTTACATGTACCACACTGTGGTCTGGAAATCATTGTGTATATAAGGCTACAAGTCAAGACAAATATCCAAAGTAAAAATAAAAGCTTAACAAAATGAATGCTGAGGCTTTTGTTTTTGTTTTAAGTGAAACAATCAATGCAAGCACCAAGACAGCACTGGAATTCAGGAGAAAATAAATTCTAGAGGCTTAAATACCACGCTTTCCTCCATTTCCTCAAAAGACAGAAAAGAAAAAAAATAAACAGGCACAACTAAGCACCTATTCCTGTTACCTGACAAGGATGAGCTTTCCAGATAATCATAGAATCATAGAATGGTTTAGGTTGGAAGGGACCTTGAAGATCATCGAGTTCCAACCCCCCTGCCATGGGCAGGGACACCTCCCACTAGACCAGGTTGCTCAAAGCCCCATCCAGCCTGGCCTTGAACACCTCCAGGGATGGGGCCTCAACAACCTCTCTGGGCAACCTGTGCCAGTGCCTCACCACCCTCACAGTGAAAAAATTCTTCCTAATATCTAATCTAAATCTACCTTCTTTCAGTTTGAAGCCATTCCCCCTTGTCCTATCACTACATGCCCTAGTAAAAAGTCCTTCCCCAGCTCTCCTGTAGGCCCCCTTTAGGTACTGGAAGGCTGCAACAGGGTCTCCCCAGAGCCTTCTCTTCTCTAGGCTGAACAACCCCAACTCTCTCAACCTGTCCTCAGAGGAGAGGTGCTCTAGTACCAAACAGTAAGTTTGAGAGGTCTCAAGATGCTATGAAGTCATCTCATCACCACAAAATAAGATGATGTCTTGGCTTTTTTTTTTTCTCTGAGGCTGCAAGCCCATTTCAAAACACAGTTAGAGGAAATAACCATCTCTTCTACTCTTGCTGTTACTGTACTGACTATTCCAACTAGAACCAGAAATGAAAGTTTGCTTTTCCTACATTCTAGACATTTGGGCTGTCTTACCCTCTCATTTCTTATTTTCAGACTTGTCTCCCAATCTGTAATTTTGTTTCCTGCAAGCATTTCCACTAAGGAGCACAAGTCAGTTTTCTACATTCAGCCTCTTCCTATCTCACTTTCACGGTGAAATGATGAATGATCCTGCAATCCTGGTCTCTTTGGGCTTTTGTTTACTGCATTTATTTCTTTTAGTAAAATAAACACTGCCTTTGTGAGAATGGTAGTCAGAATAACAGATGGGCATTGGGAAACTTAAGTTCTCTTCCTGACATTGATGCTTTTCAACAATTAATATTATTTAATATTAATAAAGCATAAAATGGCTACTGGGAGATTTGCGATACCAAGCAGTTAGCTATTAGAGAAGTGTTAAATCCAAAGACTTCTCTAAGAGAAAATGTATTTTCAGTGTCAGCTGGAATGGGAAAAGCTGAATTTTTACTTTATTGGAGGCTAAGAATTTCAGCAAAAGATATTTTGAGATTTTTAGTATCTGTAGCATGTGAAACCATCTTCCCATTAGACTTATCTCAATGTTTTATTGCATTTCCTTAATAAAAACCTACATACTTGTCAGACAGCAGCTGTTTTATCTGAAGTTTAATACCATGCTGATACAGACAGATTTGATCAGCTTTGCATCTTCCTATGTCCTAAGTCTTCCCTCCTGGATGTATGATTTTTTGATGTCTGTCTGACTCTCTCTGACAAACTTTTTATTGCTTTGCTTGCAGTATTTTCTAGTGGCTTGTTTGTATTACCATATGGCCCTCTTGCTAGAATTTCTATTTAGCCTGAAGTTTTGTGGACTATGGATGGACCTGAATGGAAATTGAAAGAATTATCTGAATTACTTAATCTCTTTGAAATTCTGTGTTAAAAAATAATGAAGTTTTTGTATTGCAAATGAAATACAGCCTCATATATTAAAAAATGTTCAAATTTGCTTATATAATGGGACTATTAACAGAAACTATGCAGGTAAAAAGATATCGAAGTATTAAACATAAACTTGGATTGAACTTCATGCTTGTTTTTTTGTGAACATTTTGCTTCCAGTACTGTAACTTTGTTTAATTTCGTATTAAACTTGGAGTACCAAAGTAAGATAACTAAAGTAATACACAGACATTATGCTTCTACAGATACTGATGTGGTAGTAGAAGCAGCTTCCAGCTGTATTCCATTGGATTTGTGCAGAAGAAAAAGACAGCGGGAGAGGGGACAGTTTTAGCATTAATGAGAACTCTTATCCTGTTCCCCTTAAAGTCACACAAATGGTTACGCTGGTGTTGTTGAGGAGAAAGAATGAGGGTAACGTTGCCAGCTGAAAGTGAAAAGAGAGTAGGATGCAGGTGTGAGGTATCTGGCTTTGCTGCAGACAGAAAAATCTGGGGAATCTCAGTCTCAGCAAGCTTTGTTTGTATGGAAGAAAGAGGTGGAGGAGTCTTGTTGGAAAACAGGAGCAGTTTGGATGACTGAAAGCTATATGCTGTATCAGTGGGGTACTGTCCTCTCTTGAGTGCAGAATGTGTAGTAGGACTGGTCACTGTGATGGGCTGGAGAATGGAATGTATGTAAACTTATTAATACGTGGTTTATAATTCCAGTGCAATTATTAGTTAGTGGCAATTCAGGTGAGATGTACTTCACCCTATTCAGGCATATGAAGTATTGTTGCCTAAATAAATATACGGGTGACAGGCAGCAGACACAAGCTGGAACATGGCAAATTTCAATTCAATATTAGATTCTTGTTTTGTTTTCCCCATGAATGTGATCAAATATTGGCACAGGTTGCCCAGGGAGGTTGTGGAATCTCCATCCTGGGAACTGACAAGAATTGACAGGAGATGGCCCTCAGCAATATGACCTGATTAGACATGCTTTGAGCAGGGAGCTGGACTAGGTGACTTCCAGGATGCCTTCCAGCCTGAATTATTTGACGATTCTATAAATGAGTCATGCTAAACTTAGGAACTATTTTGTTACATCATAAGCAAGTGCACAAAATAGGTGAGCTGAATCATTCTCTGGAGATGCTTAGCTCTGTCCATTGACTCCAAGGTGAGTCCAGGGATTTAGCAAATTCATAGGTGAAGGACTATTAGACGTCTACAGTAAGGGGAGATGAATCTCATCCATTAAACTCCAATCCCACAAAGATTTTACACATGTGAATAGTCCCACAGAATTTAGGTGGAACGTTATTTTGCCTTCAGTTAGCAACGTGCAGATGTCTTTTTAGATTCAGAGAATCATAGAAACATTACGGTTGGAAGAGACCTTTAATATCATCAAGTCTAACCGTTAGCCTAGCACTGCCAAGCCCTCCACTAAATCATGTCCCTCAGCACCACATCAGAGTGCATTCAGAGCATAAGTCACATGCTAATTCTGCTCTGGAAGTGCAAGAAAATATTAGTAAATATAAATTAGCAAATCAAACAAGATGGGTTTCATCATCTTATTGATTGTACTGGCAAAATAATTATAAACGTTAAAAACTCTTCAGCTGTATTTTCAAAAAGTCTTAATGCAAGTACTTACAATTTATTTTAATCACTAGGATAATAAAGATGCGTGTTATTTTCTAATTGCTTCTTAAGCACAATGGAAGTGTGCAGGAGAAGTTAAAATGTTAAATAAAAAATCACCCAGCTATTTCACAGTATCCCTTATAGGAAGACTAGATTTATCTTAACGATGTCTTCAGAGCTGATTTGATATGTCAATGGCTTCAATCACCGACATAATACATAGGTGTCTCTAAGAATTTTTTGACACACGTAAGATGGCTGACAAAATCTGTATTTGGATAATAATTATTGGATCGCCTGCCACTGTAACGCCAGTGCAGGTTCAGGCTCAAGCTCTGTAAGACTTTTGACAAAAGGAGAGTCTGCATCTTATGACAACAAATCTCTGTCATGACTACAGAGATCATCAGGGTCATTAAGTTTAAATTATATGCAAAAGACTACTTCTTCAAGATGTTCAGTTCTCCACACTAATTAATTATCCAATTTATACTGTATATGAAATTCAGACTTGTTTGTTGGGGAAAAACAGATGTCCACGTGCTTGACTTACACTTAGCAATGTGGTGGATTTCTTTGAAATCTAAATACCTTCTGCATTCAGAGGGAAGAGCAATATAGCTTGACCAAATAATTATTATTGATACATAACACAATGCAAATCAGTTTTTTCCCATAATACTCCCCTGAAAATATGGATTTCTTGAACAGATAGATATTTTGCAAAATAACAGTGATAAACTAAGTAATGAGCATCACAGATTTCAACATATTCAGCTTGCTCCTGATTTTTTTTTTCTGTTTTGGTGTCAAAGCAGGTCTGCTGCAGAAACTCAAGGCTATTTATCCTGAGGCATTTATTGAAGACATCTGGGGGTAGAGTCTTGCTGAGCTAATCCTGGTGGATTAGAATTTAGTATGTTGTCAGCAAGCAGAGGAAAAGACAAAATAAGTCTCAACTTCTCCAGAAACAAACAAACAAAAAGTAATAATTCTTTGAACTCAGTGGTAATATTAATATGAATAATTCCCTGAGACTAATAATCTGTTTATCTCTTTGGGGGGGACAGGATTTATTTTGCTTTTTCTTCTGCTTGCTGGCAATATGGCATGGTGTGATCCACCATTCTGTCTTCTAAGGGATGCTATTCACTAGAACAAACAAGAGTGAAGAGGTGTCACATCAATTTTCCAGAGCAACACATCATCTTTGGGGGAAAGCGGAAATGGTTCCTGAGTACACACATCCTGAAAAGAATGGAAGTGCTTCATTTTTGCCTGTGGACATAGTTGCAGCACAGATTTTAAAACTAGAAGCTAAATATTGTGAGGCGGAAGACTCAAAAAACAAACCAGCTCGCTCTCCTTATGTTGGCTTCACGCTACTTAACAGAATTAAAGGGATGTATTTAAGCATGTGAATATATTGCTCTAGAGCTCAAAGAAATCTCCTTAGTTTTCATGTCACTGATTTTTGATACACTTTCAAACTGCAAGTTTATTGCATCCAAAAGTATGTCTTATTTTTGGCCAAAACATTTTACATCACTTCTCACATAAGGAACAGGTACTAAAGCAGTCCCAGTCTCTAATAATCAATATTCAGTGCTGATCTTTTATTATAACTGTGTGGTATAGCTCCTGTCTAGCTTGTTTTTCCTGTCTATGCCTTGACTTTTCTCTGATTTAGCAGCTTATTCTAGCCAAGAGTAAGTCAGTCTCTCATTGTGGACAGATCTGCAGAATTCCTGGTCGCTTCCTGGGCATCTTTCTGTTTACATTCTGTAGACTGCATTTACCTGATCCCTTGATATTGATTTCCAGAATGTTTCGCTGCTCGAGCAGAATTGTGACGAACATACTGGAAACATTTATTTTAATGATGCTTTTAAAGAAAAACAGAAATAGCAGTTTTCAGGCAGTCTTTAAAAAACTGTATATAGCACAATTTAAAAAAAAAAATCCACTGACTTCACGCCTTATTCTTTTTACATATCACCTGAACAATGTAGTAAAAGACAATAAATTTTCCTGTGCCTCATATTCCTAAAGACATAACAAAGTGCATTCTGAAGTGCTCTGAAGATCAACAAATTCAGAACAGATTACAGACTGGACTCCCATAGAGACGCCAAGCTAGTTTTAGTACTTTGCAACTATAGTCAAAAAATCAATATGTATGGTGGAAATCACTAATCACATTGCTCACAGTGAAATATATCAATTTTATTACGAGGCTATCAGGTCTAAATGCCATTGAAAACAAATGTCACTTTCCAACTCTATGCAGAATGGGAAAAAAAAAGTTGAAATTCCTTAAGTGCCAAGGGAAACCCCAGCTGTCAAATCCTAAAATACTACAGCTAAAAATACCTTTCGAGAAAAGAGAGAATTTCCTATAGAAAATTTTATGGTTTAATTTGAATAACCAGAATTGTACATAGATTCTAGATGGGGCCTTAGCAACGTTAGTATAATGGTTTTAATGCTTCTTACTTCTGGGAAGTGTTTCTCCTGCTATACTCTAAAAGATGTATTTCTCCTTTGTAGGTCTGCAGGACAGCAGTGTTTCAGAGCTATTCTCTGGCTAATTGCCTAATTACTCAGTCCTTGCCTTCCTCTGCTGCCACCTACAAAAAGGTTCCACTAGGCTCCCGTGAAAAACTATTTCACATAGTTCTTTTTGCTGTAGTAACAATCCTTAATGCCATCCCCCTGCACTTTGTACTATTGTGTTGCATCTCATTTCCAATAGTTCCATCCATTCACAACATATCACGCTCCTCTTCTGTACTGATGATGCTAATTCTGTGTCACCAATGATTTTAATTAGTGTACTGTTTTCTGAATAATCAAATAGCCCTTAAGAAACCCTATTAATAGTATCCCTCCAAACCTATACTTTTTTTTTCATCTTACATTTTATCAGATGTTAATCCTTCTGCCACTGTCTCCCAGGCTATGGCTGCATATGTTTGACCGTGGTATCTTTCAGGCACATGTTCTTCTTACCCTCATGTTCAAAATAATCATTACTGAAAACTGTGAGCAAATACTTATTCAGTTTTTGTAACTCAGAGAGATTGTGTTTAACTCCTATACCTTTCTCAATATGTTTTATTCCATTTCTTACTTTCCAAATTATTTATCTAATTAAAGGCATTTTGTTAACTCACTGAAATGTTAAAATGGAAAATAGAATCCTTCAGAAAGATTCTCTTAAGAAACCAGTGAGCCAATTAAAAAGAAAAAAACAAACAAAAAACCCCATTCAAAAAAATAACACAATACTCTGTAGTAATTGCAATGGCCACAATACCAAGAAATAGAAAATAACACCTAAATCTAATTAAGTTGTTTTGTAATTGGGATCATAGCTACATGGGCTCATAGCTACTGAATTACTTCCAGTCCACTCATTTCTTCAATTTAATTTCCATCTTCCAAATAAGCAATTTTTTTTTTCAGTCTCTAAACTCATAATGTTCAAGAGGTTATAGGTATTGTACCTTCACTTAAAGCTCCAGTCAATACAGCAAAAAATGACTATATAGTACTTTGAGCATCTGCTGTAAGGACTGAAAATACTTACCCACGCATTGGTTTCAAATAAGGATTTAGACATTGCAGAAGAAAAACGAAAGATTATAAATGAATGAACTACTTTCTCCATCTTCTAGACTACTTATCTTTACTCTTCTATCTTAAAAATAAAACCACCCCAAACTATGCCATAAACTACAAATTCCTTTGCGTGAGACCTACTGATCTCGTTATTTCTCTGTTAAATTTACATCACATTTAGTGATCAACTCTATCCTCAACAGTCAAAAAATGTTTCCATTACTTAAGTAATTAAGAGTATTCACAGGAACAGAGTTCTCACTGTATATATCACCTTAGCTCTTGCAGAGAAAAATGACATTGATGGATGATGAGATGTGTAGAATGATAGAAGTAGTGGTGCTATACTATAAAGACAAGTGAATAAATAAGTTACTGAATTAATAACTAATCAAGAAGACTAATTGGCATGCCACATAGAAATATTCAGAGAAAGTCTAATCAGATCAGCAATATGAAATACGCTAATCAAAGGTGATTTCAGTGGTTAATACAATGTCTCTTTTCTGTGTTCATACCTTCTGAAGATATCACTGGAAAGACCCTGCATCGAGAAGAGGAAGGATATCTACTACACTTTTTATCTTTCCTTTAAAATATTCTGGGGGATTTTTTTGCTTTTGTTTCGTGATATGGACAAACACACTTCATAGTCCCACTCTGCAGTATTTTCATTCCTCTTCATGTATAAGGAAGGAAAAAAAAAATCTATCCCATTCTCTCTCGCTTCTGTTAATATCTTATGGTGCTGACAAAATCTAAAATATATGAAAAATATACTCTTGTGTCATTAAGTCACTAGTCTTAAGATTTCCTGGGAAAAACAAAATGAAAAGTCAAATGAAATAGAAAGTGAAAGGTAACTCCTTTCTCTTATAACGAAAAAAAGCATAACAATCAAACAGCTACAGGTGTTCCTGGCCATCTCATGACACAAGAGCTAAAAGTATGTCTCTTTTTTTGCCAAGGTTACTGGACTACTCAAATGCAGTACTGAGGAATATAAACTGCATAGGTTAACCACAAACAAAGTAATATAGGCTAATCTGATTAGATTAGACTAGAATTGATCTAAACCACATTAAAAGTATACTATAGACAGACAAATCTAGCTATATGATGTTTTTAATTGAAAAACGGTAAAAAATATTTAGCAAGATGGTGACATGCCATACAGAGTCACACGCTGTATTTTCTAAAATAAAGGCAACAAAAAGACATCCTTCAGCAACGTATCAGACTCTGTTTGACTTAACCACAGACAAACTTTTTGTTGTTCCTAAGGTTATCTGAAAGTCAGAGATTATTTACACCACCAGAAAAAGAATGCTGAAAATATGAAACAAACTTGAATATGACGGAGAAGAAGAGTGAATGAGGTCAGAGCGGCCATCCAGACTGGCTGGCAGCAGCTTACTACATCAGAACAGCAAGAGTAGATGGACTTACAGACGCTATATGTAGAATATACAATACTATATATTAAAACAATCAGTCTGTGATTGATTTTAGTAACGAAAGTGTGCCAAGTGTGCTGTAGCCAACTGCAAGAATTTCACAGGTGAAAAAACTGGTTTTCTATAATGGAAAATGAGGACTGAAAAAAGCAGAGTGTGCATTACCTATTAGTGGACGGACAGCAGAATAATCATAGAGGCTTCAATATCCTTTCCCAAGCCATAACATTTTGCATAGTTACGAGGGAATGTCAAAAGCCAAAGGGACAGAGATGATTTTGATGGAAAGAACGATACAGACTTCTGAATTTAATTCAGGTAGGAAGTAGGGGGAAAGGCCTTTCATACAGTCCATCTAGCTGAAGAGAAGGCACACAGCTGCGTATGTGAAACTACAGAAGATACTCCCAATACTTCAGCAACACAGACTTAAAAAGCAATCTGGCTGTTCTGGTGCCAGTACACCTTCTCAAGACCAACTGAGATAACTGAGAGGATAATATATAAGGAAGAATTGCAACAAAACAAAGTTATGACAAAGAACATGAGGGAGAAAAAAGTTACAAGGATGACATATAGACTCACGGACTGATTTAATACTGAAAAAGCAGGCATGCTGTCTACCAACATACCCAGATAGGTTCCAAGTAAATATTAAAAAAATGAAAAAATTAGCAAATTAGTCATCAGGATCCACAATACATTCAGGGTAATTGTCATGGACTCATTCAAATGACTTTGGGCTGATGGCCGAAATGTGAAAGGGAGTGGAGATGTGTAGATATGGTTGAAAGGAGGATTGTTATCTAGACTGATGTCACCACTTATACTTGTAATTGCTTGTAGGTTTCATTTCATGCAAAGTAGACACTTGATTTTAGAGAGCAATTACTAAAAACAAATGTTGGAATTTATGCTTATATGAACATGGGTAAATGTAAAAGAAATTATGCAAGTGGGATAACAGCAAGAATATGTACCTGTATTTCAGAGGAGGAGAGAACAGAAGAGCAATCTGGTATCCCTCAGGCAAGAATAAACACCTTTAGTAAGAACATGGGAAACACCTCATCCACAGTTAATCTCAAGGTGGTATTCCTTTAACGCTCAGATAAATATTCTTGTTGGTTTACCACAACAAGCAAGGAGCATTTAGTAGAACTAAAGTATCATGGGAAGATGACAGGCTCTATGGAACAATTTTATCTTCCTTTAGAGAGTTTACAACAAAAAGGAAAAAAAAACCCAAACCAGTAATAAAGGAGCGCTGCGTATACTAAATACATATACGGGAGCGAGATGCAACATGGAAGAATATGTCTTTCTAAGATTGAAACGGAAAGCACTGAGCTCCTCAATCCTTACAACAAAAATATATCTGTGCTGGGCTGATCCTGGACCAGCAGGTAAGCCTCCACGCTGCAAATCATTCCCCTACACCTCTCCAGCGGGACAGCAGAGAGAATAAAAACAGCCAGAAAACTTGTGGGTTGAAATAAAGATAGCTTAATAAGCAAAGGGAAGAGGAAACAAAACCAACAACCCAATCCACAACAAAACAAGTGATGCAAAGGCAACCACGCACCATCTCCCCCAAGCAGAATGATGCCCAGCCAGTCTCCGAGCAATAGTTAGCTCCCCCCAACCCCCTCTTCTCAGTTTTTATTGCTGTTACATGGCATGGAATATTCCTTTGGTCAATTCACCCCACCCCAGACCTACTAGTTGAGTAGGAGCAGAGCAGGAAAAAGAAAAAGCCTTGATGTTGTGAAAGCACTGCTCAGCAACAACCAAAACACTGGTGTGTTATTAACATTGTTTTAGTCACAAAAAAACCCACAGCATCATATGGGTGGCTATGAGGAAAATTAACTCCATCTCAGCCAGACCCCAGTACACTATCAGAAGGTGTTTTATTTCAAAGAATTCTCAAAATGCATGCGCTACTGTTTGGGGAACTGGAATCCCTTGGGATTGCTCTATCTAATGCATAGAGTGCACAGAACAGGAGTGAAACTGCTTCACACTATCAGGATGATAACTGAATTCAGTTCCATCTTCTTCCACTTATCCTTTAAATTTAAGAACATTGATGATAAGTTGATGATGAATTGGTCTACATGTGCACATAGAGGTTTATTCACTTAATTCACAGGAGAGCTTCTAAGCCTTGAATGGTTGGAGGCCTGTGATAGATTGGGAAGGGCTGGGCCACATGAACTGGTCAGTTGAAGAAGGAAGGAAAAAAGTGGTGGAGGAAGTGATGAGAGACTAAATAAAATGGAAGTAAAAGTTCAAAGACTGTGGAAGAACCTACAACTTTTCTGGATAATTTATTATTGTTCACCTGTGATGCTTTAATACAAGATCTGGGAGAGGAGCTGCCAACTGATTTAGGCGACTAACTGTCTAAGTTAAAAGCAGCATAACTGTCCTACTGGAAAAATAATGTTTTTCGGATGATTTTCAGGAAACGGGTAACAAATCTGGCATAGATCAAGAAAGGTATACACATGAATTTCTGATACCGCCTGGTAGCAGGTGACCTGTATAGCTGATGCTTCAATAGAGATTCCAATTCCCTCATTAACAAGAATTAGACTAGACTAGACCAGAACAGAACAGAATATTTTCAGCTGGAAGTAAATAAATATAGGGCAACACATAAAGAAAATGGAAAATAGCAATAATGAATGAACTCCTGTTCCCATAAATATGGAAAATGGTGGACTACTTGGCCACAACTACTGATAGATTTGAGGCAGTCCTACCACACAGAAGGGTTTGCAGAAAAAAAGCTGATGCATTCTGTGATGTGTTAAACCTTTCTGAAACACATTATTTATCAAAGCTTTATTAAACTTCATTTTTATTTTCATCTTTCCTGAAGTCCAGGACAATCACCTCTGACATCTTATTGAACAGCTACTTTATGAACCATTACTTAGGTCTCTGAGATGTAAAAAGATTCCACTATCAAAAATACAATATTTTGTACCATGTAGTTTGCCAAAATCTTTTGTTAATATGAAAATATGAAAATGATATGCAGCATAGTCATTATGTTATAATTTGCAAAGAAAAAGGAGAGTTAATTGATAATATTAGAATTTGAGAATATGGAAGTATTCTGTTAGAGATATGGAATGAAATGTAGTACCTGAAAAATTAATTCAAGTAATGCCAAGCTTAACCTCTGTACGAGCTGCTGATGCTAACTGAATTCCCAAGATGCAACAGATTATAGAAACATATTTGTAGGAGCTATATTTATTGTCCATTTTTACTTTATCTTTGGTAATAGCCATACATGCCATTAATCTCAAGAGAAGATGGACTGCATAGTTTTTAATAAGAAGACTTTCATATCTCCACTCAAAGAATTCTTATATAGTCAACACTCCACAGCACAATATTAGGTAAAGCTAGCTAACCCAGTCCTTCCCCTTTTAGATTACAAACCTTAATTTATCTGTTCCAGCTTTGTACCTCGAAATTCGAGCCATCGACAGAGGAACTGATAAGGTGTCTAGCCAGCGCTTCTCGTATTTTGGTTCATTAGCTATGGGTGAAGAAGGTGATGATGGAGCCTGTACAGAATAAATGAGAATCAGTAAGTGCAGTTTATCAGATAATATAGTGAAAAAACCATGAATATGCATCTCTGGCTATACTAGTCTCAGAAGTGAATAATCATAGTAATAAAACTATTCAAGAAACTCAGGATTTAGTAGAGAAATAAAAAGAAGCACTCATGTAGAAAGGAACGCTAGCTATCTTGATATTATGCTTGTGACTTAATTTCAGTATTGCCTTAACATTAAAGATATTTACATTTTTGTTAATATTTATATCTGATAATAAAAAGGAAATTGGTTTTAGTCATAAATGTCCTGAACTTCCTCTAAAAGCAACATAAAATACAATTTTGGTTTAAATTAATTTGGTCTGTGCAACTCTTCTATATGTCTCAAACAATCATCAGAGAAAAAGACACAAATAATATTCTTATGTAAAGACTACATTAGAGAATACTGTTTTCTTATTTGTGCATTGTGACTTTTATCCATAATGTTATTTAATAGTAGATTTAAAATTCTGATTTCTGTGTTATCACCATCCATATACGGACTGGTGAATTTTGAAATTTCATCTTTGAAGTTTTCCTTCAAATGCTTTCACTAGAAAGGCAAGACTGTTGATACTGGCTAAGCAGTACAGGATGTCCAGATCTCAGAATAGAGAAAATATAAAATTTTACAATCTACTAATTTCATGTAACCACGGCATACAAAAGAAAATAACCCTAAATCAAAGGTGTGCAAATGCAAATTAAGTTAAGGGAATTAGCCTGGATATACAGCTATTGATAAAAGGGTCTACTCAAACCTAACCTAGAGCTTACATACAGACTGTTCAGCCTGCTCATATATGTAGCATCTTATGTATAGCAACTAAATATAGCATGAAGGCACCAAGAATGAAACAAGATAAAAAGAAGACATTTATGAAATTTTAAAAGTTGCCACAGAACCACTGAGCCATTCAGGAAACTGCAGAAAGATATACACCTTAGTTGACCGACACCTGCAGAATATGCAGTTTGTTCCCAGTGAAATAATATCCAGAGGTTTACATCATTGTATCCATGACTCAAAGTACAGAACTATGCCCAAATTGTCAAAAAAGACAGTAACTGGTTTTGTTTGCAAATGATTTCAAAATACTGTTTACAGGCAAAAATCAATTAAATTAGAAACAGATTAGCAAATGCTGGAAACCACTGCTCAGTGTACCAACTCAGATTTATGAGCATGATTATGAGCTTAAAAAAAAGCTTATTAAATAAACAATAGAACGAGCTAGGAGTTTCTCACTGAATGCATAAAAATGATAAATTGAAAATTTAGCGGTACTTATACCTCTGCACTACCATGACACCTGAGCATTTCACTCTTTTATAAAGATAGCAATACTATTTACTGAGAGGCAGCTGAGAAGGATTCAGTGTCATAGATATTTAGGTCAAAGTTAGGCATTTGTGCTGTCTCTGAACCAAAATTATTTGTCCCAGGTTGTACAGAGAACTTTCCAGTAGAGAAGGGAGTTGAAAGTTGGTTATTTTTATGTGAGCCGTAAATATGCACTGAGTAGTACTTACAAAAGCAAATAAACCACAGAATGACCCAACTTCAGCTCTGTGGTGCCCAGGTGTTCAAAAGCCATAAAATTTACTCAAAATAAAGAGCATTCTGGGAATTGTTCTATTTCTATTTCTTCTCCGTGCTTATAAGGATTTAGGGTTAATTTACCTCCCCTTCCCCTCCCCCCCCAAGTTCTTCCTTACAGTCAGCACGGGCTGATCTTTCTACTTACTTCTTTAAATAAATCAAAATAGCGAGTTTCACATTCTAACAGGATGACTGAGAGTTAGTGATTGAGGCACACTTTTCTAGCAAATGAAAAATTTGTAATGAAATTGCCAGAGTTGACAACACTAAAGAATCTTTTAGACCGCAATCTCTTTGGGGAAAGGAATTTCATTTAGAGTATTTGCAATCCCTAGAACAATCCGGCTTTCGTTTGATTGAGATCTCCTGGTGTTGTTGCAGTATGCATATTTCATAATCAAGTCCGTAGACTAACTCGCTTTCATAGAAATATCCCCAAAAGGCTAAGGTGTCTCCAAAGCTTAGTATAAATGTAATAATACCATAGTGAAGAAGCTGATGCATATTTTAGAATTTTGTACAAATTAAAATAATTGACAGAATCACATGCAATCTGTAGTTGAAAATGATCAACATAATCTAACGTGCCTGTCTGGAAACTGAAATGTCTAAGAATAAAGCACAAGGTAGCACATTACAGTCAAACATAAATGCTTGAATATGATCACTGAATTTAAATCCAAGAATCGGTAAATAAAGCAACATAAAAATTCCTGAAGCACCTTCACCTGTTGTTTCCATCAACTCTCAAGACACAGAAAACATCTAGAGAAAAACCCAGTCTTTTTCTTGTAAACTATTAGCTGTACTTCTTTCAGCAGGCTGTTGAAGAATATTCTGTAACATTCTATGCAGTAAAGAGCATTTGTCACCAAAAAAATTCATGGGTGCGTCACTCTTACCATTTGGCCCCTTACACTTCAATCAAATACTTTAGGAGGATAACAGGGTAAAGAAAGAAGTATCTCAATGTAAGTGAAGACCATAATTTTAGAAAATCTACATCACAGCTATTCATTACATTCATGAATCGAAGGGGAAAAAATGGCCAAAACCACCTGGTCAAAATCTATTAACCTCAAAGTTCTGATAATACATTATAGAAATATTCCTGCCAAAATGTTAAACTGTTACATGTGATGTAAACTCCTAAAGAAAATGTGGCTTCTCCAGACAATTTCAAAGTTGTGATATTTGAAAAACACACTGGAAAGAGTAATTCCCCCCTGCCCAGTTCTGGACCTGCAGAAACCCTACTGCATGATCTGAACATTAATGACCAAGAACGGGGAAAGGATATGAAGGAGTCAAACTGGTCCAAGTTTCAAATGTCTCTTTCTTACTAAGCCATATTGTACAATCCAGTTTATGGTAAAGCAGAAAGTTGGACTGACCCCTCTTTATCTTCTTAAGGACAAAAAAGGGCATAAGACCATCGCACAGAAACAAAATACTGTCATAGGACCAGCAGTTTGTTTTGTTCGGTTTGCCCTATAGTTTATTAACACTTCAATCTGAGACAGATCCTTTGATGTATCCCCTTCTAAACACATGGCTAAAAATAAGAAACTGAGGAAGAAGCAAGTCAATACAACTTTTGCAAATAGAGGTCACGCCTCACAAGTCTTTTAGAGTTGACCAAAACTGTTAATTAATATGAGAGAAAAAATTGCTAAGGCGTACTTGGGTTTCCAAAAACCTTTTGTCCCTCACAAAAGGTTCTTAACTAATTTGCTCTGAAATAAGGCAAAATCCTCACACAAGTTAATAATTAGCTAAAATCAAGCAAAACACAGCAGTTAAGAACCAGTTTTCACTGTGGAGGGGCACTATCAGGGGGCTCCCACAGCTACATATCCCATTCAGCATATTGATTAATGATCTGGACAAGATGGTGAACACCAGACTGACAAAGTTTACTACGCACAACAAGTAACAAAGAACGATAAAAAGAAAACCAAACTGGAAACAGCTGCAGAAGCAGCTCATGATACTGAATGACTGAGAGATAAAAGAACCGCAAAAAATTTAGTAGATAAACGTATAGTAATGCACATGAGGAAAGACAATATTAACTTTCCCCATACTGTAATAGGATATGAACAGGCGATTAACACTCAAAACTAAGATCTTGCTGTTGTGGGAAAAGCAAATGTTGAAAGGTATGGAATGGTTTCCATGCAAATAAGTAAATTAAGTAAAGCAAAGGTTCATTAGACTGGAAAAGACGCAGCTGAGGGAATTGTATGATAAAGGAATGTAGAAACATAAATAACAGAGAAAGGGATTAGGAAACAGTGATTCACTTGTCCTCTTCATATAAGAAGCAAGGGTATTGATTAGAGATAAAATACAGTAGGATAAAAACAAAAAACCCTTTATTTATATAACAAACTCTGACTCAGGAAGCCCCTATGCCAGACATTATTGGAGACGCAGGAAATACACTCTAGAAATAATTCTACGTATTTCCTCTGTTCTTGTATTCTCTTGAGGGCCTCTGCTGGGGACAAGCTATTTGGCTAGATGGTCCTTTGGTGTGACCCAGTGTACTGAACTGGCTGACCTTCAAGCCTTCTGTCTATGAAACAGCTGCTGCTGCTCACGTTGAAAACTCTCCACACTGTTCCTCCAAAGCATATAAAAATTTGGCTCTTTAGAGATAATCTCTGCAATCGCAGCTTTTATCCTCTGGTTCATTTCATACCTTTGGCTTTCCGCTGAGACCGCCAACAATGTTGCCAATTAATGCCAATTTGTTTGTAACACCTGTCCATTAAGAAATGGATTGAACACAAAAATCTCATTTTTGACAGAACACTGAACAAGAATCGGGTTGTAATGACACATAATCACTGCCCACCTGGGACAGCTGTGTACTGCTGACCTGGAGGAGGGTCCGATTCTGTATCCCATTAGCAATCATTGACCTATGAAGGACAATGTAGGCAAGAGCTTTGTTGCTTTTTTTAACAACTATAGAACAGCTCATTATGGGGCAACCAAGAAGCCTTCCCATAAGTAGAATGAGTCCAAAAAATCTTCCATTAAGTGAGAGATCTAATCAGACATGTTTCTACAATTAAGTTTCCACTAAGAACGCAGGAAGGAAGGCAAAAGATCACAGCTGGCTGAGATGACTGTAAACTTTTTATCTTTGTGTGACATAAGATTTGCAGAGCTTGGGAAACTCAGTTATTTTACCTTACTTTTTTTTTAAACTGTCATTGATTCTAAATCTCTGCAAGAAAAATGTCGTGTCCTCAGAAGGAAGTGTTTCTGAATCCTAACTAGTAACTTAATTTGCAGTTTCTGCTAGGGCCACACCTTGGAAGCAGTCACAGTGATATTTTAGGTTGACATACCGCTCTTTCCTTAAGCATGGGCTTCAGGCAGGTTGAAGTTGGGTGAATTTACTTTTGGAGTCAGAAATACTCAGGGTTATCTTACTCAGCATGCTTAAGCCTGCTTTTAAATATGCTTTTCATCTCATATTACAAATACTCATACTCTCTGGTTTGCAGAAAGGCAAGTCTTCCAAAGTCTTCACAGCGGATGTAGATGAAGGACTATATCTGGAGCAGTAATGTACCTATTGCAAACATTCTTGGACTACATTTAAGCAAAAAGGCAACAATAATTGGTACAGTTTATTCTTAGGAGACTAAACTAATTACTATCAATGATGTCTTCCCTTGAAAGAAGCTACTTTTTTTCTTTGCCACCACAATGCCTGGCTGTTGCCACCAGCACTGAGAAATAAAGAGAGGACAGGAGAATTTCTGAGCTTTCTACTGTAAATGTAACCAGCGCAAATGATTTCACAAAGAACTTATTTGTGTTCTATAAGTGTTTGATTTTCTATCAAAACTCCTTAATTTTTGCAGTTACTTGCTAAATTACATGTTTGAGGGTTTCAAAAGACTGGCAAGATATAGACTAGTAAACTTAAGTTCAATGAATTTATTTTAATTTATATGAATCAATAAATTCAATTGATTATTATTTTGATGAAGATTGAAATGTAAAAAAAATTAAAAGGAAATAAAAGGTTAGCAAATATGATGTCCATCTACAAGAAGGGCCACAAGGAGGATCCAGGGAACTACAGGCCTCTCAGTCTGACCTCGGTGCTGGGGAAGGTTATGGAGCAGAACATCCTGAGTGTCATTACGCGGCATATACAGGACAACCAGGGGATCAGGCCCAGTCAGCATGGGTTCATGAAAGGCAGGTCCTGCTTGACAAACCTGATCTCCTTCTATGAAAAGGTGACCCACTTAGTAGATGAGGGAAAGGCTGTGGATGTTGTTTACCTGTACTTTAGTATAAAGTCTTTTACACTGTCTCCCACAGCATTCTCCTGGAGAAACTGGATGTTTATGGCCTGGATGGGCGTATTCTTTGCTGGGTAAAAAAATGGCTGGATGGCCATGTCCAAAGCATTGTGGTGAATGGCGTTAAATTCAGTTTGTGGCTGGTCACACCACGAAATCATATGACTACGAACATCATCCAGACGGTCCTTGAACTCTTGAAATGATAAAAAATGGCTTGGCATAGCTTTGTTTCCTTAAGCTACAACTGAAAACATTGGCCAATAAGTTTTAATGGATTGTGGTAAAAACTTTTAAATGAGTAAACACTAACTTTCTTGCACCTTTTTGGTGCAAATTGGAGTGCATCTTGTCAAAACTCTGTTACTAAAAATATTACAGCATACTCAAAAGAAAGCCCTCAATATCACAAGCTTTTCAAAGTAAGCAGATTTGTCTTACTCTGGACGAAAAGAATTAGACATATAAGTTCTTGCAACAGCACCAGCAACCATTCAACCCACAGTGAACTGGATGAGCTCTCTGTACAGTTTTCAGTCAGGTCTGTGACTGAAATATATCTATATATAGTATATACATATATTATATATATTTATAGATATAGGTGGGATTAGTTTTCAGTGGATCAATGAACTGATCTGACCAATATATGGCTGAGCATTTGCTAATATTTATTCCAGGGACAGACAGGAAACAGAGGCTGTAGATTGGTTGGAGAAGAAAACAAGACCGTTCCACTTAGCAGTAAAAGTCTTACATTAGCTTACTTTAATCACTGAACAACACAATTAACATCTGTTCAGCCGGGAGTAGAGACATGAGTGAAACTCTTGTGATGCCCAGTTGAAGAAACACATTATTGAGATATCTCCTGTAAATAGGAGTCAATTAGAGCGTTCGACTTGTGTCAGAATTCAGAGGGATTTAATGACGATATCAAAATACCTGTGCATTTCTTTGATGCAGCATCAATTCAGGAGATGGTCTGTGTTTATTTATTTTTAATGGAATTCTTAGATGCAGGTGCACAATGCTGTGACAGCTTTAAGAAGACAGTAATTATCTGGTAAAGTATGCATCACCAAATCATTTAATAGATAAAGGCTTCTATACAGGAAACAAGCTCTTCCAGATGAAGTAACAATTTGGACAAGGTATTTGATGTCTTTAAAATTCAGTGAAAGCAGCAACTTTTAATTATACCGCTCTATTCTACATTATTTTAATTAACAGACGTTGTTTAATTAAATGGGAGGAAGGTGAAACAGCATGTGAAACAAGGATACTATCCCTCCCTTTTTATCACAGAAAAGAAATGCTGTTTTTAATTTTAATGCTGCATCATATTCACGCTTTTGAAATTTAATGACTGCTCTTGAGGACATTTAATGCTTTTTAATTAATGGATGATTTTGCAGACACTGAGCACCTATATGTGGTGTTTACATGGAGAGTCTGTATAGCAGTACATGTTAGGAACTTACGCTGTCCTGTTCACTGCAGTAGCTATGCATTTAAATCAATGGGATTACTATTTTACCAGTGAGGAACAAATGACAAACCTTTCCATTATATAAGTTTCTCTAGAAGTGATTTACAATGGAAATATTAATGAGTATTTCATTACAGCTGTGCTGCTAGGTGCTATTACGTTATTATTTTTTTAATGAACCAATAAGGTACAAGCCTGACTAAGATATTTTTAGACATTACATATGGACTTTGTGACAGAATCTTGCACCTTTTTCTTTAATTTGTTTCCCTCGGGCTATTATGTAATTGGTTCCTGAGTAACCTCAACAACCTTGCCTGGAACACCTCTCCAGATATATTCTTCCTTTGGGGGTAGGGGACAGGGGCCAGAGTAGTTTATATTAAATCTCAGCACAAAAAGCAGGAAGTAATTATGACTATTCTCAAACGATAATAGCAGTCAGAAATCAAAACCCAACATTAAAGGTACATAAGGAAAAGTCTAGAACAAAATATAATGTTGAGATGATTATGGTGTGACGCTATAATGGAAGTGTACCCAAACTTTTAGCAGCCTTTCACATCTCCAAATGAGGCGTGCTGTCCTTGCTTGGAAAAATTAGCTCAAGGTTAGGGAAATTCTTTGAACTCTACACAGTCTGCACATCCCCCAGGATAAATCTCAGGTTTGACTCTTGCTTGCATCACTAACTAGGAGCTCAGTAAGTGTCAATTTTTTGCAGGAACTTGTGGAATGACACTGGATGCACCTTTGTGGGAGAATTCGTTGCCTCAATTTTACTATCATTTTTCACTATAAACCATTTATAGCATGTACCTGAGCTGCTGGAGTTCACCTATGCTAACATCAAATCTAGAAAGAGGTCATCACTATATGCCTCTCTACTTCCATGCTGATCATTAGCAGTGCCTGGCATTCGGAACAGTAATCGCACGCTAACTTGGGACAAGAGTAGATGGATCTTTCTAGTTTAAAAAAAAAAAAAAAGAAAGAAGAAAAAGAAAAAGCTTGCTTTCATTTCTTCTAACACTTCAGCTTCCTCATTTAGTCTCCAATCTCATGAATGCCACCACATATATTTCTCTCTAACCAAGGACTTCTGATACTCCCTGCTAATACACATGAAAAAAGGCTGCTCTTTCTGTTCACCATGTTGGCAACAGGTGAGGAATGGTCATAATTTAATTCAACCGTACAACAGAATTTCAAATTTCAAACTTCTATTTATAATCTAGCCCTGACCTGAGGTGGTCCATTTTGCACCTGTATAATCATAGGCAGGAGAACAGATAATAAGAGAAAAAAGAGAGATTATTTTGCCCAAGAATCGAATGTAAATTTAATTCCTCCACAGCTCTCATTCTGCACTCCTGAATATCATGGGCCAAACAGAAGGGCATAATTCATTAATAAATAACACCACTCCCCAAAACTCCTTTGTCTATCTGTGCAAATGAAAGGTGCTCAGTGCACTTGGTGCAACCTACAGAGCAATACAACTCTCCCTAAAACAGATTCCTGGTGACTAGTCAGACGAGTTGCTCCCTACGATCCATCAAGCAAGCAAAGGGACTCAAAATATTTTAATCACAAGTGTAATTAAAAAAAAATATGCATAAGGATAAAGAAAATGACCCAATTTCTATCAGAAAATATAAAAAAATTAATAAATTTGGCTTTATATCTTAAGCCATTTTCTTTTTGCTGCTGCTGCAAACTAAAATGAACAAATTCATAAGAACTATAAGAGACAATGCATTCACATGAAAGGGCTATGTATGAGAAAAATATGTACAATTAAAAAATGAAACCAGATACCTAAAAATGCAAGATACTTTTTTCTACTTGGCATATTAGTTCCATTGTGATCCTGCTGTGCTTTTTTCTGAAAGATAAATAACAAATCCAGAATTTTTTATCTGAACTTTCTTGGTCTTCAACTTCTTTTCAAGTGGCAACAGATTTGGATTTAGGCCAGCCCCCACTTAAAAAATTGAAACCGTTTTCTTTGACAGTGTGTGAGTATCAGATTAATTTTCAGTGTTTTAAGTGAGTACTTTTAAAACTAGTATTAGATGTCATAAAGCAGCAAATATTGTTCAGTGTTCATTCATTTAGCAGCTAGTAAGACTTTCTTTGTACTTTCAATGCCATGTTTCCTTTCACCAGCTTTTGTTAATGCTCTAAGTTAAAGAAAAAAAAAATCCTAAAACCATATTTGACTTAAACTTTACTGGGAAATTATACAAGTGTTTAATTGCTGTGCAGAAGAAATGACCAACCTGATCAATCAGATGTTAAATACTAGAAGAAATAAGTCTGCTGAAAGGATTAGCAGTGACAGCGGGGATCAATACAACTAAAAGATAAGACTTTTAAAGATACCTTTTATTCACTTCACTAATGTCATAGCGAAAGCCCCAATCAACTCTAATCACACTTAGAAAAACACAGCACTTTTGAAGAGCTAAATCTAAATTAAACAATTTCAAGACTCAAGATCAAAACCATTTCCTTAACAATTCTATAGTAGTGGAATAGGAAGGTGTTATTTAATAGGCTTTTTCCAGCTTCTATGGCTACGATTTCTGAGAGATGTAATCAGAAACAGAAAATTTGGATTATTTTTCCCTGTAGATGGAAAGGGGACAGTCACTTTATATTTTATTAATTGAGAAAAAGGAGCACACTTATTTGCAGTGTGTTTATCTTATTTCATAAAGGTCCTCAGCAGAGCAGCAGTTCAAAATATTTAAGTGTAGCTAGCTGTGTTCATGTATTTTAATTTTCTCTTCGACAAATAAATGGAAGACATGGTGATGATTACTTTCATGACAATAACCAGCGCCATACCTCTAACTGAGCTATTTTTTGTATTTATTACATTAATTACATTTTATGCACGTACATTACCAAATGATACACTGTGAATTGGAAGTCAATTTAAAGTTACATTCCTTTCATATTCAGTGAGAAAAACATGGATTTTCAGATCAAGAGTTGGCAGAGTCTATTAGCATCACATGCTAAACTGGTCTAATAGAAAAGGTATCGATCTGAAATCCTGAAAATTTTCTTCTTTGAAGTGAGCTACAGGATGACAAAAATGAAGAATAAAATAAAACTTCAGAATGATCAATAGTGTGTTTATACTGACTTGGAAGAAGCTACAGGAACATTCAAAAAATAAAACTAGTGAAGCTTTCAGATGTAGGGCATCAATTCAATCTCACTTCAATGGTCTGGTCACACACTCCACTAATGTATCCATCACAATAGCTTTTACTCTCAGCAAAAGGGTGTTCACCCCCCTTTCTTGGATCCTCTTTCCCTTTTGCCTTTGCACGTTTGGGATTGAACCGTATCATTCTCTCACTCTGGAACCAGGACATTAAAGATTCAGCATTCTACTGAACCCACCAAGAGTTGAGCATCTGTATTTTTTCTTTTTTAAAAACTGTACTTGATGATGAAGTAGGAAATGTCTTTTTTAAAGCAAAACTTTCTAATTTAACAGATGAAACAAAGCAACCAAGGAAAAAATATTTTAAAGCAATTTAGAAAATTTTAAGTGCCTGTTTAGTTTCATTTAACCAACTAAACTAAACATACACTATCAAAATTAAATTACAGTTCTTAAATTACATGAACACACAGAAAATAATGATTCACTCTGGTCTCACTTCACTTATTAGAACACTGCTTTCAGAAAATTCAGGGAAGCTGTATTTTCAAACAAATGAAAACCTACTACATTCTCCCTTTGCAAAGTAACTAACATATTATTCAATGGTGTCTTAAACAAGAATTTGTTTTATTTCTGGTCTCTTTTTTTTCACCCCCAATTTCTCCAGAGAGCTGGCCTGGACATCTAAGATATTTGGACATCTAGGAGACTATCACTACAGAATTTTCTCCATTGTTTTGTAGTTAGAATCCTTCAAGTAAACAACGTGTAATCACTAGCCTAGAGACCACCTCTTCTGAACGTTTTATGTTCCCCTCTGAAACTTCACATTGTGTTTAATAAACCACGTATCAGATACAGATGAATGTATCTGCCACTACTGATCTCTATAGTATTCATTGCAGTGCACAAGCACAAAATAATTAGGTGTGAAGAGAGCACTTCAGCTCATTTCTCTGTGTTCCAGAGAACCCTGTTAAAGTGCTATACTGCAAACCTCTCTGATGTTATAGGGAGGATGTATATAAATCCTGAAGATGATATCACATCACATACAACAGATGGTTCACAGCAGAGGTGATAAAATACATCTAACAGAGGCAAGCTAGCACCAGAACTGAAAATGGCATAATCATATTAAGCAGAAGCAGCTTGATGTTAACATGGGTAAACTACTGTCCACATGATACAAGCCAGTATCACCACAACATATTCTATTGTGCCATGTGAATTTTACAGCCTGAACACAGCATTAGCTCAAATGTCTCTATATTATTGTTTTTCAGAACAGACATGCTGAATGACTTCTTGGCAAAACTGGCACAACAGTAATTCCTTACCTCTCATTCCTATCCTTTTCTTTACCTTGTGTGCTTTCTGGACCAGAATTCCACCCATAAATATATGTGCATTGTCTAACATTGCATGGATCTGACCGTGGTTGGGAAGGTACATACAACTGCAACACAAACTTACAAGATGCAATACTCAAAGTGAGTCAGATCTCCACTACCAAAATGACATTAAAAAGGGATATAAATATCCTTAGGCTTAATGGGCAATACCATTATAGGAAATGTTGGTTCTATTCGTCCTTTACTATAAAAATGAAAATATCTAATTAAAAAAAAAGTAGAAACACTCACTAGCTGGTAGTCGAAACACATTTATAACCACTTTTGAAGATCTGATCACAGCTCAGTTACACTCACAGCTTAGTTTGATAGCAGCTTGACCCCACACGTCCAGCAGACCATCTCAAAAGCCAGTCACTCCTGCTCAGAATAGTTAGAAACTTGCTTTTGCATTTCACATAAAGAATCTGTCAATTTTTCATTTTGTTTCTTATGAAGAGAGATCATGACTTTTTTACTAGGCTAGATATAATGTAGATTGTTTTGCTTTATTTCACTTCTAGGTCACAGTGTCTGGTGCATACATAGCTCCTCATGTGACTATGTCAAGCTTCAGAAAAATTAAGTGCTGTATAAAAACAAGCTAGTACCTTAGTATTCTCCTTTTCTTACCTTCTATTTTTCCAGTTATATTTCAAGCTTATGTACAGTCTTTTGTGTGCTGCCTTGGAAACTAACTCTAAATTACTCTGTTCCAAGTCTACAAAACTCCAGCCGCTAATTTCTGTTTTTATAATGCGTAGAATTCAAAGTGTGCAATTCCCACAGTACAGTCAGAATGATTATTGAAAGTTATTATGGCACATTCATTCTAGCACTTAATAGGCATTAATTTACTATAACATGCTAATGCAATCACAGGCAATCATCTGACCACAGCCCTCTTATAATGTAAGCTCTTTGCAGAAAGGGCTTTGATTGTCTGCAGAGCCCCAGTAAACAGGCATTGCAAAATGCTGGACCCTGAGGGCAGATTGGGGTTCTTTAGTAAGACAACGATACAAGGCAAATAAAGGTAATAATTATCTGGATAATTAAAAAATAATAAACATGAAACCTCCTGTATCTATGCTCAGTTTGGACCCCAAGCACTAAGGTACAGGCATCCACACAGAAAAGCATATTTCTATTTATTTATTTATCATATGTATATATTTATATTACCATATATATTTATTAGATAAAAAAAGCCTTAAGGATTAGTTTAGAAAGCCAGTGCTCAAAATAGTGCAAAGCTTGGGAGAAGTACAGTAAGCAGCAGACACTGATATCTTTGGCTGAGTAGGAAAGAAAAGGAAAAACAGAGGAGAAGAGAAGCCTTCACTCCATTCACTGGGCATTCCTGCTGTAAAATTTAATAGCCAGCTGAAAGACTACAGCTACAATTTGTTAGGAGCTAAACAAGTTTTGAGCACAAGGTCCATGTCCTTGTACAGCTGGTATTTATATCTTCAATCTTCATTTTTAAAAGAACAACATTGTAGCTTACTAAGACATCCTATCTTCTTTGGCTTTGCTGACTAGTATTTTTCCTGGAGAATTTTTTTTTTTTTTCCACAATACTGCAATTAATTCAATCATAGCTGTTCACTGCAGAAAAGAAAACTGAATGTCCTCTGGATTAAAGAAACAGCCCTTTTTTTTCTTTGTGTCTGCTTTCCCATTTTATTTCTTTTTCCCCCTTTCTTTCTTATCACAAAAGTTTGCTCCAATAATTCAATTTCACTTTCTTTTCTGAATCCCATGTATATTTCAGCATCTATAGCTGGACTAAATTTGATAGTACAATACTACAACTCAACAGTACAATACTACAACTCAACAAAGTATGACAAAAGTTCACACAAATTTGTGCCTCAACAATGATTAAATCTTACTGTGTTCACTCGTCCAAGCTTCTCAGTTGCCTCAGAGTAAGAACCTAGCAGCCCAGGGCCCCGTGTTGGCTATTTTGTAAGTACAGAATTTTACAGTGTATGCACTTAAAAATCAACCAATCAAACAAACAAGCAAGCAAACAAACAACAACAAAATAATTAAGGTAGCCTTATAGTCCTACACTAGCATTTTGAAGCTCAGAATGGGAAGAGCACTTACATAGCTTTACACTATGTTTTTATTATTCATTTGCTTACAGTGTTAGTTGAGTTTCCATTTAAATGTAAGCCACTGTCAAAGAGAGGTGATGAAGCTCCGCTGCTGTGATCACTGGATGGTCCAGGGGAACCTGGAAATCGGATCATGAAAAATAATTGCTTAAGTTAAAAATATAGGTATATATCAGGCAATATCTATTCCAGCTGTAAAACACAGGAATAATCTTTAATATAAATCACCAAACCAGGCCAGAAGTACTACTTGTACTTTAGAATGACAGCCAACAAAATGTGTCTGTCCATATGCTATACTTTATGTCTAGAAAGTAAAAAAGTAGCTAGATGTCATTTTATAGAGGCTGTGCTCATGGGAATTATTTGTATGCTTAACTGTTTACAAGATTAAGCCTTTTTTCACCGAGAATGAGATATTCAAACACAAATAAGAAATTCAGTTGCACAAATCCTATTAATTTAATGAATAAATTTCCTATTGAGTGTTGAAAGTCTCACCTTAAAGTACAACCATGGACTGTATTTTAAACAAAGCTATTAAGAAACTCTGAGGCAAGTACTAACTGTACACATACATACACTTTATTAATGATTAAATATTTTTCTCAAAATGCCAATTACTTTCAAGAATGATGCACCTTCTCAAACTGAGAAATTAAAATCAAACAGTCATCTGGAAATGTTGATGCTATGTTAGTGTGTTAGTATTACACAGTTACATTCTCCAAGATAGCTCTTCCTTTAGCAGTTATGCATCATGATCCTGCTTTAGTAGTTAAAGTGACTCCACGAAAGCTTAATACTTTTGTAACATATAATACTGGAAACAGCACAAAGTCACATCATTGTGTAATTTTTGCTTAAATATGAAATGTTAACATATAGCACCAATAATATACAATTACTGTCAGACAGCACTTGGTCTTATCAATAAAGCACATAAAATCAATTTCACAGAATTATATTCATCATCATGGAAAACTCATTTTTCCATCTGAAGAAGTCACCTGAAATTGCCTGTAAATCATTTCACATTAATAGGTCTGTCAAGTCTAACATCACAAAAGTCAAAAAGTCACTCAGTCATATATTTTTGTATGTATCTATTCCACATATCTGAAAGATTTAGCAAAATGGAACTTAATTCAACAAAAGCTCATTTTCTCTGTAACAAATCTCTGTCAGTTCAGTGCTGAGGTCTCAGAATTATACACTGAATTGTGAAGTTTCATCGTGTTTTCATTTGAAGTCCTTTCTGTACAGCATTAGATGTATCTAGCTACAATATTTTGTAGCTACTATATATGTACAGTAGACTACAAAAATCTATGTTCAGACTCATAGATGACCACAATGACTTGCTGGAACAGAAGATAATTTTTAATTTTTTAAAATAAAAATAATGAAATAAAATGTCTGGCATTATATTCTCCACTGAATAGTCTCCCTCTTGGGGAGTCCCACTGTCTCCGGCAATAGACAACTATGACAGGTCCATGAGTCAATCAGATTCTTAAAGTGGAATTATCCTCCCTCTTCAGCAATTTAAGCATATCAAAAGACATCAATTTAGGTATTTTCAAATCTCTAAATCCAGTTTTTACCATAATACAAAATATTAAATTAGATTTTTTTTTTTTTTTTAAGTAGAGAAAACTGACAGCCATTGCATGGGATAGCTAAGAATAAAAGGTTGAGGACCAAATTTCCCTCCTCCCTCAGGGTCCCTGTAGGCTTGCTTTTCAGTTCAGAGGTGTCCTTTGGTTTTCTGAGTCGAACTACACAGGCTCTCTCAGGCTACACTACCTCCAGCACTTGATCGCAAGCAATTTCACAAGTCTTTTAGTCTGCTTCCTACCTATTCTGCCTCACTCACTCACGGACTACTCCTTCATGGTCTTGTTCATTTTACAAGCTCCCTCTGTATATGCTCAGCTGCTTTCATGGAAGGTGCAGCGCTCTCATCTCTCCAAGGAGCTCCGTTTGCCTCCCCACATGGCAGCCCCAAAGCAATCAGGTACTTTCCTCCCTGTTCTTAGAACAAAACACAGTATGTACATACACATGATATACGCGATACAAAAAATACTAACACAAAGTAGAGCTTGTACTGTCTGCTACTGTAGCCCTTGCTCAAGTAGATGAGACTCCAAATCAAGTGTTAGGTACCAGTCCAGACTCTGGAACATTAGTTCGAGAAAGACTATCAAAACAAAGTGTTTACATAAAATAAAACATCTGCTACAACTCTCCCCTCCATGACTACAATACAGTACCCTGATGGGTACCAATGCTGGAAAAAAAGTATTTCATATGTTGTGAGATTTCTAGCAACAATTATTGCCTAGCTCTCCTCTTATCCCACCTGTATCATAGTTAGACAGACAGACTATAAGACATGCAAACCTACACTATGACAGGCATCATCTGTTTAATTTGCTTATTCTCAGCTGCGGTATTTTTGTTCTTTTGAGAAGGCTGCATTAGGAAGGATCATGTGGGTGAGGAGAAGATCTTTGCCTGATCTTTACCTGAGCAATAGCTGAGTGTGGTCAGAGGAAAAAAAATACCTTACCCTGTATGGTGAGAAGGGGTCAGAGAGAGAGAGAGCGAGCAAGCCCGAGAGTGAGACAGTGCAAGGATATAGGAGTCTGCAGTTCACAAAAGAGACCGAGATGCCCTTGGAGGTAGCAGGAAAAAGGCAGGCAGAACTCCAAGATGAGGGAAAGAAACTTTGTGAGGATCACAGGGGATTTTGCAAAGCGAGCAGTAACTCAGGAAATCACCAAGCTAGCTGACACTAAACCTAAAGCAAGAACTTATTTGCAGTGGTAAAGGTAGGAGTTGTTAATAAATCCTTTTATATTCTTTTTGACAGAATTACTGAGATTTTTCAATTTAAAACATTAGGTATTCTACTACTCATTTTAATAAAGCCTGGATTTTATTTTTAACCTTAAAAGCCTTAAGCTTTCTAGACCTAGAAAGGTCTCTATTAAAGTTCTGGTCAACTCAGAGTCCCATCAACAGGTGGTTTTTTATCTCAGTCAGTGAATTACACTAAATCTCTAAATAACAAACAAAACCCCCGAAATGCAAGACAGCATATCAATGTACAGTGAATAGTCAGCAAGACTTTATCCTTTACAACAATTTGTCTCATGATCAACATTGCTAAATGATAATGGAGACTTCTTGTATATAAATAAAATCTCATTTATCTAACTTGCTAATTATGTCATAGACAAAAAGCTCATTCCAGAACAACCCCAAATTTAAAATCAGCAAAACACTCCTGGTAATTTTTGATTACACTACAAGTTTTGCAATTTCCAAATATTCTGATAATTTGGTATAACTATCAAAAAGAAAAATTCTGAAGAGAGCCTATTTTATCATAAAATGTCCTGAGGAGTCTTCCCAACAGCAATGAATCTTATCTAAAAGGGTCCTAACGAGCCCTGCTCAACTCTGGAATGGGTAATGGACTTAGCTTCAGAGAATACTTAATGACAGTACCCAAGAGCTGATGCCATAATTATTCTGTAACAGGCTAACAAATAACCCTCATAGCCACTAATAACTTCCTGACCCAGCTCCAAAACCCAAAATTCCTTCCTTTGGTTTTCAGAAACACAAATCTATGCTCTCTTTAGCTGATAGTGACCTTAGGGCAAACCACAGGCCACAGGAAGAGGAATCATCCTAGCCACGGAGCCAGACAACCCAGTGAAGCAGACAGTTAATGACTCTGCTGGGCCATGCTAACTTCTGATCTGGGCATGATAGCTTTTTGAGAAAGAATTATTTGCCCTATGCAAAATTACGCCAAGCATTCTGTAATATTTTATAAAATTGCTGATCAATTTCCTGTGGCAGAGAATATTTCCTGGCATAATTTAATTTACTATTATAGGCAGTCTCATAACAGTCTAGTAAGGGCCTAGATTGCCTGTGAAAGAGACAATGATCAATACTGGCATACTGCCTTGGGTTAGGGCCTCCTACAAACAGAGAAACAAGCAGTCCCTGTCTCATCCTTATGTGTCAGTTGATCAGTTTCCATGTCTAAACCGATGCCAAATCCTGTATTTGTTGTTCACAACACATGAAGGAGTGAAGCAACCAGAAAAATGTGGTGAGAACTGTAGGAAGATACTTCCCTGCTGTGACATCTTGTGCTTCTCCTATCCACGGCATGAGATAGCGTAGGGAAGGAAGAGGTATGAGAAAGAAGCAAGGTAGGCAGATGCTACTCCTGATGATGTACTTATAAGAAATATTAATAATACTAGTTAATAAGAAGAGACAGTATGGTTGCATTTGAACTGAACACACCACAGTACTAAAACTGCCAGCATAGAAGCTGGTCTGAATGCTTGAAGGTAGGGGACCATGAGCCTGAGTCTTCTGGGATGCTAGGGAAGGCCAAGATGCTTCAGATGTATGCATATATACATTTAAATCTTGCCTGCATTGTGAGTTGTTAAGTACTTCATTGCATAGTAGAATTGCTACTTAGATTGTTATATGCACCACTGATGCTTCATGACTGGAATTCCCTTTTGTGCACGGGCTTGTGAAAAACTCTTCTTGAAATGGGGTGCTTTGTCCCACCACTGCTATTCCCTGTAACTTCAGTGTACGGCCCTAAACCAGACCTATTTTCAATAATTTTCTACACCTTATTTGCTTATTTCCTCACCAAAAGAATGAGTATTATGTCAAGTCACTTACCAAAGATCATCTCACTCATTGAGCTTGGTTTCAGCCTGTGTGGGATGGCTGAACAGAACATCCTGGAGAGGAGCGAGCTGAGGTCCAGGTTCAGTTCAGAAGGGTCATTTTTTCTGATCATACTTAGCAAATCCTTTTGTTGAGCATGTAGCATAGGAGTGAAGGTGTGGGTTCATGCACGGGACTGGGCAGGGTAGTACAATGTTTGCCAAACATTTTCTCATGCTCTGTGTAAAGGAAGCAGCTCTAATAAGCTACCCAAAATGAGCAGTTTGTATCCAAGATGTCTGCTTCATTTAAGAAGAATTGCTTCTCTGCTGTGCTTGTTGATAGTCTGTGATAGCTTGTCTAAAATGGCACAGTCCTCCCTGTTCCAAACAGGTTTTCTTTGAACAACAGCAATCGGGGGCAGACTCCAAATGGTGCCAGCTGGCCGCAGGCCATGAAACAGGCCCTTTCAAAGAGAATGAAGGTTTTTGTAAGGTGAAAGCTCCTGGTTCAAGTGTTCACGGAGGCTATTTACCTGCAGAAGTCTTGCATGCACCTCTGGTCACACAGAGATAGAAGATGGTCTGGTCTCCCTGCTAATCACTGTTTTCTCTTTCCAGAAATAGCACTTTACGGAAGCAGTGCCATGGTCTCAGCCTCCCAGACAGGAATGGCTGCAGTGCCTCCTGGTGAGAAAGGTGATGCAGGAGTCAGCTAAGTTCCTCTTCTCTCCTATGATGTACCAAGAGGGCACCATTATTCCTGGACCTGCGTGAACTCCTTGTGAAGGTGGCAGCTGTCTCACATAGAGTGCGTACTAGATGTAAGCGGCAAGGTTTTGGGGGGTGGGGTGGCTCCAGGGGTTGGAGATGGTCAGGGGCTGCCCTGGGCCAGACACAGCCAGTTCCAGCTGGCTCCAACAGAGCCACTGCAGGGCACAGCTGAGCCCAGCAGCAAAGCTGGTAGCACCTCTGGGAAACTATTTAAGAAAGGGCAAAATACTGAACAGCAGGAAGAGGAGTGAGGAAAAGTGTGAGAAAAAATCATGGGAACCTCAAGGTCAGAGAAGAAGAAGAGGGAGGAGGTACCCCAGGGCTTGGAGCACAGATTGCCCTGCAGCCCATGGAGAGACCATGATGAAGCAGGTATTTCCTTGCAGCCCATGGAGAACCATGTCGGAGCAGATACTCACACTGCAGCCCATGGGGGATCCCACGCTGGAGCAGGTGGATATGCCCTGAAGGAAGCTGCAGCCTGTGGGGGGGACATGCTAGAGCAGATTTTTCCTGAAGGACTTCAGCCCATGGAGAAGACCCATGCTAGAGCAGCCTGTAAAGGCTGTAGCTGGTGGGAAGGACCCACGCTGGAGTGGGGTAAAAGTGGGAGGAGGAAGGAGTGGCAGAGAGGAATATTGCGTGCTGACTCCAACCCCTCATTCCCCATGCCCCTGCACCACTTGCAGGGGAGTTAGAGGAGTCAGGAATGAAGTTGAGCCTGCGAAAAGGGGTGGGGGGAAGGTTTTGTTTCCGTTCATTTGCCTTTGTTTCTCAGTGCCTGACTCCATTTTAATAGACAATATGTTTAATTAAGTTTTCCCAAGTTGGGTCTATTTTGCCCATGATGGTAATTAATCAGTGATCTCCCTATCTCTTTCTTGACCCAAGAGCTTTTTCTTCCTATTTTCTCCCCATGTTCTGTTTGAGCAGGGGGAGTGAGAGAGCGGCTGGGTGGGAGTTTGGCTCTTAGCCAAGGTTAACCAACCACAGGTTATAGAGTCAAAGTTTGTATGTGATGTCAATCAACAAGATGAGACAACATTGCTTGTAGGACTGTCAGAACCATAAATGAATATGGCCAACAACACAGAAACTACTGGTAAGACCCTGCTAGCTTGCCAAAATCATGTCTAAGCTTGGATACAGTTAGGCAAGGCATTAGAGATATTAGTCTATAGTTGTATGATGACCTAGGATAGAAAAGACAAAACCTGAAGTTTCGTTATAAGGAACACTGACCAGACAAAGATCTCCAAATGTAAACATAAGATTTCTTCAAATTTAGATTCCATTTTCAAGTGGAAATGATATGCAATAAGAACTGAAATAATGGTTTTAGCATGAAATGTATAGTCTAGCTTAGTAGAGGCCCTTCAAGTTTGCTTTTAATAGGTGTAAGAATCTAGATGAAATGACAGACACTCCTCTAATGACAAGAGCTAGACCTGTGAGACCTATGATTCTGCTGAAATCAAGAAAAAACAAGTACATAGTTGAGTCCAACTTACATAAATCCCCGAAACAAGACACACTGTAAATCCGTTTTGCTTAGTTTGGAAAGAGAATCATATGTAAGATAAACTGGTACAAAATTATTTGGTCTGATTAAGTTAGCTGATATAGTATGTACACTTTCCTGCTTGCAACATTGATTTCAAGTATCTTGAATGTTTATATTTGCTAACCAGAAGAACCAAAAATTTCCCTCATCGGCATTGTTCACAAACAATTTACACCTTAAACTACTCAGTTGTCACATCATAATTCTTCTCTCTGACAAAAATGACATAAATATCAAAGTAATTTATGAAATATGTATACTTAATGATACCAATTTGTTTGGTAAGTGTCCTGAAAATACCTTTCAGTGTGAATGTATGACTGAAATGTTTGTAAACACTATTTTATTGTATTCAGGCAAAACTTCTGTAGAAAAATTGTCAGATATCACCCATGACTGTAATTCATTTTAATGAGGTTTTCAGTTTTATTTTGAATAAACTATACAGAAGCAGTCATGCTGTATGCATTAGATTCTTATACGTTAAGCAATAAAGCACACACACAATTTTCTATTTCTTCCTGTAAAACGCTCAAGGATTGAATTCCTATTTCTGTCACTGTCATCTTATTGTGAGAATACTGCAAAGAGGAAAACAAATTACTCCTATCCGTTAATTTCCTCTTACCTAATGGGAGCTTTAAAAATGATGGAGCTTCCCTGAGGTACTGAACAGTGATGGTAACTTCATCGCCAGCATTTCGCAGTAGGTGTACCTGTCAGTGTGACAAATAACAGCTACTTAAACCAAAGAACCACCAGTCATGGAAAGCACATTACTTACAATGAAATCAACATCTCTGTTGATCTATAATAAACTCAGTATGAACATTTCTGACTGGGAATGAAGAATATCTTGAGGGTCAAGCCACACCAACAATGGATAAGAGTAGGCAAGACCAATGGAAAAACCTGAATAAATAATTTGGTGGGCAACTTGAAGCTGAACAGAACTTCTTACAAACAAATTGATTTTATAAAACCAGCACAGGGTAGTAGGGAAATATGTGTTTATGTAGATATAATACATTAATTGTGTGTGTATACACATAAACAGACACATATATATTAATACATCATACATAGCTTAAGTAATCTTAAGATTTTAAGTATTTGGTTTGATTCAGTTAGGTGATGCATGAAGTACATTTCTCTCAAATATAGTCTTGATTTTTGTGACTGTCTTCATTATCTGTAAGTATTTGCTAAACAGAAGGGAACACATATACACATATATATGTGTATAGACACATGTATCAAAACATCAGAATTTAAGTAAAGGCATAGCACACTACCGCATAAGGAGCTTTTTTAAATGTAGAACTTCAAATAACATCTTTGATGGAACTCAATTCCTATTACAGGGGAGAGGTATTCCACAGTTTCATATCCATGATGGTCAGGAAACAAGTATTGCGTTTGGCTTGTACGTGGCCTGCAGGCAGGATCTGCAGCCCTGATCCCATTCGTCAGCAATGGATGCTAATGCCTGTGGCCTCTAATCTGAGCACAACCAGAGCATGCATCTATCAAGCAGAAAAGTAACTATCTGCAGCAAACTGACTATAGATGTGTTTACTGGTCTAACATACTTGGAGGAAGCTGGTGCTTGTGTCGCTTCAGACCACTATGTTAGCACAATGCCACACTGGCCAACATCATGAGATGTGGGATTACCTCAAACATTATAACTCTTTCTCTTGTGCATCTGAAATAATGCTTACACAAGCTTACACTTACATGAAAACATCAAGCTTATGCCTATGAGATATGAAAACCCAGAAGAGAAGAAAGAATCAAGCAAGCATTCACACAGGTTAAGAATTTTAGGCTATAAAATATTCTGGAAAAGAGTGAGCAAGAGAACTGACCATAAAACCCCCAACACTAACACTGAAGAAAACATTGTCTGGACAGGGACATGTTCTGATTTGGTTGATTAAGTGAGCAGACACACAGAGACATTCAGTCTCCGGTTAATGAATTTGTCTTCCCAAACTTCATTAATATCCGCATTAGGCCTTGAAATGAACTGATGTTCTCCTTCTAGCCCAGCCACACCAACTAATGACTTTGCACTATTTATACTAAATTACATTGCAACGGAGCCTTCACAACTACATCAAATGCTTTTAAATGTGACCAAAATGTTTATAAAAGACAGTAAATAATTATTTTTTTTTGCCACACTGTACTGATAGAACCACTGAGTTTTGGAGTAATTGACCAACAAAGCTTAACTGGAAACATTTTCTATGCGTGCATTTATAAAGTTAACAAATAATGAATTACTTTATTCTCTTTAAAAAAAGTAATTATGAAATTACACACAAGCACTTGAAACAGCAGATACGCTTCACTTCGTAATCTCCTGCATAATCAGGTAATGAATATTACTATTATTAAAAAGAATAGTAAGTTGTTTAAATTCCTGACACCTACCTGAAAGTTGATTTGGTCCCAGAAGCGGAAAGACATTTGGCCTGATCCTTGAAAAAACATCCCAGCTCAGGCCAAGTATGCATGGCTGCAAAAAATTCAACACGTAGATGTCCTGCAGGCAGCTGCACTGACCACTGCAGCATATGGGGGGCAAAAAATGCCCGGATTTGAAATTAGGAGAGTAACGCGCATTACTTGTTCGTGTATGGGGTGCCGGCTCCAGCCAGCTCTGACCAACCCACCATAGGGGATGGCTTGGGGCAGGGGTGGAGGAGCCGGGAAGGAAGAAGTTGAGCCTGGGAAAAGGGGTGGGGAAAAGCTGTTGCTTCATTTTTTTTGGTCTCGGTTTCTCACTACCCAAATCTATTTTAATTGGCAATAAAATTAATTAATTTTCACCAAGTCAAGTCTGTTTTGCCCGTGATGGTAACGGGTAAGCGATCTCCCTGTCTTTGTCTTGACCCACGAGCTTTTTCATCCTATTTTCTCCCCCTCTCCTGCTGAGGAGGGTGAGTGAGAGAGCAGCAAGGTGGACATTTGGCTGCTGGCCAGGGCTGACCCACCGCCGTGGGTCCCAGACAGTTTTGGAAAAAAACAAAACAAAACAAAACAAAAAAAAAACCCCAAAAAGCTAAAGGAAGAAGTGCAGCGATGCTATCCACATAGTCTAGGTTCAGTGAATCCAGCCTGGGTGCAACAATGCCAAAAAGGTGATACGGTAGGCAGAGAAAGAGACATCCAATGTATTCCTTTCCAAAGAAAAAATGCCAGAAATTCAGTATCAAGGTAGTAGGAAGTCAGAGTTGGCAAGAAATACAAGATCCTCTCACCGAATGCTGCTGTATCTTGTGAAATCATTTTACCTGTCATTGTGTGGTGAATATTTTGGTAATGATGACTTTAGCTGAACAGGGAGCTAGGGTTGCAACTTAGGGAAAAAAAGAGGTTTTATGGCCTTTGGAAGGAAGGGCAGGCCACTCAAGAGGAATACAAAGAGGTAGTGAGGCTATGTAGGGAAAAAATTAGGAGGGCCAAAGCCCAGCTAGAACTAAACCTGGCTTCTGTTGTCAAGGACAACAAAAAAAGTTTCTATAAATATATTAGCAATAAAAAGAAGACTAAGGATAATCTCTGTACTCTAGTAGACGGGGCCGGTAACATAGTGACCAAGGATGAGGAAAAGGCTGAGGTACTTAATGCCTCAGTCTTCAGCAGTAGGACCAGTTGTTCCCCGAGTACCCAGACCCCTGAGCTAGAAGACAGGGACGGGGAGCAGAATGAAGCCCCTGTAAGCAAAGGGGAAATGGTGAGGGACCTGCTTCAGCACCTGGAGGTACACAAATCTATAGGACTGGATGGGATCCACCCAAGGGTACTGAAGGAGCTGGCGGAGGTGCTCACCAGGGCACTTTGCATCATTTATGAGCAGTCCTGGATAACTGGGGAGGTCTCAGCTGACTGGAGGTTGGCAAACGTGACACCCATCCACAAGAAGGTACGGAAGGAGGATCCAGGGAACTATAGGCCGGTCAGTCTGACCTCAGTACCTGGGAAGGTCATGGAGCAGATCATCCTCAGTGCCGTCATACGGCACATGCAGGAGAACAGGGTGATCAGGCCCAGTCAGCATGGGTTTGTGAAAGGCAGGTCGTGCCTGACAAACCTGATCTCCTTCTATAACAAGGTGATCCACTTAGTGCATGAGGGAAAAGCTGTGGATGTTATCTACCTGGATTTTATCAAAGCTTTTGACACCGTTTCCCACAGCATTCTCCTGGAGAAACTGGCTGCTCATGGCCTGGACAGGTGTACTCTTTGCTGGGTAAAAAACTGGCTGGATGGCCGTGCCCAGAGAGTGGTGGTGAATGGAGTTAAATCCAGTTGGTGTCTGGTCACAAGTGGTGTTCCCCAGGGCTCAGTATTGGGGCCAGTTCTCTTTAGTATCTTTATCAATGATCTGAATGAGGGGATCGAATGTACCCTCAGTAAGTTCGCAGATGACACTAAGCTAGGTGGGCATGTTGATCTGCTTGAGGGTAGGATGGCTCTGCAGAGGGATCTGGACAGGCTGGACCAATGGGCCGAGGCCAATGGTATGAGGTTCAGGAAGGCCAAGTGCTGGGTCCTGCACAACAAGCCCATGCAGCACTGCAGGCTTGGGATGGAGTGGCTTGAAAGCTGCCTGGCAGAAAAGGACCTGGGGGTGTTGGTGGACAACCGGCTGAATATGAGCCGGCAGTGTGCCCAGGTGGCCAAGAAGGCCAACAGCATCCTGGCCTGTATCAGGAATAGTGTGGCCAGCAGGACTAGGGAAGTGATTGTCCCCCTGTACTTGGCACCGGTGAGACCCCACCCTGAGTACTGTGTTCAGTTTTGGGCCCCTCACTACAATAAGGACATTGAGGTGCTGGAGCGTGTCCAGAGAAGGGCTACAAAGCTGGTGAGGGGTCTGGAGGACAAGTCTTATGAGTAACGACCGAGGGAACTGGGGCTGTTTAGCCTGGAGAAGAGGAGGCTGAGGGGAGACCTTATCACTCTCTACAACTACCTGAAAGGAGGTTGTAGAGAGGTGGGGACTGACCTCTTCTCCCTGGTGACAAGTGATAGGACGAGAGGAAACAGCTTCAAGTTATGTCAGACGAGGTTTAGACTGGATATTAGGAAATTTTTTTTCACTGAAAGGGTTATTAAACATTGGAATAGGCTGCCCAGGGAGGTGGTGGATTCGCCATCCCTGGAGGTGTTTAAAAAAAGGGTAGATGTGGTACTTGGGGACGTGGTTTAGAAGTGGTTTTGTCAGGGTAGGTTAATGGTTGGACTTGATGATCTTAAAGGTCCCTTCCAACCTCAGCAATTCTATAGTTCTATGATCATTGTAGCAACATCAGTATTTTGCAAAATCCAATGGATAATTTCAAAACCAACAAATTTATAATACAGTCACAATACTGTTCTGAAATATGTAATGGTTTTAAACATACGCCAAATAGCATTAATACTGAGAAGTCACTTTCTTATTCACAACTGGCTTTTTAGAAAAGCCAAACAAGTGAACCATTTTAATTCTTTGACTTTGGAAAACAAGGAAGAATTTTAACTTCCTAAGAGGTATAAACATTTTGAAGAGAACTTTCAAACACAGGATTAAGAACTGTATTTCCTCTTCATGAAGCAAAGAATGTTTGCACACAAGCATTTATATTTATCAAGAGATAAGAGGAGACAGCATGACAGACATACTGCCTAACATACTTTTGGAAGATCTTAGTCAAATATTATGAAGATAAATTAAATCCAAAAACTGTATGGGACAAAAGAAAACAATAGATTAGAAACTGCTGCAGAGCCTGAAAGTTGATTTTTATTTCAAATAATATTTTGGAAAGGAACTCTAATATTAATGCTTTGGTTTAAAATTATGAAGCAGTAATACCTTAAAGAAACTCATACTGTATCATACTCTCCTGGAGCTACTTTGTATTCTTAGGTAGCATCTGAAGAGGTTGTAGAATTCAACCATGCACATACTAAGAAAAAAAAAAATCCATTTCAGTGCTCACAGGAAGGTATTAACAGTAGAGAAGGTCACTAAATAATGCACTGCTCTGTGGTGGTAGAGCTTTTGCACAAGTCCAGTAAGTCCAAAAAGACATATCCAGTAGCTTTGGAGTCCCTGTTGCACTGTTGCCTTACTGTAGTAGTGATATAAAAGGAGAATTGTAAAAGCAAGTGTTTGGGTTTTTTTTAATAGCTGATTAAATACATTTACTGCAGCTAACTGTATGTGTATGTACCTACTTGTGTGTTCATATGTATGAAGGAGAAAAGGCCATCAAAAGAAATGCTTGCTTTTCATGCTGGCTATAATTTGCGAATTTTGTACATCTCTAAGTGTATTCATCAAGCCATAGTTTATTATGCTTCTTATTTTCACTTGCATTTCTCAAGAATAAAACAGAGAGAATGTTAAAAATATAAATAGGACCTTCTAGATCTCACTTAGGTAACTACAGTCCAGAGTCTGCAAAGAAAAATATGACTCATAATTTAGGAAAACCAAATGACCTTTTGTTGCCTCATTTTTACTGTCAACACCCACTTTAGGGAAACTGTATATACTAACTCAGGCAGGAAAGTCAATGGCACAATTCATAGCTGATGTGCATTCTTTTTAAGTTCTGGTGCCTTGTGTTTACTGTGGCTTCCTCTAACCCTTCAAACATACCTGATCATTAATATTCACACTGCTCAGGGATTTAGACAAGGTTTTGGCTGTTTAAAACAGGTTCTGTCTTATTACAGATCAGAACTGTAACAGCAATTAAAATCGAAAAGGAGCATGCCTTTAATGAATGAATTCACCCATACGGCCCTTTAGCTAAGATCTGTTCCAAGAGCAGAAGTCACATCATTTAACTTTGGCCATTTAAAAGGTTCAACTCGAAAGCAGCTGTTAGTATTTTTTCTAGAAATCAGTAAAGATCTTAGGACAAAAAGGAATAATCACCTGCAGGTGATCTAAATAAGGAGAATCTGGATAAAAACCTTACACTATAAACATCTGAAGTTAGATGAAATGAAACCTATCTATAGACGAATATTTAAGATTAAACACCTAACTTGGACTAAAAGTCTGAAGCAAAAATTCTGAAGTAAAAGGAATTGAATCTCCTGATGAATGTCTGATCTTGAGGTACACGCTTTTCACAAGTAAAACACTTGAAATTCACATGAAGTGCAAGTTTCGGGGTTGACAAGTACCTGGGTTGCAGATTATGTACAAGCCTGTAATGCAGCGGGCAAACAACCAAGAAGTTGTAGTAAAATGTATGAAAAGAATTAGATCATAACATATAATAGTAAAAAACCCAATGAAATCTAGAGAAGTAAAAGTTTTAAAAAACATCTTAAATGCTCAGAATGAAAAAGCAACAATAGCAATTAATACTTAAAATGCCTCCTAGGCTAAAGCACGTTTGGAAGTTTTTTTGGTGATTTCAGCTCAACCCATATGAGTAGAAGTGAAAAATCTGATCTCACGCTTTTATGTCTATGAGTATGCAAAGATGCATGAAAAACAGAGACCTCACAGTACAAGTAGTCTTTAAAGGGACAGCAGAAGCAAAGTGGCTTTAAAAAGAAGTTTATAAGATTAAAATTTGATTGCAAACAGTCTTGGAAAAGCATGAAGCAGAATTAAGTTAGTTCTTTTCCACTGGTCAGTTACGAAGTGGTTTCCCATAAATACTTCTGATTCTTATCTCCCTTAGCTTTGCTCTCTTCCTTAATGCTTAATTAGCTACACCAAAACAAGCATTTGTGTCTGAACAATGTATACAAATACGCTAGGAAAATGACACTCAATTTATTAATTCTGCAGGGACTTGAAACACTCTTTCCTTCTTCACTTAGGCATCTTATCCTACTATTAGAACCAAAATTATTTTTACAGAGATCTATCATAGATATCCTGCACAATTATATAACATGACTCAAGTCACTTTTCCTTATACTTCTCTACTATACCAGTACTATGCTTTGGTGTTTGTGTATGTGCCTGAAGAGATTTGTAGCTTTCATAGTCATTGAGCAAATCACAGAATGAATTCTACGACTTGGTATAATATTGCTAACGAGACAACCCACTCCTTTTTTGAAAATCTGTCCATGCTACCCATGCATGTTAGTAGCATCTTGCTGTTTTGTTTCCTCACTGGTGTCTCACTTTTGTTGTTTATTCTACAATTTTTATCTGCTCATTAGATTAATGCTTATATTACTACAATTTTGAGAAATTTTATTTTACCTGTCATTTTACAAATATGTAATACAGTCTCAATGAACTAAAAATTTAAAAGATGAGGCAAAGCATGGGAGAAAAGTGGTGAAGTAAAAAATTATTTTGATGAAGTAGTTTCCGTCCAGAATGTTGTCACTGCTACAACATAGCAACAATAATGACACAGTACTGCACTATTACTGACCACCCACAGATAAAAGTATTCTACTGTCACCCCTCTACTGAAATGTAAAGTCCTCAAGAAACAAAAGAAAGACAGAGCTGACCAGCATCAGACATGTAGGGACACTTTCTAATTATCCAGAAAAATACAAAGAATAATGTTGATTTTACCAAGGATGCTATTAATGATCACTTCCAAAGTGAAATGAATTACACTCAGAAGGATGGCATGACTGCGGACACAGTAAAGTTAACTGCAAGGGTACAGCTACAAGGAGAAAGATGGCCCTTATTGGGAACGATTTTTGAACATGCGGATACTTATTTTATATTATTGTGAATGAGTAATACAGATTATTAAATTACGAGTCCCGTGCAAGGTTCGTAGTTAAAAACATTTACTACCATTCACATCTTGCCAATCAGTCCCTTTGGCTGGATGAGTATCTGAGGAGTCCCTGTCATGGTGGATATGCAACAGCAATTGGTACGTATGTCCCAGACTGAGCACCGAAACCGTAGGGAATCTGCATCTTCCAATTAAAAAATAAAACTCTAAGAAACTAAGTCCTATTTATTATCACTTTAAAAATGTCCCCTCCCCATTACCTACCTATCAAGAAAATGCAGCTTATGGAAATTTTCACAGATTTAAATTAAACTGCAATTTCTCTTAGTTCACTCAATTAGCACTTTTCTCTTATATCTGCCTACAAATACAGTAAAAGATGTTTCGAACCACAAAGCTTCATTATTAATTCAAACAAATAACACCGCTTCTCTACGATATAATTACCAGGAATTATAGACAAAAAAGGAAAATGCTTAAATGTTTTCTCATTTTGTACATTATTTTTTCTACTTAATCACACACTAGTCTGTTTCACTTCAAAACAATGCTTACACAAATATCTGGGATACGAAAGATGCCGATACATATTGTGCATTGGAAAATACATTCTGAGCCAAATCTGAATCAATGGAAGTTAAAATATATTCGCTTAAAGTTAACTATTACCTGAAGCGTGAAATCCCATCTCTGAGAAAGTAACTTTACCATCCTTCAAAAAAATTCCAATATCAGAGCATTACAGGGCCTTCTCTGGAAATTCAGGTCAGTCTCAGCTGTTATCAATGTGATACAACTGAAAAGAGTTCAAAGCCACAGAACTCAGAATTTTAGAATAAGCACTATGTTTATCGCTCATCTACTGTTACGCATTACTTGTAAAAAAGAAAGAATTGTCTCAGCTATCAAAAAATCCCAACAGACAGAAATGGCCAAATTACCAGAAAACAAAGATAAAATTCTTAGACTGAAATTTTATTAAATGATTACTGACATATTTGGTATGTCAGCGACACATACTATAGTATCACAGCGGCATTTCCAGTTCAAATACACATACACACATCTGACTGAGTGTGACTGGAAATGCGTATGTTTAAGTGGAATCAGAATCTGTAGAAATGCAAACATTTCCATCCCAAACGCAGGCCTTTTCAAGAAAACAAATTGGAGCAGTCTAACCCTGCAGGTTCATATTCTTCAAATATATTTGAAAATCTTTCCAGATGATAGTTAAGTGGTTGTGTTTATACAAACTCCAGTTGGCACAAATTGAGCTAAAAAGACTAACTGCAGGTTTTCATGTAGCCGTTAATGTTCCAATTTTCTTTGTCAGTATTTGCAGAGTTCTCGGAAAAGGGTTTTATGTGACTAAAAGTGCCTCTGAGGAGAGAGATATCAGTCAGAAAACTTCTGCCATCATCCACTGGCAATGGCATGAAATGATGATGAAGGTAATTTCAGTTGAACGATACACAATATTTAATGAAGGGTCTCTTGTGCTACCGAGTGCAAAAGCTAAACCAGAAGCTTTTGAAGTTATCAAGCCCAGTAGGTCATAGGCTGCATTCTCTGATTGAGAAATTGTTGACGATTTGGGCCCCGCTTTCTTTTCTTACAACAAACTTTTCCACAATGATCCCTTTGTAGTCAGTCTTCCTAGTCTAATAGACAATTCACAGACATCCAGAGTTAATATAGGACTAAAGATAAGAAGCACCGTGAACTGCTTTTGGTGCCTACACATTCACTGCTGAAGTATGAGATAGAAGTCCTAGACCTACGGACTGATCAGCTCAACAGACTGCCCTTCACTTTGGATCAAGCACAGAATTTATTTGTAATCATCCACCCGTTCACCATTTACGGCTTAAAGAACCGGGGCACCTAGAAAATAAAAAACCTTCCTCTTTTACACTGAAATTCTTACAGCATGTAGAAGAACATAATAGGATAAAAGGAATACGTACGGACAAAATTCAGCACTGCTTCATAGTAATAGTATCCCTGTAGGTCAGTCTTTAATGCTTTTGTTTCCACAACTCCCCAAGCATGAAAGTGCTACTACCACCATGAACCAGCAGATCATCTGCGATATTCAGTAAGCATCAGGGAGAAATTTGTGTTAGGCGCAGTCCGATACCTGACCCTTCTCACACTATCTCAGGACCCCAGGACATGATTCCTTGCAATTGTGCTACCGTACAGGCCAATATTTATTCTGCACAGGTCACCATAAAGTATATTCCCTTATCCAATACTAAACGTTTCCTGTACTGGAAAAAAATCATTCTAATTGATGAGGGGAACATCATGCAAATCTCATCCACATGTTACAGTCTTTTGAAGAATTAGTTTCTCTTCCCTCAGAGTACCGAATTCAGCTAGAGTCATATTCGTTGAAATACAGGGCTATACCTTTTTTCCATTAGACTTTTTGCCATCCAATACCAAATCAGACGAAGAACAAAAAAGCAAAAAACCCTTTGAATTCCTGATCCAGTTCTTTAATAGTTTTGATGCAATGTGCTAGCTTATTTGCTATCTGAAGTGGGTGAATACACTCCTGCTGTACGAGTAAATGTTTTGTCTGCTATCTACAATAAGGAATAAGAGCAGATGCCATTATCCAGCCTCAACTGTGGCTTAACAAATGTGCCTGAACTATTAGTGACAGCTGTAAGACCCCTTCGCTTGTTTAGATCACACTTCCATTAACTCAATAGCTTTTTGAAGAGAAACAATCCTGATGTACAGTTCATACAGTGAGCTTAAAGGAGTTTGTTAATCTTCCTTGTGATCAGAAATACAACAGTTTAATAAGGAGTTAATTTTATGTGGGTGTAAGTCCTCTAAATAACTTACATTTCAGGAAATTTACAAAATGCAAAATAACTGAGTTTCACTTATGTAAACAGTGTAAGCCTAATCTTCCACAAACACATTTATTTAATTAATCTATTCAACATCACAAGGGTGTACACTGACTCTTCATTAGCTTGCAGCTTGGTCCTCTTAATAACATAGAGCTAGAGTATATGGCACTCCCGGCTCTTTATACCCTGATGAAACACTGAGGGTCACCCAATATAAGGTAGTGAATAAATCAAAACCACAGCACACTGTTTAGATAGGCAAAGGAAGGTGGGGGAGGGGGGGAAGAAATGAGAAAGAGAGGACAGTGCTTCAGAGAAGCCAGCTCGACCAGAGTGGAAACCCAGCAGAGACACCAAAAATGAAGATGTAGACTAGTTTGTGCGCAGGACGTAAGGATCAAAGGAAGCAAGAACAGAGAGTTCAGGGATAACAAGGGACATCATACAGCACTGTTCCTGAATCTTGCAAGTCCTGTTTTAAAACCAGGTAATTTCTTTTCCTACCAGCCCTTTCAAAGACACTCCAGACTAGTCTGTGGATAGTAACGTTTCCTGTACTGGTATTCCAACATTCTCTTTTACCTTAAATATTTGGTCTCCCTCCATTGTGCTTAGTTTTATACAGGTGGGAGGAGGAGATGGAAGGAAAAGCCCCTTTATTTATGACTAAAGAAGCTAGTATAATTAGTTATAAATCTTTGTAGGTCTTTCAACATTTAGAAATGAAATAAATATAAAATGTTAAAAGAGGCAGGTTTGGGTTTTTTTTATTTTTTTAATTTTTTAAAATCTCAATTCCTTTTACCCTTAGGAAGTACTGCTTAAAATCATAGCTGTCCAGCCGCACGCTCTGCGTGCTTTATCTAAGAAGCGCTACATTTTATGTCCATAGCTTAACAAAGACTTCAGTTCTTCCTACAGCTCCTTTGTGCCAGGTAGCTGAATTGTTCCATCAGTTTTAATTATAGTCATTCTGCTGTTGTACTTGAAGATTATGCACACTTTAAATGCTCATAATGCCAGAGTACTTGCTGCTTCTCTAACCCAGGGAATTATGTGATTGTGAAATAGATGGGGGTAAAACAGTAGTACTGAAATCTGAACTGCTTAATCGTGGCTGCTTTCTTAACATGTTTAAAGCTTGAAAGAAAGTGGATTTCCAGAAGTACATTACAGAATATATGTAATATTTTTAAGTACACATTTAACACAGGTACTATAATGTGTTACTGCATTTTTTGAAATCATTCTCTGAAATTTTGCTATCCTTTACAAAAGCACTGTAAAGGTGCAAAAGGGTCCAAATTTAAATAACAAAAAGGTGTTTTAAAGCATGTGAGCTTTATCATTTGCATGTAAAAGACACTGGAGACCAAAAGTGTAGTATAACTTGCTACTTAATGAGGAATGCTGCCAGATGCATTCAGTGATGAAATAATCGCATTTCTAAGAGCATCTGCAAACAGTGAGGTTGAATTGTACATCCCACAAAATTTTAAAGTTGTACTATAATTTGCTGATGTTATGTGGCTTTATTTTTATGCAGTGCTGGGATACAAAATACTCGTGGCAAATTAGCACCTGGAGAAATGAAACTAAACTCAGATCTTTTTTATCTTAGCAAGGTGAAAAACACCTTTTAATTATTTGTCTCACTATCATGATAACAGGGCTGCTGTTGTCATAGAATAGAATCATAGAATTGCTGAGGTTGGAAGGGACCTTTAAGATCATCAAGTCCAACTACTCGCGTTCTACCAGCACCAAATCCCCAAGGAAATAGCTCGGAAAAATTCTATAGGGTAACTGAAAGAGTAGGAAAACTATGAACAGCAGAACTTCCCTCTGCACTCTAATGTCACAAATCAGCATTCTTGCTACTAATGTTTATTTTTTCTTTCCTTCTGTTACTGCCCATCTACATAGCAGCAGCTTAATTTTTTAAAATACATGTTAAGTCTTAACTCATGAAAGCAACTACATTAAACCCATTAATAAATGCTCCCTAATAAAAGGGTTTGTTCATTTCTTTCAGTTCCTGTTTCAGCTCTTTGATGCATGCAGATGTTTTGCAGTTATCTACTCACCATAAGGTATTTGCTGTCCACATAAGAGATGACTAAAGCATTCTTCTGGGACTGATTGAGGCAATGACAACAGAACTCTTTGAGAACTACCAAGATGCAGTTAAGAAAGTAAAATCTTCAAAAGCTTGATATTATTATTTTGTCTCTCTAGTCCTAAATATACATTAAAATGCTTTAACTAAAGAAAAAATTATTAAATGTTTCATGGTGAAAGAGTTTCCTCATGAAAACTTATAGAAATGTTGCAGTTTCTCGTACAGCTGTATCTGAAAACCGCATTGTGTTTGAAAGTGACTTACAAATGCTTTCAAATCTACACGCCTGCTTTCGCTGATCCCAAATGTAAATCTCCTAGTAATGGAAAAAGCAAGCAACAGGTCTGTGATCATTTCAGCGAAATATCTAGGGCTGATGGATTATACCTATGTTGTTTCTGTCCATATGTCTGTGTGTAACTGGAGACAGCCTCTTAGGCTGGAGCACACCGAAGTCAGTCAAGATACCACCCCCTTACTCCATGCCCCAAACTGCCCATTTAAAGAAACAATGGCAACAGCAACATATTGGGAAAACAATACGTCGAATCACAAACTAAGTAAATCATACTTCATACACTGTAACTAGTAATAGAAAAGTTGATAGATAAAACCTTTTACATTTCTTTTCCAATATCCAATGACAACCTAAGTCCAGTGTTAGAAATCAGCTAGAGTAAGAGAAGTACAATACGACAAAGGTTTTGGCTTTGTTCTTTCCAATTACCTTTTTTTTTTTTTTTTGAGGAAACAACTGTGAAACTAAGAAGAAAATTCAGAAAATGCTCAAATTATCTTCAGAAGATGAAAAGCATTTCACATAAAAATACTTTGAAAAAAATAAAGGGAGACTCAGTGGGTTCCCATAAGGATGGATGCCCCACGTAATTTCACAGCATAGCCCTGTCAAGTTGTTCTAGAGAAATCTCCATCATTTTTCCCTTCCTCTCCCTTCAGCTCTCATGAACAGAGAGAATCTGGAGAAGGGAAGTGGTAATGTCAAGGTTGTGAAAGTATGTACCTTGATTTTACTTCCTCTCAAGTTTTGATTAATTAAACTCTCTAAAAACATATACGTGAGAAGGAAAGCCACTTGAACTCCACGTTAGTCAACTGCATATTTTAAGTTTTTACTTCTTTTTTAAATTTTTATTTAATAGTCACATGAGTGAGATCAGGGAAAGCACCAGCAAAAGCCCTTTCAAAAAGTCACTGGAACAGATTTTCCATGCTTTCCTACTGCTCTTCCTTTTCTTTCCTCTCTGACATTTCCCTGAGACTTGTTTGTCATCTCTCTGGAAGCACAAGGGCTGCTTTGTTTGATTATTCTATTTCATATTTTTTCAGGTTTCCCATGACAAAACATACACCCACACAAAAACGCACACACACTTCTCTATGTGTTCAATATAATTTTTACAGAGATTGATTTCTTATTTCCACTCTACTGCACCTGCATTACGTGAACACATGCAATTCCCGGAAACAGAGTTTGATGTTGAGGTGATTTAAGACACTACTGCTATGTTTCTGTGCAATACCACATACTTTTCTTTAACTTACACACATACAGGAAGATGTAATTCCAGCTAAACTTTGCAGTAATGTATATAGACTATTTCAGAAAGTGTGTGCAATTTTATTGTGTCTTTTTTTCTTTTTGGTAACTGTTCATTTTTAAAATGCTGTTTAGTAGCATCCACCTGTTCTTCCAGCGCGTCTACAAAAAAAAAGAATGGGAGGAACAGATTGCTTTTGTTAGGGTGTGCGAGTGAGGCAGCAAGGGATCAGGAATACAGAAGCATAACTTCATTTAGATGAAAATGATTTATAACATCACTTTTAAACTCTCAACAGAAATAATTTACTAAAATGAAGTAATCTAAAGGCAAATTTCGGAAAGTACCAAGAAAATGGGAGAGCCCTGCAGCTGAAGAAAAAAAAAAATCAAACAGTTCCATGACATTCAAAGGAATCAGACAATCTTCACATGATGTGAGAAAATCTCAGTTCCTGGTTCTTCTGGATCTGGCAGAATTACCATTCCAATACTAGAAGAATATTTCTTCTGTGTTGATAGAACAACAACATTGCAGTCCAGAGGACTAACTATTCAAGCGAACCATGCAGAGTATTGCTGAAAGTACTGAGAATATTCATCTGGGCAGCATTAAGATAGATCTCCAAGAAATGAAACATGCACACTCTTTCTATGTAGAAAAATATTTGTCTTTTCTTTCATTTAACTGACCAAACTCTCATTTTATATTTGTCAGATTTCAATTGCATTGTCCTTTTGGACGTCCTAACATTTTCTCTGTTGAGTGAAAGAGTGTGTTCGAACTAAAAAGCTTCCTGCAGGAAAAAATTTAAAAGTTCAAGGAATAACCAGAAGTTAAGCATCAGTCTTGGGTCAGAAACGTGTATATGTCTGTAAGGCTATCCATACATTTTAACGTAGCAAGTAGCTGGGCAATCTAGCAAAACAAGGAGCATTTCTCTTGAACTTTGGTCTGTACTGCTGATTATTTCTGGCAGGAATACTAAGGTATTAAATCCTCTATGGATATTAAATGAAAACTTTATTTTTACTTTCTCCAAATGTCACAAGGCTGTTGCCTCAAGTATTGCTGAATTACATATTCAAATATTAACGTGTAGTTAAGCCTACAGAAGATAACACTGCAGTTTTCACATTGTAAATATATATCTTAATTTGTTTAAAGACGTACATTAATCATTTTAATAACAATATAAATCAATAAAATCTACTCATTGATATGACTATGAGATATTACTACACAAAAAATTAGTAAATTGCAAGACTTTGCTACTTCACAAGCATCTATCAATTTGACAAGTTATTTTATAATTCTTTTGATGATTTTATTAATCCATCAATATAATTCTATGTTTTTTATTATCTTATAAAATTTGATATATTTGTTGAGCAGTTAAGCATTATGTACCTTTTTAGGTATGTATCTTCCAATTTTTTTTCTAGTTGACCTTTTTCTTTCTGATATTATATGGATAAAATTTAAAGTCTACATTCCACCACTTGTAAATGAATTCCAGAAAACCATGCAGTGAACTTTGATTCTAAAATACGTAACACAGAATGGATGATGGAATAAGGGATGAATGAAAATAAAATTTCACTATCTCAAGGAAGATAAGCAATTTTCAGATTTATTCCCTGTGTCTCAATGAATCAGCCTATTGAAGCACAACTTCACCACTCCCTGCCAGACATACCAATAACACATTAAATAGTATTACAATAAACATCTGAAGTTATCAAAGATCTGACAAAACCACTTGATAACTACTGGCTAAAAGCAGTTCCAATTCTGAAAATCTAAACTGATCCCCAGTGAATGGATTCTTTTTTTTAATGGATGTTGCTTCTTCAGTGATTCTCTTCTGTGAGGCTACTCCTAAATAAAAAGTGTTTCTAAGTACTTTCCTGGGTCAGTGAACAAAATACCAATTAGATTAACATTTATGTGAAATACTAAAAGTGTGTGAAACACACTGATTTACTATAAAAATATATGAATAGGATATAGTAAGAAAAAAATATCATGTAGGACCTAGTTCTTAATTTTATATACCTAGCCACTCATTTCTGCCGTTTCTAGCTAACAGAAATAAACCGTTTATTATCTTGAAACGGGATTAATTTCATCCAAAGTTACATCTGAACTAATCATAGAATCATGAAACAGTCCAGGTTGGGAGAGACCTCAAAAGATCATCCAGCCCAACCTTTCGTGGCACCCAGTCCAACTGAATCCTGAAAAGCCCCAGTGATGAACAACCACCATGTCATCTACATTTTGCTTACAGTGGATACAAAGAGGCGCTTCTAGTGCATTTCATCATAGGGCAGTGCGCACCTCGGTGACTCACTAATATCTTTCTGAATCTTATTTCCCTCTCCCACTAAGTACAGAGAGAGAAGCACCCAGCCCGGACCACAAAAGGCCGGACAAGGAAGTATTCTCAGGAGTAGCCTTTAGCAGGGATTTCCCTGAGTTTCCGTCAAATGCTGTTGCAGAGAACACCGTGGACAAGAGGGCTGTTCACAGAAAGTGGTATGTAGAAGAAAGACCACCTGGACAACCTATCTATCCTGCCATCTGTATAGCAGAACATCTTCTACTGTATTGCCACCGCATCACTAAGTCCTATTGTCAGTCTTCACAGCTCTCCCTTATCCTTCACCCGCTTAGGTGAGGAGGGCCACGAAGATGATCAGAGGGCTGGAGCACCTCTCCTATGAGGACAGGCTGAGAGAGTTGGGGTTGTTCAGCCTGGAGAAGGGAAGGCTCCAGGGAGACTTTATAACAGCCTCCCAATCGTTTAAGGGGGCCTATGGGAAAGATGGGGAGGGACTCTTTATCAGGGAGTGTAGTGATAAGACAAGGGCCAATGGTTTTAAACTGAAAGAAGGTAGATTTAGATTAGATATTAGGAAGAAATTTTTCACTATGAGGGTGTTGAGACACTGGAGCAGGTTGCCCAGAGAAGTTGTGGATGCCCCATCTCTGGAAGTGTTCAAGACCAANTCCGATCTTGAGCAACCTGGTCTAGTGGGAGGTGTCCCTGCCCATGGCAGGGGGGTTGGAACTAGATGATCTTTAAGGCCCCTCCCAACCCAAACCATTCTATGATTCTATGAGCCTCAACAATCTGAAAAATTCTGTTGAATCAGCAAACAGTCACCTTGTGTTTCATTTCCTTTGACAGTTTATTGCGAATATCTTGAAAACCAAGGTCCAAGACAAGTGGATACCAAGCGGTGTCCCTTCATTGTGAATTTCAACCAAATTACTCTTCCCCTCTTCTTCCCTCTCTCTCTTCCCTCAGGAGAACTAACTGCTCCTTTTGTGTTGTACAGGGTGGTAACCTGATTAGCCACCAGGGAAACAAAATTAATTTTCCACTCAGATAAGCAATACAGAAACTATATTAATCTCCAAATTAACATTTTCTGTATTCACAGTCTCTGCACACCAACACATTATTTCTAAAAATAAACTTATTTTTCAAGGAATAGAAATTATTTTCAATTTTCCACAGTCTATTGTATTACCTACTGTAAACGCAGGATTTTCCTTAGTCCTGATTTCAAGTTATTTATGTTTCTATTCATACCCTGAGCCAGAACGAAGGTGTGATAGTAGCAGCTTGAAGAATTGTGAAGAAAAGCAAATCCTCGTAATTAGAAATGAAAAACAGGAACAACAGTTTGTTGTGAGATTGTTGCTGACAGACCAGCCCATTGTTTGTCATGCAGAGAAGTAATCACCTTTTAACCTTGCTGACAGTTCAAGGGTCAAGAAACAAAACTCCGTATGGGATACAATCAGGATCAGCTATCTAAATAACCATCTCCAGAGTGTCAGTTATGAAGATGGTAGGTAGCAGACAGAACAAATTGGCCTTCTTTCCTACAATTCCCAGATCTTGTAGCCTCCTCTCCCATGTATTTACCGCAGCGGGTCTTAAGTCTTTAACACCTGTCAGCCAAAATGACAATTACATGTAATCTTCCATTTAGTAAAATGCGGGTTATCTCTGTTTGTGCCTATTCAGTGCACCTCCTCACATGGTGTAAGGGTGAAACAGTAGATACTCTAAAATGGTAGAAATTAAGAACAAAAGGGGAAAAAGTCTACACAAAGGAATCCAGACATGCCATTGTGAAAGAAAACAAAATAAAAAATCCAAAGAAAATTACTGAAAACATTTGTTAGAGCTACAATTAAAAAAAATAAAAATAATGAAAACACCAAAAGACAAAAAAAAACAGGAAAAAACCAAACACCCAACATCAAAAAACCCAAGAAGCATGTACTTGTTTCTGCCTCTTAACAGCTTATCACACTGGCTGGCACTAGTGATGTATTTCAGTATCTCTATCTTTGCCACCAGTACCCCTTTCAATAGTCTGTGGTGGGTTTACCTCAGCCAGCAGCTAAGCCCCCACACAGCCGCCCACTCACCCCCCCACCAGGAGGACAAGGGAGAGAATAGGAAGAACAAAAGCAACAAAACCTTCAAGATAAAGACAGTTTAATACGCGAAGCAAAGATAAAGATAAAGGTAAAAACAAAACAAATGATGCAAAGGCAACCACTCACCACCTCCTACAAGTAGACTGATGATCAGCCAGTCTCCAATCAATGGCTGCTTCCCCCCGAAAACGCTCCCCACATTTTTTACTGCCGAGCATGATGTTATTTGGCATCGAAAATCCCTTTGGTCAATTCAGGTCAGCTCTCCTGGCTGTGTCCCCTTCCAACTTCTTGCCCCCTCCCAGCCTACTCATTCAAGAAGAAGAGCGGCACAAAGAGAAAGCCCTGATGGTGTGCAGGCACTGCCCAGCAATTACAAAAACACTGGCATGTTACTAACATCGTTTTAGCTACAAACCAAAACACAGTACCATCCTGGCTGCTATGAAGAAAAGTAACTCCATCCCAGCTAGATCCAGCACATATTCTCCTGCATCACACAGTACAATCTGTAATCTTGAATTAGGTATTTAACAAGAGGTCTTCACCACCCAGAATTCAAGCAGCAAGAAGTGTGTTCAAACTATATTGGAGGGTGACGTTTCAGAAGTCCCATCCTGAAGTAGATGACTGAATGTGTAAAAGATCACGGTGCCAGATGAAAATAAAGCAAGCCAAAAGAATTAGTCAATGAACTTTGACAGGCTCCCACTGATTAAATATGATGTTAACAATGCTAAATGTCAAATGCAACGCAGCGTGACCTGAGACCACCCAAGCCTCATTGCTGAGCGTCTTTTGAAAAGAATTGCTGGAGCGCCTCTCACCTAACCTGAACGACACACTTAGAAATAGGGGAGTCTTTACAGAGATAGAAGATGAAGGTATGACTTCCCAAAAGTTAGATGAGTCTTTCATCCTTAACCTCCTGCTTTCTGGACAAGTAAACTTAATCACTAAGTTACTATATTATTAGCTTAAAATGTTGTACCTTCAATGGTGTTTTTAGGTGCCCAAACCTACTGCACAGTATGTAAAACTCAAAGCTGATGGTTTATCTGGTCTCTGAACCCTAAATGGAACTTAGGGGCGGGATTTCCTATTTTGCATACCTTATAAACCTTACACACAAAGAAGCCCTTTTCTCAAGCAAACTTATTGCAGTTCTGGATCTGTGCCACACCCAAAGTTTAAACACACCCACTTTCATCAAACAAAAAGACACAGGGACCCCTGGACCTTCAAGAATATAAACTGAAGGCTTTCTTTTTTTTTTTTTTAAATTAAATGGATCACTCAGACATATTCCTAAATTAAATACAAATTTCACTTCAGATGTTTATGTGCCATGTTTGTGTGCAAGTCCACATACTCTGGGCCTCTGTAATCCAACAAAAAATGAGATGAGAATTGTTAACCTTCTGACAGGTTGCAGACAAGCGCATCATCATTGACGTGTTCTATCTACAAATAGCAACTACTGACAAACAGCTGATCCCTACAAGCTGAAAGCTTAGGGACATTGAATGAGCCCTTTTTGAAGCATTTCTTTTCAATTGCAAAACCACCATATTCAAATAAGGAGATTTTTATTTTGGATGAGATATCTCAACATTATTTCATAAAAATGCAACGACATAATTTTGATAAAAATTAGAAATAAAACATCTTCCATTCTCTCAGGAACTTTGGCAATAGCCTACCTCATCTCAAATCTCATAGAATCAGCCCCTTCCTCTACCAACTGACCCATTTATCTAACCCCACTCTGATTATGATAGCGGGTTGGGATAGTAGAAAAGTCTCTTTGCAGATCTGTCTCCTTGGCCAATTGAGATCTCTCTTCCTTCTGGAGCTTCCTTCAGCCATATGGCCTACAGTTGTTCCAGGAACTTTTGTTTAATGCTTCTATTGAATTCCCATGTACAGGGTAAAGAGCATATCATTCTCTGTCATTCCTCACTACTGCAGCTTAGCCGTGTTACATTGACAGTTCTGAAGCACCTCTTGCTACTGAAAAACAGTCCTTAAGGGATATAACTTACTGTTTTGTGGGGAATAACTTTCAGGAAATTTAAAGTTTTGTATGTGCAACAACAATACAAGCAGCAGGAGGGCAGTTCACCAATACACAACAGACCTGACTGTGCTTTACTGAGATTATATGCAATTACTCTAGAGCTTCAGCCTGATGGTATTAATCAACATCAAGAAAGGGACCGCAAGATCATGCAGGTGCACTTTATCTTGACCTAGAGAGATCACCTCCAAGGAATAAAAGCAAGTTTAGTTCCTTTGCCCATGTAATTTCTGCCCTGCAGATAAGACTGTCAAAGCCTGTGTCATTTATGGTTGCTACAGATGCTATTCTGAGATACAGTTGTCAGTAAATTGACTGATAGCTGCCAATAAACAGGCAACAGGGGGTAACAATTTTTATCTAAACTGCCTTGCACTGCAGACTGGAAAAGCGCTGCACACGGAGTTAATGTGAACTGGCTTTATCCACATACAGTCAACCCGATAAATGAAACAAACCTGTTAAAAACTAACCACTATTCAATAAATTATTTTATTTCAGGTCAGACCAAACATTGTGGTAAACTGTATTTCAAAACCACATGAAATAACTGGAAGAAAAAAGAGAAAAAAAATAAGCATATTACGGACTGCTGCTTTTCTTTAAGTCAGTGAGAATGGCAAGTGCCCACTACATTTTCAAATAAAATCCAATAAAATTTTCATAATTATAAGGCTAGCTAAGAAACCTTAGAAAAAGCCTTGAAACTGCTAAACCTTAGGCCGTCCATTACCAAATCAGCATTCATCACTGCAGCAGATGCAGTGGCCTATCAAGGCTATAATGTGTAGAATTGTTGGAAGTGATGTACAGGAGAAGGATGGGGCTGAAGTATCTTGATGGTTCAGGACAGAATAGAGAATAGGCGGCGCAGGGAACAGATGCTATCAAACATGTCATTGCTAGGAGCCATTTGGATACACCTGCTCAAGAGCTGGTGATTTGTTTCAGTGGCTTCCAGAATTGACAGTTTCCCAGCCATCTCCCATCCTCTGTGCTTTTCAATGCATTAGTCTGAGTGTTGCTGTGGAAGTAATTCTCCAACTGGGGTAGAAATATGAAATGGAAGGGAAAGTGCAAGAAATGCTGCCAGAACGCTGGTCTAAGATATTCATCTTGTGCCCGCTGGAGAACATATGATGGTAAAAATATTCTGGAAATTCATCCAGCAACTTCTGGCTTACTACTCGTCCAAACTGTGATAGGTAATATATAGTAACTACTGATACGTACTTTTCTATTTGAGGTTCAGCTGCAAGCATCTAAGCACTGAAAATGCTACAGAAGCAGCATTCTTTAGAAGAAGTTCCCTATTTTATTTTTTCCCAAGAGAAGTCCTTGCCATCTTAATTCTATAAAGCAATGTAAAAACCACGTTAATAATTTTCCTTTTAAGCAAATAAAAAACTCACTGGAAGATCTTGGTCCGTTTCTTGAACATTACCATGAGAATAAATATGCGATCGAGAGTCAGCATATCATGCTAGAACTAGTCACCATAATTCCATTCCTCAATCTCAAGATTCCTCTAAACTAAACACCACCAGATTCAAAAGCTATGCAGAAACTGCGACGCATTCCACAGCGTACTCTACAATCCTGGGCAAGGGGCCTTTTCAGTGTGCTGCAGTGATCCACGCACGCTGCTTTTCCCATGAAAACCAAGATACAGAGATATGTGCCTTAATCTCCTCCCAGCTTGAAGTTGAGATCTTTGTATGTTTTCTGTATTCTTAGAATCATAGACTCATAGAATGGTTTAGGTTGGAAAGGACCTTGAAGATCATCGAGTTCCAACCCCCCTGACATGGGCGGGGACATCTCCCACTAGACCAGGTTGCCCAAGGCCACGTCCAGCCTGGCCTTGAACACCTCCAGGGTTGGGGCCTCAACAACTTCTCTGGGCAACCTGTTCCAGTGCCTTACCACCTTCAAAGTAAAACATTTCTTCCTAATGTTTAATCTAAACCTGCCCTCTTCCAGTTTAAAGCCATTCCCCCTCGTCCTATCACTACATGCCCGAGTAAAAAGTCCTTCTCCAGCTCTCCTGTAGGCCCCCTTTAGGTACTGGAAGGCCACAATAAGATCTCCCCGGAGCCTTCTCTTCTCCAGGCTGAACAGCCCCAACTCTTTCAGCCTCTCCTCATAGGAGAGGTGCTCCAGCCCTTGGATCATCCTCGTGGATCTCCTCTGGACATGCTCCAGCAGGTCCATGTCCTTATATTCATCTCTTTCTTGCATGTGGGTATGGTCTTATTATGTACAGGACTTCTTTATTATGGTTATTTATTATCTATAGCCCTATAACCTCTGGGAGTACCAGCTAGGAATCAGGATGTGTCCAATATGTACACTCAGGCTTGAAGACAAGAAGTGCATTTTAGTCCTGTAGTTATCATCAAAAAGAGCCAACGTTTATATACATTTATTGCTTCCTAATAAAGAAATTTCCCCCAAAATCTGACAAATAGCACCTTAAAATGACTTACAGAATAAGATGAAATTTGAAAACATGTAACACCACTGCTTTCTCGATTCCTCCTATTCTTGTCCCGGCGATTAGAAACAGTTCAAGTATAACGTTGTATGATAATGTTATTACTATCTATACTTTCATAACACTTGAGAATTCTCAACATGAAACAGGAGCACTGTGCAGTGCACCACAGCCGACAATAATAATGTATATGGTGCATTAATATAAATAGGGCACAACTGAAATTAGGTCACGTTACATCATTTCACCAAATAAAATAACTGTGTTCCTTTATACATTTCCCATCAGGAACCCCCACGTTCTCACACAAGTACACATTTAGAAATAGATTTTCTATTTTTTAGTGCATGCAGGGGCAAGACCTACAAAAGTTGAGTCCCTTTCAATTGCACTGAAGGCAATGAGAATCAAAGTTTTTAAATACCTGAGCAGGATCATGACACTCACCCCACGTATTCTAATTTTTAACCGCTGTTTTTACAGTAGGTTAAAACAGATTATTCACTAAACTATTCAATCCCTGTTCCTACAATGCTAAGAAGGTGAGAATTTTATTACCATTTAAATGTACTACTGCAGATGAACCCTTTAGAAGCACCTGCAATCCCAGTGCATCAGGCACTATACCAAAGGTATAATCCATAAAGATGATATGTGTGCACACACATATATATGGTATGTTATATATAAATATATATTTAGATATATAAAACACTACTCAATTTCCTTGCAACCCCTGAAAGACTAATTGTGGTCACCCAAAGGACATTTTGGTACCTACAGTAGCATCATAAAAAAGGTAATGTATGTTTTTCATACTTTCACCATTCATTCTTAAATAGTAAAGGCCTTTTAATTTTTTGTTTGCATTCTATTGAATTTTCATGGCAAGCAGCCAAGTGTACAGTTTACAGGGGGGAAAAAAAAAAAAGAAAAGATCATGTGTTCGTTGATCAAACTGATACAGTTATTATTCTGGGAAGAGCAGTTGCACTCTGCAGAACAGAACAGAGGGAACCTACCAGGACTTTGCATTTTTGCCTTATTTTGTGCTTCAAAATACCTATTTTAGCTGAGGGATATAAAAACTATAAGAAACAATGATGAAGACTAAACTTTGGAATAGTGCACTTGTGTCACAAGCACATATTATCTCACCATGAAGAAGAGTCACAATAAGAGTGCAGAAACTGTAACAAATGCTAACAGCCAAAATTAAGCTTTAAGTAATCACATATATGACAAACCTGACTATAGCACTGTGTATTTATAGTGAAAAAGAGTAAACTCATATGGAGCAAGGCTCGAGACAGAACAGCATGGACACAGGATATTCTGTACGCTATCAAAAAATCAAAGTGGAATGACTTACCACTTCTTCATGGGTAGCACTTTCTACATTTATACCGTTAACCTAAAAACAGATAAGACAGAGAGAAAATGATTTGCAATGTGTAAGTTAGTTAATGAAATAAACATAAAGGCAAGCATGAAACTAATGTCTGTGGAAAATGTTTACTGACCTGTATTATTGCATCTCCTATAAATAACATTCCTGTTTGGTCAGCTGCGGGATTACAGAAGGAGTACATTTTAATTGAAAGTAGCACTGAAAAATAACTTTATATTCTCTTTCAGCAATTCGTTTAGCATGCTGTTAGTAACCTTCATTTGAAACTGATTTGGTTGTGAAAACACCAATGGCATAGCAATCAGTATTCATCCTATAAAGGTAATAGATTCCTAGCAATTTTAAACAAATTAAGAGAGTTATTTCCCATGCACAAAGAATTTATTTAATATGGAATACCAATGTCATTTCTCACTAATGAAGGATTTCATTAAATTATGTGGAAAGTGTGATTCACACTTTTCATTATTCTTCCACAAAAGGGAAATAGGAATTTCTGAAACTACTTAGCAATTCCTTTCCCCCTGAACAAATTTACAGGGACCGCTATAATTAAAGAGGTTGTGCCTAGAATTTAATACAACTCTTTAACATGAAGTTTGAGTTAGCTTTGTTCCTGAGAATAACAAAATACATTATTCCGGTCTGCAATTTGCATGTTTCCAGCCTTACAGAGTTAATGGGAATAATGTAATGAAACTGCAAACGATTCTGCACAGATACAAACAATGACATTTTTGAGGTGCATTCTCTAACTTTTAATAGTTTTACTTTTTAGTGGAATTTGAGGACGTTTATCTCTTGGAATTTATTACTTAATTGAAAATAAGTCTCTGATCCTGCTAATATGATTAAATGAGGCATATTAGTCTTATATATGATCTGATAGGGCCACAGCTTGAGACTTTGAAGAATGCAATACATTTTAACATAGCCACTACTTTTACAGATGGATATAGAGGTAAAAAAGAAAGAAAAAACTGTATAAAGTATTCTTACCATTTCTGCAATATAGCTTTTGCCACTACAAATGTACATTTGGTACAAAATAGTTTTTTTCATATTAAATTTAGCTTTCTAATAGATTTTTAATACCTCTTTTGGCAGATAAAAGATAACAGTTCATTAGTCATACTTTTATCAGTACTTAGGAAAGATTTCACTATTTCTTTTAAATAGCATGCTACAAGTTGCATTGAAGGCCTTTACCCCACTTCTTATTCTGCTTTGTATTTTAAAATATCACAGCTTTTAGAGAAAAGAGACATCTACGTACAGACATGCAACTGAATTAAAGCAGTTCGAGAATATCATGAAGCAATGCAAAGTAGGTTATATTGGGTAGATACACTGCCAGAGGTGCTGAACATTAGCTTGGGCATCTCAACACTAAACTTCTGCTCAAGATGTTGGTAGTACAGAATCACGGACTTTTCAGAGTTGGAAGGGACCTCTAGAGATCATCTAGTCCAACTCCCCTGCCAAAGCAGGATTGCCTAGAGCACATTACTCAGGACTGCATCCAGGCGGGTCTTGAAAATCTCCAGAGAAGGGGACTCCACAACCTCCATATACCATATATACCAATAGTGAAAAACACGTGAACCATTTTTAATTCGATACTTAAGTTAGGGGCATTGGGCTGCTTTAGGAAACCAGGAGCATACCTGAATTGGAGACAGAAGGAAGAGGGTGTGATTGAAATTCCAGTTGTGGGAAAGCATAAAAGGATAAAGTCAAAGGGTGGATGCTTTGCCCACTGTGTGTGACCAACTCAGTTCTGAGTGGAGAAATTTTGAGTATGTCTGTATTAGCAAGTCATGAGGCAGAATGGAGATAGATCAGGAATGAAAGCAGTTGGTGCTGAGGCTCCTTATGCCTATATTGTATGGGTTTCAGGGGTTTTATTTCAGATCAGTTAGACTGGCATCCCAGTCTGAATGCTTCCAAGTGATGTGAAGCTGCCCAAGGAAAGCTACTGCACAAAACTTTGTTTTGTGGGCCCCTAAGCAGCCCATCCTAAGGCATACCAGTGCCACACAGTGATGCACTCCTGCTGCCAATAACAGCTGCAGCGGGCCACATGGCAGAAGCAGACCTTGCTTACAAGTAATGCAATGGTCCTCGCAGTGCAGAGCCTGGACATCAGTTGAACGAGGTGTAACACAGGGAGAGTGGGGTTTCCACCTGCTTCAGGAGGACACCCTAATAAGCCAACCCTGGGATATTACTCTGCCTGTGTGGGGGCTGCAGTAAGACTCACACTCCAACTCCCTGCAGCAAGGCAGATATGTGTGTTTATACTTCAACATGTGTTGGTCAGTTGGCCTGCAGGCCATGCATGTGATGAGGATGGCACACATGGGCAGCAGGCAGCATTGTTTTCCTGAGTCCCTGTCTTTTTTGCTCTTCTGGGAAGCCAGAGCAGCTGATGCCATTGGGAACATCAGTTAGAAACAGCAATATTGAAAAAAAAGCACAATAAAAGGAAGAGGGGTGGGGATGTGAAAGATGAGTTTGGAAAGAATTTCTGTAAGAGGTGAAAACAGAAGAATGTAGGGCTGGTAAGAAAGGGAAGTAGAGTGACCCAGGAAATGTTTGGGCGAAAGAGGAGATCCTGATGGAAGAGCGTGTCATGAAGATTTGCAGGCAGGCAAATGGTATGGTATCACCATGGTATCACCATCCTCCTGCATGTTCAGCTATCCATGACCCACTGCATAATGACACAACAGCACGGTTGTGCAATCTTGTCTAAGTCTACCGAGAAAACTGCTTAGTTCTAACAAGAGTTATAATAAAATATGTAGCCTAGTATCCATGCAAAATAGGAAAGGTAAAATTCCAGACACAGGTATAATTCCTGAGACAGGGCTAGTTAACAGCTCAAGGCTTGAAGAGGAAAAGAACTGACATTAAAAGGTGTCAAAACTTCAGGAAGAAAACCAGGTAGCAGGAGGATGGTAACTCAGCAGCACCAAAGACAAATCTCTTCCAGGGAGCAATGGAGGCTGAACCTTTCCCACCTGACTTTTGACTGCCAGGCCAGCAAAGACTCATTGGTCATCCCACAGGGGTGAGGAGTACTGCAATATCCCTTGCACCTACTGTGTGCGTTAGCCAATAAATTTTATAGTTTAAGAGCAGAAAGCAATTATATCCTGCTTGCAGTGTCTCTACACACAATCAAATCTGTCCAGACAAGTCAATGAGAGAAGGAGCATTATGTGGTCAGCACCAAATGCTCTATGAACTGAAACACAGCACAGAAAATGAGGACAATCAGGGAACTTGCTCCAAATGCTGCAAACTAACCCAATAATGTAGACACCTCCGTGGCAGCTGCCATCACGGCCACTGACAGTACTCTGGCAAACTATGCTTGCAAGTCTGTGATGAGACACTTTGGTTTTAGCCAATTGTCTATATTTAAAAATCAGGGATGATTTCTAACAAAAATATTTTCCACAAATCAAATTGCAGAGGACATGTCACTACGATGCACAAGTTACAATATAGTTTACAAGTATATTAGAAATAAAGTGATTGGAAGAACTCCTTGGAAAGAGACAAACAGGCAGTCTTGTTTCTCTAAGGCATATTTTAAATCTGAAGATAAGACATCTACTGATGTTTTCATTAAGTAATATGTGCTCTACATGACAAAAATGTTAACTTTAAGGAAAATGTTCCAGGCTATGTGGGACTTTTTCTCCCACTGGTAACATCCTCATATACAAAGGTGCCTATGAAAGGCTGCTCTGTAATTATCAGTCACTATGTGTAAAATGAATCAGTACTAAAACCAAAACACTTGAGAAAGAGCTTTGGGATACCAAGGAGCACAAAAACTTATTCAGAGAAACAGTAAATACAACTTTTTTAGATCCAGTATGCCTCTAAGTTTTACTTGAAATAATATTTCAGTAGCAGTGAATTGAACACGGCCAAAAAAAAAGACTTTGGGGAAAAAAAATAAGCACAAAGTAGTGATAAGTAGAAATGTACCAGGCTGTAAAAGAAAATGAAGTGTGCTACAACAATTAGTGCTACATCAACTTTACTCTATGTCTTAATTATCTTTAAAAATGTTTAATATTGATTAAATGCGGTACATTGATTAAATTCACAAGTGATACTGCAGTAGAAGGAAAGCATCAGGGAAACCCAAACGGGCTTATGTTGAAGAAATGATATGAAAATAACTTATTTTTGAGAATATTAGACTTGAAAAACTTTCCCAAAAGCAAATGACCCATCATTCTAGTCATTAAAAAAAAAATTATTCATACATATCCATGAACTATAAAAATTATTTCGCACTTAGTGAGAATGGAAAAGAACCAATAATTCTTTCCAGCTTTCCCTTGTTTCCTTTTGCTATCCATTAGGGCTGAAGAAGGGCTGTATTAAATTTTCCAACATTTATAAACCAGTAAATTTACTGAACAGACTCTTGGGAAATTCTAACTTATCACATGTTAACTGGCATACAGCTCTATGCAGATTTGAGTCTGTAAATAATCTGATGTCCTTGTGTTTTTCAAGATTGATCGCGATACATACTTTCACTCAAATTTTGTTGAATTCCTGAATCACACAAGAAACATACCAGGTACTATGTCCTCTGACATTATTAGTGATGGGCAAAAACACGCTGCATAAAACACACAATGAGCTGCATTGGCTTCATGGACCTCTCAATTCATAAGCTTAACTTTAAATAAGTATTTCACTGTATAAAGAAAATCTGAAAGAATACTTAAGAAACTAGATGAAATAAAAAGGAGACTGGATAAATTGGTATATAGGAGTATATAAGAGACTTCTTAAAGTTATCCAGATGTATTTTTCCCTCCTCTCCCATGAATGGGACACAACTACAGTCACGACTGTAAATATACACCTGCTGCAATTTACTTTTTTTTTTTTTTTAAGACAAGCAGTTTAACATTTTGAATCTATGTTTTAAAACACAACTATATTAACTCAGACATTTAAAACTATCTTGTTAGGTAAGTTTTAAAAACTGAACATACTCTTTACAGGACTTGCTTAAATTCCATTTATTTGTTTAAATAATAATAAAAAAAAAAACCCAAACTTTCCAAATTCCTATTTTTGACCATGAGATTTCCTTAGTCTAGTTTTTTTCCTCTCGATGTGTGTCCAGTTTGTCATGTAAAGAAAAGCCGTAAGTCACTCAATAATCCAATGTGTTCTATCAAATACCCATGCCATTATTCCAACGTGCCAGGTTCCCCATGCTGAACTGAGTGGCACATGGGGAACTGGGACTTCTCTCTCCACTTTTCTCAGTACCTATGGAGCGAGCAGAAAGAGGGCGTTTCATTTTCCTAAAAGTACTGTACCTACCCATCAAGAAGTCACTTCTAGGTGTACGCATACGCAAGCCTGAAGCACTGACGGTCACCACATAAGAATCAATTAAATGTGCGAGATGCACAGGGTGCGATAGGTGAGACAGGTACCGGACAGAGGAGCGGGCAAAGACTGGATGTAGCAGGGAGCACAGGCTTGGAGAGATAATAATGGGCCTTATGTGAATGCAGACATAGGATATTCAGCAGCGCTACAGAAATTGCCGTTGATCCTCCTCAATATCCTGATCATGAATGCCTTAATGGTAGAATGAATCTCCTCTGACTCATCAGTAAATAAAAATGCTACTCTGGGAATATGTTCTTGGACTGCTGAAAAGCCAAGGCCATGCTGCAGCACAGTATTATAGCCGGCACTTTGCACAGCTGCACAGAATACAGTGTTGTATCTGCAAAGTTAACACAAGATAAAACTGGTTTGGCCTGGCAAGTCAGAACTGTTTTCTCTTCAGCTTGGACTACAGGAAGAACAACATGAACTGTAACAGTGCGCAGGCACCACAGGCATCACCAGGGAACACTGAACTTTCACCCAAGCATCTGAGCAAGAACTGATCCCTCTGGACATAGTTTTCCTTACGGTTTGGCATACGGCAACACGAGCATGCAACTGATATCAAGAATTGTCTAGCCCAATGTACATGCTAGCGACTGTAAATTTCTTCCAATTTTGTTCGATAAAAGAAGTACCAACAAACCCAGACTTCTGTTCTATCCACTGCACCAGGTAGGGTCCCGTAGTCAACATAAGGCTGTGTTTTTCTTGTAACACTGGAATGGTTGGTAAAGTCACGGTCAGGGACTCTAGCTGGAAAGCTGATGTGTGCAAGAGGCGGGGAAAGAGACTGAACAGGTACATTGGTCAAAAGACAACTACTTTTTTGCCACTGCTTTTAAAAGCGCAAATATGGGAAGTTTGGGAAGCCACAAATTATAACAAGAAATCGGCACGCCTGTGTTCAAAAGTGGAAATTATTATTTTGTTCCATATAAAAAAGGTGACGTTATTAGGATAGGAAAATCAGGGGGAGCATACAAAAAAAAATCCGTTTAAAAAAATTAACACAATTAATTAAATGTGATTTCTTGCTGCTCTGTGGTGACAGTAAAGCTGAGAGTAAAAATCTGGACTTTGTATTTTAATCAGAAATTGCCTAATTTTACTTCCTGCTTCCCTTCTCTTCCCACTGGCAAGTACTAAAAAACTCCACAGACAGAAGCTAAATGTAGAGAGGCAACTAGAGGACAAACATATGAATCTGTAAAATCAAAAGACATTACCTGACATAATATTGTCAAGAAGAAGAGGAAAAAAACTGTATCTGAACACTGTAAATTCTGATCTTACACTACTATAAAATCAATCTGGGTACTAAACCTTTTACCATATCATGATATGTAGTTGCATCAGATTCAAAAAAACTAGACAGGATTAGGTTGGCTGAATACTTGGATAAGAAACCCATAAAATAACTGCTGCAAAAAGTGACGTTTTCTAAGACAGTAAGTTTTGCTCAAGACACAAATTTATGGTTAAACTAATGCAACATATACTTCCAGAAGACATGATGCTATTTGAGATGAAACTGGAATAAGTTATGAGGAATTTGAGATGATTTATCATTTTTTACAGGGATAGAATTGCTAGTATCAGTAATTCAGCCAAATTCCATGCTAGCTTGTGACACTAATTTCTGGCTTTACTTCACTAAAAATACCAGTATTGTGTTTTTCACAATTTCTTAGAAACTACCGTTAAATAAATTGATATTATTTACTGGAAAGGAAACGCCTTTTGCTTTGAGAAAGAGAAAGGCACTTAACTCACATCAACAGCACATGTTCCTGGAAAAGACCAATTTACAAAGTGTACTGTAAACTCCTTCATATTTTGGGTATACACGAGTACTGCTGTTATTAAAAGGTAATTGGAAAGGATCTGGGGGTCCTGGTGGACAACTTGCTGCCCATGAGTCAACAATGTGCGCTCACAAACAGCATCCCGGTCTGCATAAGGACGAGTGCTGTCAGCAGGTGGTTGGAGGTGATCCTTCCCTTGTACTCAGCACTGGTGAGACACAGCTGGAGTGCCGAGTCCAGTTCTGGGCTCCCCAGAAGAAGAAAGTTGTGGTCTTACTGGAGCAAGCCCAGTGAAGAACCACAGAGATGAAGGGACTGAAGGACCTTTCATATGCCAGAACCAGACTCTTCTCAGCGGTGCCCGCTGACAGGACAAGAAGCAGTGGGCATTAGCTGAAACTCATGAAATTCCATCTGAACACAAGAAAACACTTTTTACTGTAAGGGTGACCAAGCACTGGCACAGGTTGTGCAAAAAGGTTGTGGAGTCTGCATCACTGTAGATATTCAAAGGGGATCTGAACATAGTCCTGGGCAATTGGCTCTGCGTGGCCCTGCTTGAGCAGAGGGTTTGGGCCAGATGACCTCCAGAGGTCTCTCCCAACCTCAATAATTCTGTGATTTGCAAAGGTGCATACAGGAATATATTTAATATGCTTATATATTTTAGCATATTTGTTCAAAATACCACTAATTTGAAATAACATTAACCTATTAAGGAAGTATTTGTTGTGAATACAAATATTCTGAATGAAAACAGGATTTATTTTTACAGTTTAATTCTCAGATGTTGACTCTTCTCACGAGAATTATCCTTCATACTCTATGCAGCCCAGCTCAGTTTCTGGATCTTTTTGCTGAGAGGAACTTGAGCTTTGATTTTCTAATTCCCATTGCTAATGGAGCAACAGTGACACAGGAACCCCTTTCTCCACTCTACTCTCAAATGATCAGCAAGTATATAATTATTTCTGGACTTATGACCATCTTATGGGAATTTTTTTTAAACAGAATTAGCTTAAACTGGAGATTTTACAGTTAGCAATAAAGCACACTGAAAACAGGAAGCATGAATTGCTAAAACTTCTACTTTTTTTTTCAAATGAAATATTTTAATTCTAAAGAAATCAGATAATATTAAACCGGAAAAATTTTTCAGAGCTGAATTTGTTTTGAGTTTGATACTGGCTTTGCTCCTTCACCTTCTCCTTTTAGATGACCTCAGCAAAAAACAGGTTTTCAGAACATATTGCTCACTAGAATCTTCTACTGATAAAGCCATTTATCTGTCAATGGCTAGCATTGAATCCAACTTAAAAAGAGAACTACTGTAAAAACAAATTTCTAATATTTTTCACTGCAAACTATTAACGGGATAAACAGATTTATTACAAAAAAAATATTGCTTTATATTTCCTATAAACCAAAAAGTAAAATGAGGAAGATGTATAAGGGTAATTAGTGAACACAAAAGCATACCAATGGGCATTAAGGAACCTTAAAAAACAAATCCTTTTATCCCCTGACATGACTTTTAGAAGGCAGATGATATCATAACTGTTCAAATTTCAAAATACCATTTGTTACTATTGTCTAATAATTCAGAGAGCCTACGTTAAAGACAAAATTTGCCATTTTTTTACTGACCTGGTGAGGACAATGGCTGCATATATACCAAAACTGAGAACACTAGAACCTGGAAAAGTCCTAGGCATGACACTATTTTTAATTAAATGTGCTTTGGAAGACAGTATGGAAAGGAGTTTTAAAGTTCAGTTTTATTTCTACCCATGTAACTCCTAGCAGTAACTATAGCAAAAATTATTAAAAGGCTTTTCGATAGTCTTCTGATTGCAAACAGGTTTGTGACAAGAGCTGCATTGCCAGTTTATCACATGATCTGTAAAAAGTACCAGCATACACTGTGATTAAATAGAATTTAGACCTGTTTTAGGAAACAAGAGGAGAAACATTCAGATGGTCTGAGTTTCCTGCAGAAGTCCAGGTATTTGCATGTCTTGATGCAAGATCCTTAAGCCAAACCAAATGGCAATGTGATTCTTGTAGGTGTTTCCAAAAAAGTAACATTACAGTATAAGCTCAGTAAAGAAAACCTAGACACAACAGGTTAGTTCTGTAATTTAGGAAAAAATTTAGGAAAGAGTCCCAGTGTAGCTCAGATTAGCTTGTAGATGTTGCAGCAGAGAGAACCCACAGGAATGGTTATCATGATAAATACTTACTAGAGAAAAATACCTCCAGTTTTACACACATTTACTAAATTAGCTCTTCATCATTTGATTTTGCCTTTATAGAAAAATATTAACTTTCAACATCAGGAAAAAAAATTGGAACACTAATAGTGTATGTACTTCTAAATTTTGCCTATTTAAGAAAAGTCATGTTAACTAAGATGTGACTATAAGAAAAGCAAAGCAGATATTTTTTAAAATGTATCTTCAGAAAATTTGCATGTGCTATATTACTCCTGTCATTTATTACTTGGGATACTTGCCTAACCACAGCTAATAAGTCCCTTGAGTTTGAAAATAAAAGTAAAAATATGCATGCATCTTACGTGGACAGAATTCAGAAATAAGTCGCAATAATTAAGAAGCAAGAGCAACAGTTGTAACTATGAATAAGTTATATTTTGTTTTTTTAAAAAAGTTCTACTAGCCAAAAATAGCTAACACTCTATTAAGCGTCAGTGAAAAGCTGTTTAAAATTGCAAAAATGTGGTATTGCTAGGAATATGGTTAGCAGTGTTAGGTCTAGGTACTCTATGTGTATAATCAATCTAAACTTAATAACATTTTGAGAATTATTACAATACTTTTCAGGTAAAAATAGTAGTGCACATTTTAAAATTAATTAATCACTAGGTGAACAAATTGACAAAGGAATGTAGTACAATGTAAAGGAAGATGAATCTGATCACACAATAGTAATATTCTAAGGCATAAGGTTAGCTCTAATAGACATCGGATTAATACCACATTTAAAAGGATCTCTGAGCTGAATAACACAATATAAAGTTAGACAAGTTATCAATAGGTAACATTACATAAGGAAATAAATTATAATCTGGCATCTTCAATCTTTTCTTCCAGAAAACGTAAATAAGTTTCCATTAAATTCTAGTATAGTATACCAAAAAGTTTTAAATTCTGTAGAGGTGATAAATGGAAAACAAACTTGGAGACTAAGGGGGGATGCCAAAAGCAGAAGAAATACATACTTTAAATGAGTTACATTAAAGGAAGTAGTTCCTAAAATAGCCTAAAATGTCTTTATTTCAGAAACCAGTAAGGGAAAGATAAGAACAGTGAACAGACCAAAAATAGAACTTTTCTGAAATTGCGAAAGGATGTTATTAAATTTCTCAAATTATTCTATGTAACATTATCTCCAAGCAGAAGGGTCATTACATTTGCTCTTTCCATCAAATATTCTGTATGATTCTTGACTGCTTCAGCACCAAACCCATCCATCCTCAGAGGGACTTCAGGCAGTTCTCTCCTGAACACATTCTTTTAATGAAAACAGACTATATAGCTCTTTAATTTCTCTGCACAGAATAATTATCATTAACCTTTTTCTTCATCCTGGACTGTAGTGGTAACAAATTCAAATAGTAATTTTAAGTGCTATTTCAACAGATTTCTGCAGTTCATAAGGGAACTACGTTGTCAATCAGAGGTAGGTAAATGGAAGAAAGAACAGAAACTGTACATGTCAGTGGCATCCTAAGGCCACAGTTTATTCACTCAACTGCTACCTGAAACAGATGACAACTGAAACAATATAATGTACTTTTCATACCTTTCTCTATTTAGTTTAGAGTACAAGAATGATGACTGTAGTATTATAGGTCCACTGAAATGAAAATACTGTTTTTCAGATTTTATGTTTACCTGTGTTTCATAAACCGCAAAATGCGCCTTCCAAAGAGAATATTCATCATAAAACCACATAGAACTGAAATACAGTTTCCAGAAACATTTTATATCTTAACATACCTGTTAAGCAAAACTAATTATCTTTTATTGAAAGCTGATCTTCTTCACATGTAAGAAGAATTTGATAATTAATATACTCTTTGAATACAATTTCTTTATACGCTTAACAGAAAAGCAATACTCAGTATCAGGAACCTAAAGCACACATTTTCAGACACACACACACATATATATGTATACATACATAAAGGCTCACTTTGGAAAAGTACACAAGCAACTGCCTAAGTCTAGAGCTGGAAAGCTAATTCACTTTTTCTTCTTTTTTTTTCTGCCAAACCAAAAGAATGAAAACAAATTTCAAATTGACCTAAAATGGGAACGCTTTGCTTTTCTCTGTAAAAATGAGTTAAAAGAATTAATACAAATTCTATAACAAAACAAAATTTCTAAGTAAAACTTACAAATATTTCATCCCAATTTTTCATGAAAACATTACCATCTTAAAAACATTTACGAGATCTGATTTTAAGTATATGCCTGTTCAGTTAACTAAACACTTAAAAATTAACTCTTTGCATCCTTCTACCCAAAGAACTCTTTAGATTTAGGTCAATAATTTAAGTCCCTTGCTTCAGCATTTAACCCTCAAAACAAATCCCTGCAGTATAAATTGTTCTAGAACCTTAACTCAAGAATTCATCTACCTACGTGCTCCTCTAAATACACAATGACTGCTATTTGTATCACTGGACCTTGAGTGGGTTAACTATTACGTTGAATAAAAATACGTTCCTGAGTCAGGGGTCAAAGTACCTTCCTTGTACTTGTTGACAGGTATTTTACAGTTCATTAAGATGTCCTTTCTATTAACAGGTACTGCCCTTTGCGGCCTGCCTAGTCTTGAGGAGTGAACAATAAAAAGGGAACTCCAAAATACTAAGAATGTTCTTCTGTGCCCTCTGAAAAGAAATTTAGAGCTGGAGGGATGGGTCCAAGAGACAGAACAGTGAGTAGACACTATATTCAGATAGCATTAGCTTTCCAGTAATAAAGAAAAAGAACACTAGCAAAGATAATTAAAAATTAATGATAGAAAATATGAATAATCCTAAAAAAAAACCCTGAAGAAATTTGTAAGTGATATTAGGAAACAGTGTACACATATTAAATACTATCCATCTTCAAATGCCTTATGTTCAAATGAGGCCTTTCTTATTTTCAAAGATGGCCTTGTGTTCAGTCTTCACTTTCATTAGCATAAGGCATAATGCAAATTTTTGATCCATTCTGACTTCCTTATAAACGCAAATACCTCCGTTTGGGCTTAACTCATCCTTAATCTTGACCTTGCTGGCTCACTGGAATTAATCTCCAAGGCTGATGAAGCCATGGTGAGTACAGCTGTAGGGATGAAGAACATCAGCTACAAATATACCCATGCTGTGCAGCTTGACCGTAATCTCACATCATGCCCACCGACTTGTTCCGACCAGGCTTGGTTACCCTAATTGTACCGCCCTTGTGGATGACCAGAGGCAACACAGAAAAAAATACCTATGGGGGAAGTATCACATATGCTTCCATGCTCAACCATCTTTGCTTGGCATACAAGTGTAAATGAAACTGTTAAACGCCCTCATCAAACTGACACCATGTCCTCCAAACAGATGGTCCCGAATGCAGGCAGCCAGGATGTGCTATTTGGACACAGTCTGTGTTTGCAGAGCCCACGGTTTTAAGCCAAGAATGTTTCGGTGGCTGAATGTCCCAAGTTCGTTCCAAACCTGCCAGGGTATACCGCATCCCGAGTCAGAAAGGGACTAAACACACAAAATAGAAGACTCTTCAATACAGCAGAATGTGAGTTATAAGTCACCTTTTATCACAGAAGGTGGGAAAATGCTTTCAAATTACGGTTTTAACCAATTTTGGCTCTCAAGGGAGAACCTTTTTTGAAACCGGCAAGAGGCAAACTATCCCTATTCCACCAGGTTTTATTTAATTTTATTTAACTATTTTCATCATGCCTCGGGGAGCTGAACCCACTGTTCTGTTTCATCGTTTCTGCTTGTCTGACTCCACGTGTTATAAGAGATATGTGAGGAGCTCACAGCAGTAGCCAGATTATTACAGCAGGTCTCACGAAAATGGAAAGTTGCATCAAGGTAACAAAATGTGATTGCTAACTTGATAATTTTGCAACACAAAGCAGAAATTTGATTGCTTGATATTTATATTTATCAAAATTTCCAATACTATATGGAGTAAGTCACTTGTATGTATGATGAGGTTAGATTTCAAAGTCCATTTGTTTTTACAGCCTACACAGTTTAGATTCCATAAGTTCATAAAGACTCTTTAATAATTAAAGATGGGAATAACAGAGAAAGATGTAAACACATGAAAGGTCATACACTTTACCCATGTACCGTGTATAAGATTTCTTTAAAGTATATTAAATGGATCTGACAAAATTTCTTACAGATTCACTGTACAACTAAGCCTGACTTATCTCATTCCTTTCAAAGTTCAGGACATTCAGTTGCACATCTCCGAGAACAGGACTCTACATCTATTTGACTGTAAGCCTACTGCAGTCTTTACCATAAATAAACTGTTAATACTAATTACAACACATACATAAAAATAATACACACCTAGAAGCTATTAGCAAACCACCAACTATTGTACAATGATATACTCTATCTTAAGCCAACTTCAAAAGGAAAACACAGGAAAGCAATACTGTATTAAATTACATTAAAAAAAACCAAACCTAGAGAAACCATGAATCACTCTTAAAAAATCTTACTGAGAAGCTTCAACATCAATAGTATCTTTTAATAATCTGGGAGATTATTAGTAATGTTGCTAATATGCTGAGTCAACTGGATGATCTGATATATGGGTAGGAGAAAAAAAGCCCTGCTTTGGAAGAGAAACAATTACCTATGGGATTAAAATTACTCTGTAGCTAATTATATCACTTCACTTTTGAATTTATAAATGTGTTTGCATGTACTTGTTCTCATTCTCTCTGGCACAGGACATTTGTTCCTCTGAAACTAACATTAGCAAAAGCCTTGGTGGTATGAAAAAAATGTAACCTTCATTAGACCAGAAGACAGAATCCACACAAAAATGTAAAGGGCTTAAACTTGGTGATGAGTCATTGGCATTAGCAAAACTTGCTCTTAATATTGTTGAGGAGGACATGCGCCCAGGAAAAATTCAGGACATTTTTCACTGTGATTTGTAATACATTGGACATTAGTGTCCAGCACTGAATCACCACTTAATCTCGTCTTCCAGAAACGCAAAGCTATGCTCTTTAATTGAGTTTCTGTGTATGTTTCAGTGCACTTGTTCAGGAAAGTCTTATTGACTAGAGTGATCTAGTAGGATAACTTATCTGAAAGTTATAAACACAGTGATCACAGCTAAGAGGTCTCTAAGCCAGTCAAAACTGTAAGAGTAGTATTTATTACCACTGTTGCTACAGAAGTGCTTGTGTTGAATAATGAAATCAAATCCAATTGAAATGTTCACCTTATCTCAACAACTGAAGTGCAAATGCCTTCAGCTGCTGCTTAGGTCAATAGCAACAAAATCACTTCTCCTATATTTGAAAAATTTAAAGAGTACAAAGATAGCTGACTAATTACATTATTCAGGATAGCACAAAGGTTGCACAGGTATATAAAGAAAGCAACTGCATTATTCTATTATACTTCTAGTTTTGGAACTATAAAATAGTACTGTATCCAAAGAAAGTAAGGTTGGAAATACAATTTTGCAGTGTTGTTGTACAATGTGCATTCAACTTCACAAAAAGTATCACAAGTTATCTGACATTTTAGGAAATCAGTACTTTAGTCAGTAAGGAGAATTTTACTCACAAATTCGGACATTTTACTCAAGGACCCAAACCAGAAAAATCCCTCATAGTAAAATTCCCGATAAGAAATCCCTTTTTTATCAGGTAACTGATGTATTTTCAAATGTTACTGCATGATACAATTTATTTTTTTTTCGTTTAGTATATTTGCTTGAACTAATCTCACTGCTTAACTCAAAGCCACCTCTGAAGCTAGCACACCGGTTCCACCCTTATTAGTTCCTTGTATAATGAATGTCCATTGGTGGTTTAGTTACATCATGAACATACAGATGTTCACTCCAAAATTTAGTTTGAGATAAATCTGTAAGAGTCTCATCTCTCCCTCATGCTTAACATTTCCTCTCATTATATCAAATACGTATAATTTTCCAGATATCCTTTTATACATAAATATATATTTAAGTATTTTCTGAGGAGAGATTTTAAAATTTGAGGTAAAGAGCTGACCCCAAAAAAAATGTTGCTGGACTTGTTACTCTACAAATAAATACAGTTCATGAAAAACTACCTACAATATACAAAACTCTTCATAGAAGTATTTTATATACAAACTCGCTACTAACCTTGATTGAAAGTACTACATCCTAAGAGGGGAGGAGATAGCCTTCTTTGTTGGCCATTAATTTCCTGAATTACTTTCCTTAGACCTGAATGCTTATATTCATTTTATTATTATGATGTATTTATTTTCTTGGTATAGTTTATTACACTGTGTATTCAAGGAGCCTATTATTGTTCCATATACAATAACACAATTGACATAAAAGCACATTCTCTTCCTCACTGCAGAAATATTATTATATAAAGAACTTTCATACTGAAATATATATAAGTACTGTACACAGGAAACTTGAAGCAGTCTTTCCAAGAGGATAATGGCATAGCCAATCCATTCCCTATTCAATAGGTATCAGCTGAAAATGGGTTACCAAGTTTGGTTATTATATTTCAAGCAAAATAAGGACCCCCTGAAGAAAATGCAGAGGAGAAAAACAAGCAGAGTCTGCGATTTAGTAAAGCACGAGGCTGACCATGGTGCCAAGCAAATGTGCTTCATCTCCACTGCAGCAAAGCAGGAAGAGAGGCTGATGAGTTCAAAAGATCATGCCAGTGGCTCGGAGTCCTGTAAAGGAGCAGGACATGCACCGAGGGTCACAGTGCACCTTTCTTGCAGGAAGGGTTAGATGAAATGGGTAGATTTATTCTAGAGAAGAGAGGTAACACACAGAAGCTTATAATAAAAACGTGACAAATCTTCAAATATGTAAAAGAATGCCTCAGCAAAGAAAAGAAAAAACTACTCCCCATTTCCCTGTCCACCAGAGAAGAAAATATGACTTTGTTTTTGATCAGCTAAGACCCTTATTGCACGTTGCAAGGCACAGCCCACCCACGTGCAACGGTTCTGCTTTTCCTTACTGAAGGGCTCCTTTGTTTTCCAGAGCAGTTCTCCAGCTTGCCAAGATCAGTACAAGGTCTGACACCATCCCTCAAAGGTTCCTTTTGCTAGATAAATGTCAATGTGACACGTAACTGGGATAGACTACACTGATTTAGGTCTTGTGTTATCATCACCATAATAAACATTACAAATCACTCTGCTTGCAACTAGGCACAGTTAGTCATACCACACAGCAGTGAATTACTGCGTGGGGAAAAAAATATGTCCGGTTTGTATTTTTTTATCCTCTGGGTTATTAAAGTTAAGTACATCAATAGATTTCCTATCTCATTGTTTTGTTTTCACAAGTAACTTTAAATATTTTGTTTACAACACAACTGTCTCACTGCAGTAAAAAATACGTTTGCTGAAACTATTACTTACCAGCAAAATTTCAAGGACAGGTCCTAAAGACTTGAAAAGATTATAGATTTTAAATTTAACACAGAGACACATGCACCATTTGGACATTTATAGAAAAGCTAACGTGAGGCTGAAAAAATAAGCCATACTTCTGTTTCAATTGTCAGTTTAAAGAGCATTTAATTTTTCGAAAACCCCCATATATACTATAGCACTATATAAGTAAATAACAAGTGTAAGTTACCTGCTTGGTCTTTAAATATTTTTGATATGACGACAGGCACTTTGTGCTCAGCACCACCCTGTAAAAGATGCGCATTAACCGTGAGATCCCAATTAAGACTGAAGTAAACTAGTCATAGTGAAAATTAAAAGAAGGAACAGGAAGCTATCCATACCTTTATGCTTAACCCCAAGCCACCAACTGGTTGTCTACGAAGTGTAACAGTTCTGTGCTTTAAAAAATTGGAGAAAAAAATAAATTTAGGTGAAAACACAATATCTGAATAAGCATAGAAGAAGTTTCTAAACTGCTTTCTACTTTAAAAAGAAAATAATTCTCAAAGGTAGCTTAGAATCTGAGTGATCAAGTTCAGTTCTGAAGTATCATTCAACGCTGACTCATAGGCACTTATTTAATTCTTTACCACAGAGAGCAGAACTTGTGTGTGAATTGTGCATGCACACTTTCAATATGTTTTTCTATCGCTGAACTGATGTACCTCCTAAACAGAAATTTTTACACGCTTTTGCTTTGTTTTGGCATGAGAAAACTATATGAAGAGCTTTGAGATGTGCATTTTCATAGCTATCATGTATAGATGATATTTATTCTAATTTTTCAATCACAAATAGCACTGTTTTCTAATCCATATCTTCAGACCTATACCAATTTTTTGCAGCATATGCCAAAAGACTTTTAGCGATAGTCTGCTTCAAACGGTTATTTTCTTGCATTTCATGTTTAAGTGCATAAAGAACATAAACATTCATCAATATTTTTCTACGGCAACCTATCATATGTTTAACAGTATGCCGAATTTGACAATTCATTAATGTGTAACTCTTGGTTCCTGACAACATAATAACAGTACTTCATGGGTTGACAATAATTATAGAGTTGAGGGGAATTTTTTTGCAACATGCTGAACAGTACTGCATAGAATGCCATCTTTACAGTAATTCCTGAACGTGTGAATTTATGAACAAGATAACTCTTTTTTCTCTTTCTGTACATCAGAAATTATATATGAGATTACTCCTATACATATACTTTCTGATTGGGTATTTTTATGATTTCACTAATTCAGATAAATGTAAATTTTTATTCCAATAGTCAAGCCCATATTCTTATATTAACAAGTTATTTTTAGCTTTTTTTCTAACACTCACCTTACTAGACATATGTTCATATTGACTCAGGGCAAAGGGGAACACAATAAATCATACATTTCAGTCTCATTTTAGGAGGATAAAACTAATTCATATGGTAAAAAAAAGGTTAAGAATAATTTCATACATTTTCAAAATTTCTCTCTTCTTTTCCCATGAACATTATACTACACCAGTCTGTGCTAAAAATGGAAAAATATTATATTATGACACATGGTACCTGATTTATATCAGAAGTTTTATACGATTCAATTTCAGATGATATAATTCAGCTTTATTGAAATCTGTGCTAATTCAAATTGTTTCATAGGTTTTCTTCATTTTGAACTGCATCAAAACTTGATCAGAATTATTATACGCACTGACAAAGTTCAGATCCAACCTGAATTAGAATACATATCTACTTTTAAATTCAGTGACTCATTCCCAAGAGTCATTTTCCATGACAAAAAGCCTACTTATTTAAATTCATGTTTCTCTCCACCTATACTTACACCCTGTAAACAAATTATCCCAATATATCCCATCACATAAGGATGATGGAATAAATATTTTGACAGTTTAGATTGCTTTGGCATTATTGGACAGCAAATACAAAACCACTACATGGATAGCTTTAGCTATTTTATAAAAGAGAAGCAAGGGATTATTTATTGGCATCTTACACATTCAACTACAACCAACGTGTATTTTTATATTGTTGATAGGTATATTCCAAGTGATAATACTGATGATATAATTGAGTTTGTAGCCCTATGAAGCAATCTATTTGCATAATACATTGTAATAATATTGATATTTATATTTTCATAGTTCATAGCATGAACATACAGAGCTTCAAATATTCCTATTCAGACACTTTGAAAGAAGGTATTAAACATGTACCTGAATATTTCCTACATAACATCTTTTTTAGTAAGAGCTACATTTAAAAAAAGCAAAAACTTCCTTCTTTTAAAGATGTTCAAATTGCAAAGTAAAATGCCAAAAGCTGAGCATGAACAAGTGTCATAATCAAAATCATTTACACAAGCTTATTTCAATCCTATGATCATACATCATTTGCTATGACTATGACTAGCGGTCATACAAGACCAAACATCACATTTCATTTTCTACAGATAGATTTTTGTTATTGATTTTGAATTTTAAAAAATTGAACAGTGTACAATTCCAGAAGTTTAAAAAAAGCTAATACTGGGTCAATACTGAAACCATGTAAAGAGAGATATGGATCTTCATTATATTACAATGCTTTAAGGTCAGAAGATCATAAATCTGGTAATGAACCATCCATTCCATTATGGAATAACAGTAAAACCAGTTCATAAGGATTTAAAAAGGGATAATTTTAAAGGGGAAAAGTGTTATGGAAAATACCTTTTCAAATTATGTGAATATGAAATTTTGAATCTTGATGGCAGAGTACCAGTATTGTAATAACCCTTGTAAGGCAGTGATCTGACACCCCACAAAAACTTGATTAAAAACATAAAACTATTCCGCATAATATTGTGTATTTTAAGCACATGTAAATTGGCTAGCTAAAAGATTCCAAATCAAAACATAATTGAGATAAAGCTACTATTTAGTGGATACGCTTCTGTGGGATAGCGACAGTACCTGGATTATATTAAAAAAAATAATCAATGATCTAAAAAAAGTTGAAATTAATTGCAATAATGTTTGTAAGGCACAACACGTGATAAAATTAGTGATGAACAGGACAGGTTCTAAGCACACAGAACTTCAATGTCAGAGGTCATTTCAGGTCATCCTTGTAATAAGGAAAACAGGCCAAACAAATAGAGAAAAGCACTGTATCAGGCAAAAGGTGGTCTTGCAAAAAAACCCTGAACGTATGAGTCATGCTGAGTATGAGAAGAATCTACGTTCCTGCACAAAGCCACGACCTAAATCACTAGTGTAATACTATATCATCAGGAGACTATTAAGAATAAGCAGAGAGACTGCAAATTATTTCTGTATCTGGCAGTGATCCACACACTTTAAATAATCCAGCTAGTTCTGATATGCTAATTTTGAAAATGATGCAAATAAATTGGAGAGGTAGCAGGCAAGAGCCACAGGAATGCAAAATAGCTTGCGAGATTTGCGTAGTAGTGAAACAGATGCCAGGAGTTAAATATATTTAGCTTTTTTAAGCACTTTTCAGAGATGATCAAGCACAGTTTTAAAGCATAATCCCTGGCAGAAGATGACCAAATCTTACAGACAGATACAGTGAAAATTTTAATGACTTGATGTGGAAAACAGACACATTCAGACTCTAGACACAAGACAAGATTTTAAACTTTTGCAGTATGACAACCCATAACTAGATTTTTTTAAAACTTTGTTTTGATAGCAATATGGCCTTGAGACCTTACAGTGTACAGATATTTCTATTTTAATCTTTATTTGAAGCACAATATGTCATGTTATTTCATGAAAACTAGTTTAATTTAGTTCTAAATGTAGTATTACTAAAATACTTGGGGCTTTTTTATGCTCTTAAGCAGTACAATATATAGGTACATCCACATAAATAAAATTAGTTTCACAGCCTGCCACAAGTATCCTTATTCTAAAGAGCAAGAATGTAGGCACACGACCATTTAGGGACAATTAATTCTTACAATTCCAGTATCACAAGCCATGCCTATGCTAAAATAAAGCAGGCTGGAGGATTTTCTCCAGCAAAGCAACACAGTAAAATTCCCATCCACGCTACTAAATCTTTCTTTCCTTGAAAACGTTATGACTACCATCCAAACTGCCTAACTGGGACACTACATGACACATGCCATCTCCTGATTTGTCTGAGGTATTGTTTAAGAGAGTTGTAACTGACATTGGCCAAAACTGAGACAAAGGGTACACCAACAACCAGTATAGACAATTTGGTAACAAGTGAAAATGCAGCCAGGGAGCACACTCACGTACAGTATTGACGACTATGGGCCAGTGTTGAATGCGTGCTATGGCTGTGTTTTATTTTCTAATAGAGATGAAGTCATATAGAACTGTGTATAATGGATTTTGCAATAAATAAACAGAAAGAAAAAGGACACCAATATACACTAACTCCATGCACAGATTTAAATTAAAGGATTTCTAATTATCCCTACAAGTATTGATAGCATTGGTAGTCATGCACAATAAAAACAAACGTAAAATAGCATATATCTTAGTATTAGATTTTATTTAAATTCTGATGGAAAAGCATGTAACATTCTAATGGCTGTCACAGAGTGAGACAAAGTCCTTGGTCCAAAGAACATTGAAAAAATTTCTCTTAATATACTCTAAATGATGATGCTTCTATAGCTGGCACTATAGATACAATTCTAATAGTGTCACACTAATAAATAATTTTATAAACTACGTAATGCATATACTAATACTGGTACAAACATATTCTTATAATTGTGAGTCAAAAGTTTAGCCAAACTCAGGTTTCATTAAAGCAAACACTTAACAGCCCTATCTGCCAAAGCAGATATGTTTCTGGTTGTGCACTTGAGTGCTACTGGTAACACAGTTCCTGAATGTGGACTACCATATCTACAATGTTGTCTGCCTGCCTCTGTTTTTTCCTTCAAGCTGTCAGCTGTGCAGAGTTGGAAGGAAAAGACTAATTGATGATATGTTATCAAAAATCTTTTGTATTAGAATCTAATCTTCTATACAAATGTGGATTAAACACCCAACCGACAGGTTTCAGCATTGTTAATGACACCTCTGTGAAAACAGAACTGTGTAGATATACAGTATGTTTTGAATGCAGTCTAAAATATAGAGCGTATTTTCATTTACAGAGGTGACAGAATAAAGTTTCCATCAAATATTTGATTCCAGGCATGTACATTGAAATTAACCTGAAATTTTCATAACATGATCTATAGGGAACAGAAATCTGTAATAACGATGACGATGCCCAGCCACTGGTGCAAAGCAAGGAGGCAAAGGCAATGACAGAAGCAGATGTCCAGAGAAATGTCTTAGTTGAGAAAAGCTCAACAGAAAGGTAAAGCTGCAAATCTCTTGAACACAGAAATCACCTTCAAAGGACTGTCTTTCCATGTTTTCTCATAAAAGAAATGAAGGCAGAATTCATGGAAGATGAGAGTTATCCAGTTCATTGTGTTAGTATCAAAGATCTGAGCACCCTCCCAGAGGAAGAGGGGATATATATCCGGCTCATTGAGAAGACTTTCACGAACATCACACAGGCAGAATCCACAAGTCACATCTTCTGGCAGGATGCAACAGGTTGGTGACGTGGGAAGTAACTCCAGTAGTCGTTCTTGTAACGGACAGTATCAATGTACTTTCTTGATGTGTGAATGCCCTTCTTAAAGCAGAGATCCCAGACAGCTGTAATGGTGGTAGATGACCATCAAGCAAATAGACCGATACATTTACGATTCCAGGGAGAAGACTCCAAAACGTTTGACTGAACAAGTGCAAGGTGGCACATCCCACAGGAATCCTGCTTAGAACCAGAAGCAGCAGGCAGGTTTGGTCTGCATTTGTACCAAAAATGCAAGGAAACACACGAAATAAGCCCTAGCTATGAAAATCAGCTAGGAAGAAAGGAAGCTACAGACATGGACTTCTAGAGTAATGTTCTCCAAAACTCTTTCAGTAGTCCCTGTAGAGCTGGGGAGACAGGCAAGATTTTAATGCCTTGCTAAAGAGATGGCTCAAGGAAGATGGACTCAGGTTCATCAGAAACTGAAGGCATTTTTGAAACAAAGGGAGCTTATACAGGAGGCACAGGCTTCATCTGAACTGTAAAGGAACCAAAGCTGCTGGCACTTAAAATTTCGGAAGGCCACAAATAAAGTTTTAAACTCTAGCACTGGAAAAGTTGACAGGTACAGACAACAGTATAGTTACGAACGATGCTTCTATTGTGGATATAAACAGAGATATTCTGTATCCTGAAGCGAAGGACAGGTTAGGGAGGGAATAATACAAATAGGAGACGCAAAACAGAGTGCTAGGAACAAAATCAAAATTGCAATAAATCTGAACTAAACTCTGGAGAAGTAGAAAAAACTCTAATACTGGGATGCAAAATATATATGAAAGGTAAAATAGGCTAAATAAGGCAGAGTAAATGCCTTATGCTACAGAGAAATTAAGAGTCAAATAAAACCCATAAGGCAACTACCTCAACAAGTGTAACAGCAGATTCCAGGCTAAAGTGACTTTACTAGTGACCACTCAAGTAGGATGATAACAATGACTGAGATATGCAAAGAGGCAACAGGAAAGAGAAGTGTAACAGTGGTAACAGACTTCACTTAACCTCCAGTAGATTGGACAGATATACATAAGGATATAAGGCAGTCAATAAAAAGTAGGTCTCTATCACTCACTGCCTCACAGAGCTCACAAAATTAGACTCAGTACTTACCCTAGTCTTGAGTATAGCAGCTAAGAAAATTAAAACTTTATAGGCAGTGTGAAGAGTACTTAAGGGCACCACACTGGAAACACATAGCCAATAAATGCCGCTTATCAGAAGGGGATAATTAGGAGAAATAGGAAAACTGCATGGCTAAAGAGAAGGTTAAGAGAAGTTTTTACATGTAATGAGTGATGGAAATCATATTCATGTGAAGATAAGAAAAAGGAACACAAAAAATAAAATTGAAAAACAAAATTAGGCAGCAACAGAAAAGAGAGTCCCAAAAGCTGCCAAAAAGAATAACAATTAATAATAAATCTTCAAATCTATCAGGAGCAGGAGGTCTGCCAAAGAAACCACAGTGTTGACTTATGATCAAGATATAAAAGGGATACTCAGAGTAAATAAGGCTACTGAAGGGAAGATAAATTAACACTTTTCATTAGTGTGAAAGAACTTTCTTTGTAGCACAAAGGATGTATGGATCTGTCTGAATTTAAAACCACTTTAGAAGCAAATTGACTAAATAACAGTAGCAAATCACTGGGGTCAGATAACATTCACCCTAATCTTAAAGGAACACGGGGATGAAACAAAGCAGGAGCACTGGAGTGATACTTCCCAATAAAGCCTTGATACACAAAGACTACAACATTGAAAATAAAATCTCATTTTTTCATATAAGGTTCCAGTTAAGGCTTAGGAAACTTAAGGCCTGCACTAAACAAATTAGAACTATAGGGGAAAAAGTAAAATCTATAGACAGCGAGAGAAACTATAACAAAGAACAGAATTGGCAGATACTTCGATGAACTTGATCTATGTTGGAAGAGACAGTGTATTTTATAAAGGCAAGTTAGGGAAACACAGCAACCGTGAGGGAGAGCCTTGCACAGACACATTGCTAATTAAAATTAGTTAGAAAGTAGATAGAAAACAAAGGGATGGATTAAGAGCGTAATTCTCCCAATGGAGGAAGGTCACTAGCGAAGTCCCACTGTTGCCTATGTTGCAGGCATGAAATGATACTATTAGGAACTAGGAACAGAACAAACAAAAACAGGTGATCCTCTACACGAGGTATAGTAGATTCTAGAGCATGGTGGGAAAAAAAATTCTGGATGCTTAAAGTCTACATGTGTTCAAGGGGATATTGGACAAATATAGCAAAAATAAATCCGTTATGGGCTAACAGAAAACTACATTTTGCTCAGGAAGGCACTGAATAACTTGGGGTACGGAAAGCGTTATGAGAAGCATCACATATTTTTTCCCTGTTTGGCTTTTCTAGGGAAACATTAACATCTGCTGTTGGAAAAAGGACAGAGGGCTCAGTAGATTTTAGGTCTGACTCAGTTCTGAACTTCTTATGCAATGACAAAATTTCATGACTACAAAATTTGGAGAGAAATCCACACTCATATTGCAAGCAACTATGAAAGAAAATTCTGGTCCAGAACTTCTTGCCAAAACTAAATTGCAATATTTGAGGAAAAAAGCCCCTATCTTTTTGTGACATTAACGATAACATCATGCACATATGCAGCTGAAAACCCAGTGTTTATGTCTTGGTCAAACATCCAACTTCTTTCACGTTTTCCTTGTCTGCAGGCTAGATATAACTTTACTTTTCAGACTAATTTATTTATGGTTTGAGGCTAAAGTGAGGCAGACATCTGTATCAGTCTTAAAAAACAAAACAAAAAAATCTATGATTGTATGAATACAGAGCTACAATTGACTGTATGATGGCTGTATAATTTTATTTCATTATAGCCAATGAAAACTCTTTAGAAAGTGTTACTAATTATCAAACTGAACAGGAAAGCTGAAATTGATACTTTTTTTGCTTTTTAGCTAGTATTTTGTTTTGCTAATGATATCCTTTAATAGTATCCAAAGTTTATTAAAACTCTTCATTCTGAAGGCTTCCAAAGTACTCGATGGGATACTACAATGATCACTCATTCCAGTTGCGCTACAAAGCAGAAGCAATTATGTACCCCCCATAGCACACCACACAGGCCTGTTTTGTTTTGTTTTCCGTTTCTAGGAGATTAGATGAAGACTAAGTGCCCTGCATGAGACTTCAGGATACATTTGAATAGACACAATGTGATTATTAAAACTGTAATTGGCCAGGATACCAACATGAAATATTCCTATCTTTCTGAGAAGTGGTATTGTTGCAAGCTGTCAAGGATTTTATTATCTGTTTCTCAAAGCAATACTGGCTCTCTAATACCTACCGCTATGTCTAAGAATCAGGGTAACAATTTGGTCATCGCATTCTCAAGCATCTAAGTTCTGAGAAACAAATGCATGGGCCAGTGTCAAACGTATCAGCAATGGAAAGGCAGATTTACCCACTAAGTGTTCGACAGCCAGTTTGATCCGCTTGCATGTCAAGCAGTTCTTTGAGGGAATAGGCTGCCTGTCAACTTAGCCTGCGGTGGAAGAATATGTATTTTGGAATTTTTTTTTTTTCCTTCGAACAACAAATTGTAAACCTGAGAAGGCCGTTAAAATTTTCACTTTTGTAATGCTCGAAGTATTAAAGGAAATTCATATTGCCTAATTGCACATGTCTAAGTAAAACTTTTGTCTTGTTCTGATGCAGCAAAACACTGGGGCGTACAGGTGTGGACTGAACAAGTTTGCACACGTTCAAAGGCAACCAAACTGTATTTAAGAAAGCAGCCTACTCTTTGTGAGAGACTAAGATTTAAAGCCACTGAGCCGCTAGCTAGGTACAAATGCAAATGTAATTTTTAGGGATGAAATTCGCATGGCCGCAACAGTGGAAGGACAGAATTTAAATTTTGGGTTAGAAGCAATATTTAGGTGTGATCAATCTGCCTTCCTCTCAGTCACTATCACCACCCTCGTGGAATAACATTTACTCTGCAGGATGGCCAGAGCGTGACCAGTGGGTTTGCATCTCATCAAAGCGTATAGCTCGGAGACAGAGGCTTTATTTAAAAACAGTATCACGTTCTGCGCACTGGGGCAAAAAAACTGCACTGCCGAACAAGATGTTGAAGACATGAATAAGCAGAAAAGATTTTGCCCCAACTTAAGATGCTGATAGCCATAGTCCACAGATGAAAGCAGTTCAAGTAATACATTCTTAAATTCAGCCTGTATCTTTTGCTTACATGTAGTTCCCAAAGGTGCTAGAAATCCAGGGAAAGCCAATTCCAGAAGAGCTCTGGACTGAAACAGCACATATAACTATATAGATGGGGGGAGGAAGGCCTTAAAAGGTCTCAGTCATCAATATTGGAATAAAGACCAGTGAGGTAGAAACTTTCAAGAACTCCAAGAGCGATGCCAGGCAAGAATATATTGAAAAACAGATACAATATAAATTTTAAAACATGTAAGACACAGACACCATACAAAAGAACACCATGCCAACAACTGTAGAGAGGAGACTGCTTGGTAGCAGGAGGTATAATGCTGCTTATAACAGCTACAAAGAATGATACATCTGAAAAAAAAATCCTATAGTTTTAATAATTTCAAAATGAATGATACTTTCACATGTAATTTGGAAAACCATATGGTCAAATACCTGTCTTTTAGGTATGAGGTAGCTCTTGACAACAAAACTTTCTAGATTCCTTTAAAGCACCATGACTCAACAGAAAAGTTTATCTCTGGAAATTAATATTCATTCATACAAAGTGACATGATTGGAGCTTAATGGGCAACATGAGAAGGCAATTACAGACCTTATTTCTGGTACTGCTTTTTAGCAAGATATTATATCCACCTGTCAGTGCCTCCCCATTATGTCATTATTACCAGGTTGTTAACACCTAGGACTGGCACTTGTAAAGGATCTTTCAATAGGAAAAATATTATATCTATCTATCTTAATGAACAATGTACTAAAGTGATTTCAGAAGGAGAGTCTGCTTGAAGTAATCCACACCCACTGACATAAATGGATATATATGGAAGAAGATTCTGTATGTACCACATTTCCCTTTTCTGTGCCAGTCTGCATGAAAATATTAATGAATACATATATTATTTCAAAATATCAAACTGACGCACACAATAGAAAATGTTGCAACACTTCAAATAGCCCAGGTCCTTCAGATTTTGTTGAAACTGTTCTAAGAAATAAGCCCATTCACAATGGCTAGAACAGGATGGAAGACAAAGATTTCCAACACACTGATTTATTTTTTTTTATTCTTTTCCCTTCTGTTTATCAGTAACACCACTGTGCTGACTCTACAAGTGTCCTCCTGGGCTGCCCCATTCCCCTGCCGGGGCAGGGAGGTTGTGTGGGGAAGCATCGTGCCGGCTTCTCTCCTGGGTAGGCATCCCCCCCAACTGCAGGACATGGATGCCGAGTGACTTGGCAACATTAAATATAGCCATGACCAAATATGCCTTGGTACCTGAGCCTATATTGTCCCCACGCTCAAACCACAATGGACTATTACCTTCACAGGTAGCAGACTATTCCTTAAAGAAGGTAAGTGGCTAAACAGGAAGATAGGAAAATGTGAACAAAGAAATCATTCATTGCTGCACTGTTCAGAGTTGCGCAGAGTACTGGGGTTTTTTTAAACAAATTTTATTCCCACTACTACAGTTGCATCTGTCATTTATTGGAAACAGCAGTCTCAAAAGGCCTCCTCATTCGTAGAACCTAAGATGTCAAATTTACGGCAGGTACTACATGGCAGGTTGACAATAGAGAATAAAAGGCAGTCTCGGGCAATGATGGCAATAGCAGCAGAGCTTGCCACCCAGGCCCTTGGGAAACATGCAAAGGAAAAGAAGCAAAACAAGAAAGTGCAATATGAAGAGTTAAAAAAGAAGCCTGCAACTTGTCCTGCATGGACGCAGGGGAAGAAACAGTCTGATACCAGAAGGGGCAAGAAGATAAAGATAGGTACTTAACATACCAGCCATATCTTATCTTCCTTTTCTTCAGCAACTCTTGAAGCTACCACAAGGAAGTTATGAGATAAAAAATGATTGAAAAAACAGATCCTGTAAGAATGTGAGACCAAGTAAAACATACCATAAAATGCAGACATCCTTCCGGTTGTTACATATCCAAAAACAACAAAAAAGGATGCGATGAAAAAAGATATGTGAAATCCTTCAGGAAGTTTTCTCCTCAAGATGTGGATTTCCCACAACGAGGATTTTCTCAGCTCACACCCTCCACCTCTCCAGCCCTAGAGCTTCCTCAGCAAATTGTTCTACATGTATTTAACGTTCTGCCACGTACAGAGTTTTCCACTTCTGCTTACACAACCCTCACTTCTCACTGACCGGCAGCGAACTTCCACCTATCCAGTGGGTGCAGGTTGCAGTCCACCTATTGGCTGACTCTCCTCGTAGAAATGTGGATTTTAAACTACAGTAGGGGCTGCTCTTGCCAGAGTTATTTCAATATGGAATTCAAAAGAAACACCATACTGAGGAAAGAGAGCGCGCGTAGCACTCTAACGACAGATGGTGCTGGATTATGATTAATCACTGAGTCTAACAATATAGGCATCTACACAATAAGGCTAGAACCACATAGCCTTATGCTGACACATAAAGATACCACATGACATCATACAGCATGTCAGATGAACTGCAGTGCCATCATCTAGGACTGGGACACAGAGATTCCTTCTTTTAGTACGTGGCAGTCTAAAAATACTTAACTAGATGCCAGAAAGCACCAAGTTTTGATCGTTTCCTTACTCACTACTATTACTGCTAATATATGTCCCACAGCCTTTATTAAAAATTGAGTATGCACAAATGTTAAGAAATCAGTGGAGCAAGAGGAAAACTTAAATGTCACACAGTTAACCACTTCGGTCAGACTGAATGTGCCACATCTGTGCATTGCCACAAGTTAATACTGCCCTCTCAGGAACTGTAACCACCAGCATCTTATAATTAACCAGGTAAACAATCAAAGAATGCATTGAAAAATAATGTAACAGCTTTTCCGTAAAACTACAATGGGGGTGGGATGTCAATCAAAGAACTTTATTACAAGTAGGATTTGCTATATTGTTGGATATAACATGTCTGGTTTTCAGGAAGAGCTTTTTGCTCAAAAGGTGCCTGTATAAACTTTAGTCCCAAGCCTGTATCATTTTTAACAGACTATTTTATGTTCTTAGAAATAGTCGCATTGGTTAAAAAGACAGTGTAACTCAGAAAGTGGAACAAATTATGGAGACAACGGAAATGTAAGTCAAGAAACCTCAAGAAAGACAGGGAAAGACACGAATTAGTCCTGCATGGCATCAGGCGGTGCCTCATTCTCCACTTGAAGAGGAGCTGTAGCAATGAACAGGTACACAGAAAGCAAAAGATTATTTTGAACGGGAAAGAGTTTCAAAACTCTAACTTCTTGCATTGCACCTTTTCCCAAAAGGACAGGAAGAATGCAGCTATAAAAATCCACTGAGGCATGCCAGTTGCTGTCGAGTTTTGTATAAAGACAAAGCAGATCTTTTCACATGCTAGAAAAGATCTGGGACAGCTGCAGAGAATCCTTACTAAATATGGAATAACAGCATATTTTTATCAGTTTATCTTATTATAACTATTTCTATTACTGCAGATTAAACAGGGTTTTGGTTTTGGGTTGTTTTTTTGGGGGAGGGGTGGGGGAGTGGGATTTTGGTTGTGGTGTTCATTTTTTTTAGAGTAAAATTAAGTCACTCATTTCAAAACCTGCCAACCTAAATGAGTATTATACAAAAACCAGAACCAGATTGTTCTTACAGATGTACAGAGAAAAAGGATGAGAGGCAACAGTCACAACGTGCAGCAAAGGAAATTCCAATTGAGCAAAACAACAGGAAATAATTTCACAGTGAAAGACGTTAAGCATTAGAAGGGGCTGCCCAAAGAGCTGGTAGCATCTCCATCATTGGAGATATTCTAAAGGTGAACGGACAAAGCCCTCAGCAACTTGTCCAAACTTGTAGGCTATCCAAACATTGAGCAGCGGGTTGAATTAGGTGACCTCAAGAGGTCCCTAATCTAAATTCAATCCCTTCAATCTAAATTGTTACATCATCTACTCTAGTAAAGATGACTGTGACAAACCCCACGGTATTTTATTCTCCAGGGTGTGGTGATCATGTTAAATATGTGTGAATGAAACGTATCGTGTCTTGGTATGACTTCACAAGAATCCTCAGGAACTCCTCCACTGTAAAATGCTTAATTTGTTTTTTTTGGTTTTGATTTTTTAATTTGTCTTTAAGATGTTGTAAGATGCTTAATTTGGGACAGGAGCTTTCTTTGGCAAGTGGTATGAGAGGACCCAGGACTCAGACTGTTCTCAGACTGACCATTCAGATTAAGTCTATGCAGATCATCTATAAATATGGATTTCCAGAGTTACTAATAACATACATAGGACTCTGTGTCAAGATATGATTGTACTTCTTTCTTTTCCCATTAAAAATAAGCTGATTTCTTTCAATTAAAAAGGCATCCTATAACAATGAATTATAGCTAAATCCTGCCAGGACACAGCTGTTCTTTATGTGAGTAATTTCATTTGCATTCACTTTGCACAACAGTTCACACGCTGGCTGGTGTGAAGACAAAGATGAACAGTAGAGGCTGCACCCATCAATATTCCACATACCGTAACTGGAAAGTCTTATGCTTCCATCGCAGTCAGATATTTTGCCCGTAACTGCTGAATATTTTAAACTGCTACACGAGCTCTCACAATATATATAGTTGCAATTTACCACTCCTGACAGTCTGTCATGGCTCCAGGTGTAACAGATTAATTGAAATTTTAACAAAGGACATGTATATTTGTACATATGCCTGGTCTAACAATGTTGTGCTGCCTTTCTTCTATCTTGGTATGAGTGCTTATTCTCAGCTGGACTCATTCCATGCTTCGGGGAGAGATTATTTTTCAGGGATATCCATAGTGCCCTTTGCATTCTTCTGTTCTGTTACATTTATTAGCTTTTTTCCTTGAGCTATTTACTCTTTTTATCTTTAATAAAAAAGTTTTTTGTCATGCTGATGAGTACTCATATTTATTATTTATTTTGTCATACAAACTTTTAACTCCTCTCAAAGTGACAGCAACACAAGCTTATGATCTTTCATAATAAAGAACCCAAGGAATTACTTGCTAGCTATCTTCTAAATATCTAGGTCAGCTTTCTAGAGCATGGAAAACAAATAACAAATGGTTAAATAATGTATTTTTTCCATACAAATGATCTTTGTTTCAAAAGGAAGAGTCAGTCTTAATCACTCACTTGATGTTTCCAAAATGACAGAAAATGTTAATTATTAGCTTTTAAAAACAGTTTTGGACTAGAATACCATACCAGCAATGGCAGAACAGGCACTGCGCAAACAGTAATATTAGTAGTTATCTAGACAGAAATTTCCTTGGGTTAAAAAAAAAAATTAGCTTTAGACTTTAATGCAGATCTGTTCCCTAGAGGTTTGCTAAAATAACATTCTTCGTCCTTATTAGCATCTGAGTTATAAAGAAAAAGTCATAGCAGTCTCATCAGGGATTTAAACAGTACTTTCAGGCACTGTTTCTATGTTTTGAATCAACAAAACAACTAATCTCGCTGTTTTTCTTCCCTATTTACCTACCTTGCTTCATTCTGATAAAGTCCAGCTAAGACATGGCTTGTGAAGCTGGACAATTGGGTACCCAGGATGCAAAGGTTTTTGTTATTCTAATTCTATTAGACTCGCGTAAGCCTCTGAGGAGTCCTCTTCCAATCAAGATGCCAGGAGCCTGCATTAGAAACCTATTTGCCCGACCACTGACCAAGTCAGAGACAATTCAGCTCCGTGAGAAGGACTGATTTTGATAAAAAGCCAGATGTATTTCTTTTCTTTTTTTGTCTTTGCAATTGGATTTAGCAGGGGAAAAAAAGATACAGGAATATAATGCAAAGTAAAAGAAAAAAACCAGCTGGTTACGTAAAGGGGAGAAGCATAAAACTGTGGGCTGACAACAGGAGAAGGATGATAGCAGTATACATAGAAGAAAAACAAAGAATATTAAGGGTGAGGCACTGTATGTAAGAAATTAATTTTAGCATGCAGAATGACAAAAAGTTAAAGCAAAATCATCTCTTAATGAAGCATAAAGTATAAAAATGAATGCCTCCCTGTTTCTCCTTTAACTGAAAATGGATCTGTCTGTCACAAAATTAATTCCTTTCTGTGAGTATTGTTAAACTTTAAATCCAGGGGGGAAAAAAAAAAAAGATATATTCTGTTGAAAATACTTAGAAGACAGTGAAAAATGTCTATTTATTTTCAATACACCATTTCAGTCAATAACTTTGTGCTTGGCTTCTATGAGCACGCACCCATTCTGATGTACCCACACATTCTCCTTTTTCCTATGAATCTGAACAGCCCAAACATAATTCTAAGTCATGAAGACTTCCTTAGAATACTTGGATTTGCCAAGTCTGAAGTTCTGGAATACATCGTGGTAGAAAGATCACATGTTTAATCACATAAATATAAAATATATAAATATTATATATAGTTATATATAAATTATTTTTTTAAAATGTAATAGTATATAAGAAAACACTGGAAAATATTGTTTCCCACAATGGTTCCACTTCCAGAAGGATTTTTACAGATACTTAAAAGTCATCTTGCCCACTGTGAAAAATTTGAATACTAAGGAAAAGAAACAGTTGCCTTTATATTATTTCTTCTATACACATCTTGAATTTCACAAACCATGCTCTTCTCTCTCATTACTCTACACCCAAGCCCAAGATATCAAGAACTAGTGAAATGGGCTGAACTGCCATCAAATTACAGAAAGCCAGCTCTACAATTTTTCATTAAAGGTGAAGCTTTCTCCGTGCTTAAAAGTAGGACTTAAATGAATGGCAGATGGCAAAATATGAAACAAGAATAGCTCTAGATGATGGTAGTAAAAGGCGTTTTATAGTGAGAGCCTTTTATCCTTGGGAATAAACTCTATTGCTGAAAGTTCAGCCGACGACAGCAGCACTATCGACCACTGATGTCTTCACCAGTCCTCCCTATAGCGTTCAGAACTGGACAGGACTAGCAGAGCTAATTACGCACGGCTGCAAATCCTGTCCTCAGCGTTCCTGAGGATCAACAAACCTGTCAGTGAAAGGAAGGCTGGAAGCAAATGCATCCCATGAATGCTGTCCCACAAAACTGGCTGAAGAACCCACAAATGCTGTCCCCCAAAACTGGCTGAAGAACAAAAGTATTACCACAAGCAGACACAGAACTTTCTTCAACAATTTTCCATTCACGCACCCTACCTAAGAAGAAAAGTTACTCTAAAAACAAAAGATTTTTTTTCCCTCCTACATGTTCGAGGTGACTACAGAATGAAGGCAAACGAGTTATTTCTATTTTTGTTGCAAAGCAACTAGTTTGATGAATGGCCGTGTGTAAAACACAGATTAACTATGAATACCTGAGAAAGTATAGAAAGAAGGAGAATAAATCAGTAAGACAACGTGATTGCTTATGACTGCTATAGAATTGACTTTCAGGTTACAATTTTCTATTAATATTTTGCATCACACAGCACAGGGGTGAAAATTATTTTCTTGAACCACTTGAAAAGTAAAGCATTTATCTCTGGAATTTTTCTTGTGTAGCTGTAAATGTAAAACTTCAGAATTGCCAAAAACAGTGCTAGAGAAGTACCAGCTATTTCAGCCTGATTTCTAATTCTGTTTTTCAGCTCCTATACACTAGCAATTTATATACTGTAAAAAATAGCGTTCATCTTCATGTTACACTCAATTAGCCTTTATATTAAGTGCTAGTGTTCCAAAAGGTTTTATTTGGTTCAAAGTATAATATAGAAAAAGCAAATATTGCCGTATTTTAGCCACAGTTTAGTCCATTTTTCTCATTAGAGTTTGACAACAGAAGCCCATGAGGACTGAAGATACCACTTTTAGAAAGGGACACCTTGGGTAGATCTTGCAAGGGACATGGAAAAACAACAGATTAGAGCCTTAAAATTTAGCTTTCAGAGTCTTCAGCAAGAAAGCTTAAGGAAAATATTAACAATGTTTACCAGGAAAGGTCAGCTTGGCAGGACCACCCATGCTGTCTATCAACAGAATGAGGAGAGAAGAAATCCCTTCTGAATGGACTTTGCAGTTAGAGGCACACGGTACTTTGCCACTCAAATCTAAAGTAACATCTGAATAGACTATATTTGAAATTCCCTCACTTTTACACATTAACAGCACTTCTATATCCTGGCATAGCTCTCTCCGTTCTGACATAGTCCCAGGAGTGACTCCTCTCCAGGCTTACCCACTGTGTAATCGTTACTGGTCGTGAAATACAGCCAAGGACCTTCAGCTCATTTCGTACGCAGTGGCTGCATATCCCAGTTCTGCCGCCTCTGCAAGGTCTCTTACTTTCCAGAATTTCTTTCAAAATCAAGCTCCTCAAGTATTATCAGAGCTTGTCCTCCTGTCCTGTCTTCCACCACAAAATACTGTTTAGAGTACCCACAAAATCCACAAGTGCATCAAAATCAGAATCAACCTAAATCTTGATATTAAAAGGAAGAGGCAGACTTGATGTTTTGTTTTGGTGGTTTTCGTGGTGTTTTTTTGTTGTGTTGTTTGGTATTTTTCTATTTTGTTTTGTGGGGTTTTTTTGGGGGGTAAGGGGATTGGGGTTGGGGTTTTGGGTTGTGGGTTGGTTGTTTTTTTTTTGAGTGATCAAAGAGTGAAAATCAGTAATATACAGATTTGATACAACACTTTCTCAGATGCAGCCAGCCTGTGCTGATTCAGTCAAGAAGTAACCTAGGACTAGGTATGATAAAATTTTGATTCTTTTCTTATGAATGTTTATACACAAGGCATTTAAATACCATTGAGTCCAGAGCAATCATGTACGCTTATATGCACAGACACCATATATTGCAGTCACATGATATTTTACTGTGACTCTCACAACCACAGTTTGCATACAACTTATCAGCACTACCAGCAATTCTGCAGTTAAAAGCTACAGCTTTTCATGCTTCTCATTGAAGCAAAAGTATATGTAAGGAGATGATTTTTATTTATTTCAGCAAACCAACCCAAATGGGACGTGCTTTTCACTTCACTGAGTGGCCTCCCACTAGTTGCCAACTGATGCAACATTTTTGAACATTTTTACAAGAAAATCCTGTTCCACTGAGCTCCACAGACAAGTTTTGAAACCAGTACATAATGTTTCCAACTACTAAAAGCTACTTCAAATTATTTTTTGTGTGACATTAAACAATTTATATTAATATTTACTATGGCAGAAATGAAAAATGCTTTTGTGTTATATAGGTAGACTTTCTCTCTCTGACACACATTTATATAGATATATGTATATACAGATACCCACCACATAGTCTTTGGCTCCTGGCTTCTCAGCAGAGTATTACAAACTCACTCGATGTCCCCTAGTGCCAAATTTTATGTTTACATGAGACATGCAATACAGCAAGCACACAGAAAGGCTCCCCCTTGGCTCACCCTGAGGAAGCTGCCATGAATTGTTCAGTCTAGCAAATACCAGCACAGTTCATGAAATTTATTTTACTCAGTAAAATTTGGGATACCCACACTTAGTTTTAAGAGGAACACTGTTTACTTAAGGAAACAAAATACACCATTTGGGGATGTCCATGACCGAGACACCACTGCTGTATTGCTTATGCAAAATGCCACCAGCTTTTCCAGCAAAATTACTAAATGGCAATACAGAAGATTCCTCTATAGCTTAGGGCACCACATGTTTTGAGAAGCAGCATAACTGAATTTTGGGGAACAAAAGCACCACGTACATGCTGGCACTGATTAAGCCCCATCTGTGCCTGAAAGAGAATTAAAGTGAAATAAGTGTCTGTCAAGTGTTCTCTCAGCCAGCTCCATGCCCTTGAACAGACATTCTGTCAATACTTGATACACAAACGAAGAAAACTCCGGTGTATTAGTTTCCACTTAAAATGCTTTCAATGGGAAATACTTTTTTCTTCTTCATTTAATGGCCTAACAATATTTGGTGGAAGAATGCTGTAATCTCAGTATTTATAGACATTTTCTCTCCTGTTAAGGTTACATATGTCAGAATAAAGGACATATAGCACTGAACAAACAAAAAGTTTTTATACGCAAGAATGTAAGTATGCACAAAAAAACCAACAACTGATCATTCCATGTATTTCTATTACCCAATACCATAAACTGATCTCTGCAGAAGACATTAAAGTGCACAGTCGAAAGCACAGAGATATAGAAGCACTTACATTTGCACTGTGATCACTTCCACTAACACAGACGACATCTTGTTTTTGAATTGTTAATACCTCTTTTGTAAGCTTCAGTCGGATGTCATAAGCATTTTCGGATACTTCATCATACAACAATGCAATACTAGTTTTAGTCTGCAAAAGCAAGGCACAGAAACAAAAATTTAAGCATATGAACATTTCATAATGATAAATAACAACTATCCCATTCAATACATAAAATGCATATAAATAAGCATTGTTTACAGAAAGTGGAAAACTGGTCTGCTTTTCAGGCTTCAAATGGATTAGACATAAAAAGCCTCTTCTGTATTGTAAAACACAGGCTAAATGGTCTTTGAACTAGACATTAATACCTTAAAAAAAAAACAAAACCAAAAACACCAAACCTCCATTGTACTGTTCCACAAAGGAGTGTTGCCATTGAATGATGTCCTGTTTGTTTTTAATTGTATGACTTATTATGAAAATGTATTAGAAGCAGATAAGTATGTATAAAAGTATGTGAACACATCTTCCAGTTTCAGCAAGAAATAGAGAAGTGCGATATTGTTCCTCACTCAGAGACATTACTTCCACTGCATCAGAAAAAGACCTGTACCCATCATAAACGTTGTCTTTACGGTAGAGAGTTCTATTAAAGTAGAAAACTATGTTTTCACATTGTAAAACACACAAATAAATACACATTTTACAGAGTCTCTATTTGTTTAGGTCAAGATGGACATGCATTTCTGAGGTTAACATCATCGCTGGACTAAGAACTAGTAACTTATAAATTTTATAGCATTTATAAAAAATTTATAGCATTTATAAATTACTTTTCTTCATTTGTAAATTAAATTCCTTAAGCAGCATATTTGAACTTTTTTTTTTCCCAGCTGAATTTCCATATCATATTTCCACAACTAGTAATAGTTCTTAGTGGGTAGTCAAGTATTTTGGTATAAACAATGTTTTCTCCATAAGCAGTAGAAAATAAATTCCATTTGAATTTCTGGTTTACTTGTTTATGCACAAATTTCCCACTAACATTCAGTCAGATATTTCCTTAAACAAAAACTGTGGAATTAGGACTGCTTATAGCTTAAACTAAGCAGACTAATGCAATTTCAGAGCTTTATAGTCATAGCACAGAAGACAAAAAGTAAAGCACATGCTCTGAAATGGATGACTGTATTTAAAAGTAATATTTGCTTTCTAATTTATAACGTATATAACAGTATCATCACAACACTGCACTCTATGCAAGTGAAGAATAATCAAGCATAATTTAAGGCTGAGGTGCAGTGTTTGTTTTTAATAGATCATTTAAAATCAAGTTGTTCATCTATGTTTTGTTAAATAGTAGACTCTGTAAAGAACAGAGTAATGGAATAAAAGAAGAAACATACCCTGTGCACTCAATGAATGCTTGAAGGATTTTAAAATAAAATCAAACACGGAACATTATCTTCATAATTATATTTTCATTTCGATAAAGTTAGGGAGAAAGGTCTGTGGTGACTGTCAGTAAAACCCTTTGGTCTTTAAAGGCAGGATCAGCTTAAGCTTAAGGCACTTAAATTTAGACGTGGTGTAGCTCCGTGTAGCAACTGAAAGTCAAAGCCTCCCTTGTAGTAGAAATGGAAAATGCAGCCTGAAGAGCCATTCAATTTACCCTGAAGTGTAGAGACAGAAGTTGCTCGGCTGAATTTTCATGAGGTTCTGCTGTCCCTGGGCTCAAAGCAGTTGTCCCCATGTAGGCCACTGCTGCCACTTCAGACACTTCAGCGTATCTAAGACGTCCACATATGTAAGGCTGACACAAGCTTTTTAGGACAACCAGGTCCTTCTCCAGCTGGAGGAAAGACCAGATTTCCATGATTATAATGGGATGCGGACACTGGCCGTGCCAGCAGACATCCACATGTAGGTATCTTCAGCTTGAAACGGATCTCACTAAAGATTTACAGTGTAGAAAGCCATACCTAGGACAGCCGTTTAGATTCTGTCAAGCCAGTAATGAGCAACAGACACCTCCAAAGCATGATTTACCTCATCTTTTCTATACATCCATCTAGAAGGGAACAAATTGTATCATAGCTCTCTGCTTTGACTTAAAAAATAAATATAAATAACAACTCAGACACAAGTGTCTAATTCCAGGCAGATAAATCTTGTCCTTAGTGTTTGCTGGGAATGCCTAAAGGAAACAAAGCTCAGTGAGGGCCTTAATCATTCTCAGTTGTGTGGAAACCAACAATTCTTCATTTTCCCAAGGTTTTGATTTTTTTAAAATTTCTGGCATGTGTGGATGTTTTATCAATACAATGTTGTGAATGACAATGTATGAAAACCATGCCAAAACACCATCCACTTAAAAGCCATGCTGCATAGCAGCAAATATTTTCAAACAGAACTGCCTTGAAAACCACTATCCCCACATTTTGCTGCTGTTCCGAGGTTGTGCATCGCTATCCCACCCCGGACTGGCAACTGCTGCTACTTTTGCTGATGTACCAGACTACGCTTTACTGAAACATCAAGAGAACAGAGCTCTAGAGAGCACTTTATACAGCCTAAATCCAGAACATTTCTCTGGCTAGTAATCGTTACATACGTTTTGAAGTAACACAGTGAAAAAAAACCCTGAACTTTCATTTGTAACAGACGATCAAGTAACGAATGAAATATGTAGACTGACCGATTAAATAGCTTCGCATTTTCCATCACGCTACTTAAACTGAAAGTCTCACTGAAGCTCATCTATTCCTATTAAAATCCAATACCTACCTCACACTCCGTCTAACTCCTGACGTGATCCAAGATGACGTGCAGCAATACCTTATTTGCTTTCAGAATCAATAAGATTAATCTAGATTTCTCTCAGCCTTTCAAGTAGGCTTTTTTTCAGACTATTATAAATGGCTTTGAATCAGAGTTCAGCACATTCCCTTGTTCTATCTTTGTGCTAAAGAGATGGCATACGTAACTCTAGCAGGCAAATCCCAGTCCAGACAAAGTGTTTCTTCAAACAAGGATCTTTTAATGGGAACTTAGTCTTTGCACGTACATGTATATCCAGTATTTTAACTGCGCTATGTTCGTCTTGATTTCTCATTTAAAAACTGTCTACACAGTAGCCATTCTAATAACTGGTATCAGAAAGTGAGGACTAAAAAGTAGAAATAACCCCCCAAAATGATGTAGTAATGTTAGAGACCGTATACCAAATTTACATGTGTTTTGTAATAACAAACATGCTGAAAGTGTACAGGGAGTTGCATCTCAATAGGATTTAAGTGTTTACAAAGAGGTAGAGGAATATAAATTTAAACTCACTTGGGCAGATGGGAAGTTAAATGTTGATTTTCGTATCTCTGACAGTTTTCTAGACACTGTCCTCAGGAAGAGGGGTGAGTGGTGTGCGTGCACACGTCCACATATGTGGTGGGAGGAAAAGAAAAGGAGATCAGTAGCACAACCGTCACAGTAGCTTTGACTTTTAAGAAAGCTTAGTCACGGCTCTGTTTTTGAAAGGAAAAAAAAACACCTCTGAAACCTACTTTCTCAAGCAAGCTCGAAAACTGTCAATGCCACACAGAGGAAAACATCACTCTCTAGAGGGAGCTAGAATGGCAGACCAATCCTTTTATCGGTTTTATTGTTGACTACTTAAGGCAGGTCCCAAGCAGGTCCCCAGCCAGTGTACTTGCTTTAAAGCGCTCCCCATTCACCATAACGTCTTGAGATCCTACTCAAAATACCATAACTCTTTCAATACACTGTATGTGCAGCCTAAAGCTCACAGCTGCAAATTCTGTTTCCAAGCAGGCATCTCTAAGCCAAACTTTGGTCTTATTACCATAAAATACTTGTCTTCACTGCTGTAAGTTTTATTTTGAAAAAGCTTGCCAAAAATGAGGCAGAGTTTAAAAGTGCTGCTGAGGTGCACTAGGTTTTCTATAGAAACTATTTACTTTATGTTCATTTGTTTCTTAAATGCATTAGAGCAGTATTTGTCAGGCTTTTCATGCTAGTAACTGTTTGAAGACAGGCAGAAAATGTTCAAGACTCTTACATAGATGATTAGAAAATTCAGGTGAGATTCATAATAAAATCATACAATATATTTGCATTCATTCAGAGCAGATGTCAGACTACACGCACTGCAGTGGTACTATTTTCATTTAAACTGTGAAGTTCTCAGTAACTCCAAACCTCTCTTATTTCCTCTGCCTAAGCATATTTCAGCAATCGTGATTCCTACTGTTGCCAACTAAATAGAGTATTAGTGTCTTAGACCCTTATAAAATTGATCATCTGAAGTTTCCCCTACTTTATCTAAAAAAATCCTCTGTGTTGAGTTACATTGGTCCTCCAGCAGAAATCACCATTTGCCTATCTTCATCCTTAATAAATATATCCCTAGCTTCAATGGCATGGCAGTTCAATTTTTAACTGCTAAAATGCATTTATAAATGACTTTTCTTCATTTGTAAATGAAATTCTTTAAGCAGCATATTTGAACTTTTTTTTTCCAGCTGAATTTCCATATTGTATTTCCACAAAAATATTTTATCAGCAATATTTACACCTCAGAGGTCTAGTGAGAAAATTCATTAATCCAATTTCAATTTTTTTTTTCACGAAAACAACTCTACTGAAATTCTGTATCTGTGGTATACTGATGGTTGGAACACTTGGCTGAAGACACATAAGAACTGGAGTCCTCCAGGTCCCCAGTAGCCGATTCAGCCTAAACCACGACAATCCTACATCACTTCTGATTAGGCAGAAAGAGAATTTCAGGAGGTCCCACACAGCCAGTGCTCTGACCACAGAGCAGAGTTACAGCAGGCTCAAATTTACTCTCTCTCTCGTAACTGGTTTGATATGTTTTCTACACCACATCTACTACCATGATCAAAAGACAATGACATTTTCTCAGAAAATGAGACAATTCAAATTTAAAATAGCCTTGACTAACATAAAAAAAAGATTATAAAAATGGTATGAAGTATAACAGAAAAAAAGTGCAAGGTGCCACACTCTAGGAAGAACAGTCACTTGCATGGAAGAAGAAAAGCATTTCTTCACCATTTCTTAAGGAAAGGAAGCAGGCAGGTAGCAGTGAGGATTGAAAGCAAAATATTGGCATCAATATCTTGTTGTTGCAATGAAAGCAAACATATTTTGACTGCTCTGCTTTGGATTCTTTCCTACTGATTTGCTTTTTCTCACTCTCACAAGACAGTGCCCAAAAGCAAACACAGTTCTTCAGCTGGGTAGTACAGAAGGTTCTTTAAACACTGATGAATGCGAGGGAGGACTAATTTCATGTCCATGAAGTAATACATCACTAGTCTTGCATTTAATACATTCCAGTATATTGTTTCCTTTTATACAGTATTATGTCAGCATTGATTCATGGCTATACTACACAGAAGAGGTAATGAACTGAAAAGGGTCATGAGAAATACAAAAAAATTAAAAGTGATTAGAGATCTGGAATATAGAACCTACAAGTAATTTGGCACAAATTTGGGTTGTTTAGGTTATTTAGACAGAATACAGGAGGACATAATGACAGTTTTAAGTACTTCAAAATCTATTGTGAAGACAAATGGAACAATCAGATAAGAAGATAATTCAGAAAACTCCTCCTTTTAACATATTCCAGCTATATGGAAACTGAATTCCTTGAATGGATTATGGACATCTATCGCTACGGGATTCTGAGAGAAAACTGAACAAACATCTGCCCAAATGGTGCAGGTACTAATCCTCTCACAGGGCAAAATCCCAGACAAGACAATTTATTTCAGATCTATTTGTCTCTGATGCTAATATTCATAATTACATGACTTCTTGCATATGACTGAATCTCTGCATCCAGGAGAAAACACGACTGGCCTTAGGACACCTGTATTGAACAACTTGCAACTGCCATGAGAGATGAAAAATAACTTTTAAGACCTGAAGAAGTTTATCATTTAAGGTCCTTAAGAATGGATGAGTGACGTTTACAATCAAATTTGTTAATAATCACAATTTTTATAGCACTTAATCTGAAGGAGGACTGTACCCTAAGAAGAACTGTACCTTTGCCTTTCATGACCAAAAAGTAATTCCAGGCTTAATGGGCCTTGAGCGAGAACACAAATACAGGCTTTTCAGTGGACCAACATGGGACAAATGGATAAGGACAGCAGATACATAGGGATAGCGATAACACAGCTGCGGAACGCAGAAAATTATTGATTCCATTAGCACTGTAAATACCAAAGAACCATTCCAAAAAAGTAAAAGCAGATACAAGACAGAGATTAATTAAAACTTTCTGAAATTATTTATACAGAGGTCCCTTAGTATATTTTTCCTGTAAATACACATAGAGTTATCCTTTTTCTCAACTTTAGCATACTATGGCTTTTACACCTACTGATACTGTTTCACAACTGCTGAGATAAAAATCCTTAACCTTAATACTCTTTCCTTTAAAAACTTCTGACTATAACAATAATGGAGCCCTTAAACAGACTATTTGGATAGGTTATGGTTCCTCAGTACTAGGCGGGTGAAGCGTTCTACTAACAAGTCAGAACCATCTGTAAAAATGCTAAGGAGGACAAAATGTTATGGATTTGTCCCATATCTCAGAGTAGCTCAAGACTCCTGTAGATCAGGAGAGAAAACATTGTTTTACCATCACAGGTATGAAGGCACCTTGGGAGGTGTGAAGCCCAACCTCAAAGCAAGGCAACTATGTGATCAGCCCAGGCTGAAAGCCTCCAAGGATGGAGACTGCTCAACTTTGCTGGGCAACCAGCTCCACTGCTTAACTGTCCTCATGAGAAAAAGCTTTTCCTTGCATGTGATTTCAAGTTCTGCTTCTTGTCTCCTGCCCACCGATGCACCATTGTGAAGAGCCTGGCTCCATCTTCTTGATATCCTCCTTGTTGACATGGAAAGGCTGCCTTTAGGTCCTGCTGAAGCCCTCTCCAGGCTCAACAAGCTCAGCTCCCTCACAGACCAAATGGTGGCCCTGCAATGAACTTGCTCCAGGTTATCTATGTCTTTTGTGTACTGGGGAAACCAAAAGTGAATGCTGTATTCTAGATGTAGTCTAGTGATTGCTGAGTAGAGAGGGATAATCCCTTCCCTTGATCTCCTGGCTGTGCTCCTCGTAACACAGCCCAAAATGCTGTTGACTCCTCTGCTTCCAAGAGTCACTGCTGGCTCAAGTACAACTCGTTGCCCATCAGGACCCCCAGGGCCCCTTCCACAGTGCTGTTCCCTGGACTAGGCAGCCGCCAGCCTGTATCATTCCCAGGGGCTCTTCCTTCCCAGGTGCAGCACTTGGCATTTGACTTCGTTGAATTTCATTAGTTTAGTTCATGAATTTGTTGAATTTCCTGCCAGTCCATTTCTCTAGCCTGCCTAGGTCTCTGTCAATGGTGTACTGACTGCCCCCTCCAGTTTGGTGCCACCAGCAAGCTCTCTGTGACCTCCTCCAGGTCACTGACAGAGACTTTAAAGAGGACAGGCCACAGGATAGAACCCTGATGAACACCACTTGCCACAAAAATCCAGGTAGAGGGCAATCCATTAACCACCACCCTCAGCCTGAGCATCCAAGTAGTTGTCCACCCACCAATCTAGACTGAGGCTATAGCAATAGCGTAGCAACTCACAGGTACATTTATATCCTTGTGTCCAAATAATAATAAAACTGGTAATAATAATGCTAATTAAAAAATTACTTTTGTTTGTTTGTTTGTTTTGACAGATGAATGCATAACAAACACGGCAATCTAACTAAAAAAAGATCAGGAAAAAATCATTATCACTGCTTATAGTCACTATATTCACTACAGATAAAAGCATCAGAAGATGGTATAGAAATTACTTGGATGAGATCAGGGCTTTGGATCAGACACCTTTCTGTTCTAAATTACTACTGCCTACCATCCCCAGTATCATGATCACCCAGTTTCCATGCAGAGAAGGATGTGGCAGTGCTACTACACCCATTGTGCCCAGCAGTCCTGCTTACTCCATCTCAGAGTCAAAGGGCCAGGACTACGAAGGCTCCAGGGAGACCTTATTGCGGCCTTCCAGTACCTAAAGGGGGACTACAGGAGAGCTGGGGAAGGACTTTTTACTAGGGCATGTAGTGATAGGACAAGGGGGGATGGCTTTAAACTGGAAGAGGGCAGGTTTAGATTAAACATTAGGAAGAAGTTTTTCACTTTAAGGGTGGTAAGGCACTGGAACAGGTTGCCCAGAGAGGTTGTTGAGGCCCCATCCCTGGAGGTGTTCAAGGCCAGGCTGGACGTGGCCTTGGGCAACCTGGTCAACTAGGAGGTGTCCCTGCCTATGGCAGGGGGGTTGGAACTCTATGATCTTCAAGGTCCTTTCCAATCTAAACCATTCTATGATTCTATGATGGACACACCTACCGTCATGGCAGGGCCCACAATCTCCATTTCATACCCTCTACGTGCATGCAGAGATGTAGCGTAGAGTGCCACCAGCTGCTTCCACCTCCCTTCCCAACAAGGAGAACCAACGCAGTGGGGACCCCAGCACCAACATCTCACTGCACTGTTGCAGGTGATGAAACTTGTGGCTACCCCACTGGTCCAGCCCTTCATCTTTCATCTGTGTTTGAAGGGAGATATTTTAAAGTAGTTTGAAGGGAAATATTTCAAATTAAAGCAAAAACCAAGTTAAGTCTGAATTTCATTCCAGTTGGAACACAACTGCCAATGTTAATTTTTAACAGTAAATTATTTTCAATATTGCAAAATCAACAAAAAACCCTTTTAATCTAAAATAATATACAGCCAAACTGACTTAATAGCTGTCTAACTTTTAAGGTGTACTTGGAAAATATGCATCTTCTTTCAGCTCCTGTTTAAAACAAGCACTCAAGCCAACCTCACAGAGAATTAAGCAAAAAAAAAAAACAACCAACAACCAGCTGCTTTGTAGCCTCAATGAGTAAACAGCTAGTAAAAGTACTTACCCTTTTCTTATTAGTTTTATATCCTCTTGAGCATTTCAAGACTGACATTAGACTGTGCATTTTTATCAGAGCTGTAACCCCATTTCATAGTTTATAGTCTCCACAATCACTGTTCTCAATTAGTCAAGAAGATCACAAATTCCTGATAACCCAATTTTAAAGAGATGATTCACATTCACTACAAAGGCAGTGGAATATGTCTGATGGACATCAGTGATTCCATGGTGCATCAATTAAGACTGAAGATATTGAATTACTATATACTGTAAGTTTTCAATGCAATATATGATAAGAATCAGCATCAGAAATAAAGATGGTCAAGAACTTTCAAGAATTTAAGAAACATTTGAGTGTATTTTTTCCAGATACAATCTGTGCTTTTGGAATATGCACCTTGGAAATTACTGTTTTCATAAAGATTGTTCTTAATTCTTTTTAAATGTCTGCATTTATTAATGACAACATTATGGATTGACATTTCACTACATACAATTGTAAAAGGTATATTAGCATTACAAGTTTTTAGAAAATTGTAACTGCAGTATGACAATATCACTTTCTACCAATTCAGAACAGAGTTTTTCCTAAATATTTAAGTGGCATACAAAAATCTACAAGAAAGAATATTAACTCAAGGTTAACCGAAGTTTGAAAATATGCTTTAAAAATGCAAAATTTAAAAATCTATTTTGTTGCTTACATCACAGCCTGTCCACCAAAAGCTCTTTTAAAAATAGCCTTAGGGTTAGATCATTGGGATTTTCTGTTAATGACATTAGCCTTGCAAGAAACGTGATTAACAGCTGGCTCTCAATCTGTGTGATCTTAATCATTAGAAAGTAAGCAGTAATGTCTTGTTTAATTACTGCAAGCACAGTGTGTCGTGAGCTAATTAGATATGATTGATTATTGTCATCCTCATGCACCTCTCAAAACATCAGACACAAATATTTGACTCCTGTAACACATGTTTGGAAAATGAACTTTCAGAATGTCACACTGAATAAAAATTGCCTGCTTAAAAATTCTAATCAATGCTAAATAATAGTGCCACATAGTTGAATATGTTGGAATACAGACTCTATCCCAGAAAACAGCCAAGGTACAAACTACTACAAAAATTGCCTTGTTTTATTTTGATTTAGATAATATCTTTAAGTAAATTGGTTACTTATTACTGCACCTCATTTTTCAGGCAACCGGGCAGTAGCAGAAAATTAAATAGCCTAAGAATATAAAGATGGACCTATGGTTACAGCAGGTTCATAACAGTTAAACAAGAAAGCATAAATTTCACACTTCAAACTAAGCCACTTAGCAATAGATGAAAAAGACCACAAGAACATTCTCTTTGGAGATTATTTAAGAAACAGCTAAAAGATTCTCAGAAAATTAATGTGATCATTTCTATTACTGGTACCATGCAGCTTACCCTGGCAGGACTTCAGCTGATTTATAAATGTTCCTGTTGTGTATCAAAAGAAAAATGAAGAACTGGGAGTGTAATTAGAAGAGACTCACCCATTTTCTTAGTCTAGAATAGCCAAATATGGTCAATATAAAGGCATCATGCTTTTTTGTAACGGAATAGCAGGTTTTGATTCAACCCACTCTTGCTATCCTTCCCCTTCACACTGATACAGCTTCACCACATTCAGTCTTTTTCAATCTTTTGCATAAAATTGGGGGGGGTTTATTCTAGTAAACTGTGTTGTTCTGCCAAAATCAACTAAGCAAAGTCATATCTAACTGCTTAATTTCTGAATAAAGTGGGTGCAAATATTTATCGCTTCTTTCTAAATTTAAAGTGGCAAAATTAAATTCTATGGTTTCATCACCCTAATGCAAATTCTGCAATGGCAAAGAAATCCGTATCAACATTATAGTAAGAACTTCTCATACTGTATTGGTTTCTAGTGCTAAAGGACATAGCAAGATTTAGGCAAAGATTAATCACAGGAATACAAGAAGATTTAAAATAGAGTTCCTAAATATTAAAGTAAGTCTAGGGAAAAAAAAAACCAACCAAACAAACAAAAACAAATCCAAACACAACTTTTACTTACATCTGTAGTTACTGTTTTTACAGGCCAGTTGCTCAGATAAACCCAGAGGTTAGAAATGAAAATCCTTTTAGCCATGCATTTGGCTGCTAGCTTGGAAAGAAACAAGACAGTCCAATTTCATCCTTTATCCAAAGACTTAATGGCATGTTTAAGTTTAACCTCTGTTAAACCTTCTCCTTCTAGTCTTGGCTCCAATTTTCAAACATAATTGTGATAATCAGTAAATTTTTAGTATTTTCTGTATTTAATGAACATTCCTGGAGTACCCTGAACTGGCTGAAACACTGACTATTGGGGATAACTTATCAATAAGAAAACAACCATTTAATCACTGAAATTAATAAAGAAAAACAGAATTTAGAAGTATTATAGAGCAGAAAAGCATAAGCTTCATAACAAGATGAAAAATAAAACTGGATTAAATTTATAAGCCTCTACAAAAAGTAGTGGAATTGACAGAGAATGGCCAAGTAAGACAGGAGTTAGGCAGGATGATGGTAATTTCCAAGAAGTTACACTTTAGATGGCAATCTTACATTCAAAAGCAAAATCAGAGGAGTACCTAGACAGTCATTATTAAAAGGTGAAGAGTCTCATTTATAAACTGATTCTATGTCATGCCACGAAAAAAGATGAAACAGTCTGTTTACACCTAAATTTCAAAACCAAAATGTCTTGTAACAAGAGTATATTACTGACAAACACCTACAGTTACATTCTGTTCTTAAGGGAGGTTCTTTAAGAATAATGTCGATAGAAAAAATCCAAAAGGCACACGTACATATCCAATTTGTATATAGTTGATTAGTACATAATAAACTTTGCAAGGAATGGACTTTTTCAAGTGGATGTACAAGATTTCAACCAATTAGCTTCTGAGCTTGCTGGGACTTCTCCACAGTACTTGTTCAATTTGTTAAATAATCATATCAGTTAGTGATAAGCACACAAAAATGGGCTAGTCTCAACTGAATCTTCTGCAACAGGAAAGCCTTTAAACAAGCAACTATTATATTAAACCACTGTTAAATTTAAGTCACTTCCGTAATCTCTTCGATTCAAGCCTGAACTAAAAAGTAGTATTGAGAATCAACTATAAATAAATAGATAGATGTTCACAAAATGCAGAAGGTGGAAAAATACCTGCAAATATCAGAGATAAAAAATAAAGTACTAAAGCTTACTGCTGGGGACAAAAACAAAAAAAAAAAAAGAAGAAATAACCAGATTCAAGATCTTAAACAGGTATCCTTCAGAAACTGGAAGCTTGTAAAGAAGATATCAGAAAAGAAACGGGAAATCTCGGAACAACTGAAGGTTCTCTGGAATACCCAGTAATTGAAGAAAAATTGCAGGTAATGTAAGTATTGAAAATTAAGTGATTTCTCCGAATTGGACTTCTTCAGAAGAAGGTTTCTTAAGATGAAGAATATGTACTCTAAATCACTCTTCAAAAGTAATACACACATGTAATCTGAGGTGGCAAGTGGAGACATATGTTCATCTTCAATTTTAAAAACAATAAATTGTCTGGGATGAATAAATGTTTGTCCAGAACTCAAAGAAACTCTTACTTTTAAAGCATACACAGTCTAGTTTCATTAGCACCAAGATTAGTGCTAAAAAAAACATATTCTGGAACGGGTGCTAAGTCTGATTTTGGGAGTTGCATATAAATCTTATTTTTTATCTTGCTCAACTTCAAGAATTTGCTGATTGATAACCAGTGCAGGCAACTGACTGATACACAGGCACTGAAATCATTTGGCTTATGCCTGTGGATGTACATTTACACATCTGGATATAGGTACCAAAGCACAAAAATAAAACTGGTAGGAAACAATCAAACAATAAACAACTAATGCTGAGTACAAAAGCATTTGAAAGTAAGCTGCTTGACAAAACAGTTGGATATTTCAAGGGTTTTGACAAAACTTTGACAAAAAAAAGATGTGTTTCAGAGCAATCAACTTGCACCAGAATTTGCTTTTTATCCATAACCATCCCTCCAGTGTCACCCGTCCCTCGCTACTGTTACTCACATGGCACAGGACTGTACTTAGCAAAAACGCTAGCCAAAACAATTGAAAGTGCAGCTAAATAACACGCCCATAAAACACAGCTGGCAGTAAACAGGATCCTGCCTGAGGTTTACTGCTGCCTCTGCCATTGTCAGAGGGCTCACTGGGATGACCATTAATGTAAACTGCCACTGCTTTCTACTACTTCCCTCTCGACACGTGCCAGCATGCAGAAGGATTAGCCACCATAAAGATCACTGTTATATCAATTATTTAACTCCATTTACCCCTGCCACAACTATACTATTTACATGTGTGTTTTATACCCCTTTTACATACTATTGTACTTTTTATTACACCTATTCTGCACAGTAGAAAAACAATGTAGTTTTCTATACAAATGTTAAGAGGTGAAACAGTGAGAATATTACTGTTTCAGCCTTTCTGTAAACATCTGTTTCCATTTTGGTTTGCTGGTCTCAGACCGAACTATTCCTATACGTGAAAACTTACTGTGGGGTTTTTTTTTTTGCAATGCCTTTGCACATACGGCATCGCACAGAAGGATCTTCTGGTTTGCATATAAGTAATTTTTGATTAGAAGGGGCAGTACAGGGCACGTCCTCTATCTCTGCTTAGGCTTTCTTCATTTCATAAATGTCAAAGGCTTACTTTAGCCTTTGTAACCCTCCTTTGATTTTTGTGCTACGGGAATACAGATTTTCTGTATTCAGACAATTCACACTGATGTTAATGGGCCATTAAAAATCCTGGGAGTAATCTTAAATGATCTCTCTCCTTTCCTTGTACCTGAAACTAAGCTATTGTTTTCCTCTTATAAAAGAGAAACAGCATTCCAACAGAAATGCTCAAAAAAATCCTAGGGATTTAATTTTAGTCCCAATGAAGCTGAAGTCAATTGAAAATTCTCAATCAAGTCAGGCTTTCATTGTAAAAATAATTAGTTTAAACTTTGTCACAAATGTTGACAGCTTTTCAAGTTGTAACATTCATAGCATAGTTATTACTATAACTATAAAAATCATGCAGAAGGACATCTTTCAGAATTCTGCAAAGTTTTTTAGATTAAATACATCTGAACCACTTTGTCAACTGATATCAAGATTCCACAAACTATGCTAATTTTCATACCTCATTAACAGTTCCTTCAAGTTCCTGAACAAGTAAAGCATATATTATCCAATTAGAAACATACGTTACTTCATCATTTAGAAATGAAAATTGTATTTAAAAAAAAAATCTAAGTTTTAGCATTTTAAATTTGACTATTTTCAAGACAATCTCAGAATACCAAGGGCCTAATTAAATAAATATACTTCAGGTTAGAACAATAAAAATATATGCTAAAAAAGAACAAAGAAACAATCACACAAAAAAGTAGCTTCAGTAGTTGTGTAAAAAAAAGGTGAAAATGAACATAGAAATAAAAACTATACCAGACAGTACAGGAACCTTTTAAAAAGTTGAGATATAGAGTAGACTTCTACAGAGATGTTCCAAGCAAAGTTATGAAAGAGAAACAAGGTAAAAAAAAAACAAAAAAAAATGCTTAGCATACCAAGTAATCTACTTTAAGATATGCAGAAAGCCCATGTTAGTATACCACTTAATTGCTTGTTTTCCTGATAGTGCTACTTTTTTGAGAATGATCAATTAATAAAAAAATGCAATGTGGATTTTTTTTTTCTGAAATCTGATTATTGGAAGCATGGAAATGCTAATCACATTCATTTTTCTTCACTCTCAAGTAGAATTTTTTTTGTTTGTTTGAGACTGTAAACTTAAAAAAAAAAACCTTACTGGAAAACATTAGAGCAGAAACACAGGACGGTTATGGTTGGAAAGGGCTCCTGGAGATCACCTAGTCCAACCCTCTGCTCCAATCATGGTCAACTACAGCACATTGCTCAGGATCATGTGCAGTCAGGTTTTGCGTATTTCCAAGGACAGACTCCACCACCTATCTGTGACTTGCTCCAGTGTTTGGCCACCTTCACTGTAAAATAAATAATTCTTTTTCTCTTTCAGCAGAATTTCCTGTATTCCAATTTGTGCCTATTACCTCTTTCAGTGGGCACTACTGGGAAGAGTCTGGCTCATTCTTCATTGCTCCCTGCCAGTCAGGTATTTATACATGTTGGTAAGACTCCTCTGAACCTTCTCTTCTTCAGGCTGAAAAGTCACAGGCCTTTCCACCTCTCCTCTTAAATCAGATGCTCCAGTTGCTTAATCTTTGTGGCCCTTTGCTGGACTTACTCCAGCATATCCATCTCTCTCTTGTAACGGGGAGCCCAGAAATAGCCACAGCACTTCAGGTGCTGCCTCTGTGCAGTGCTGAGTGTAAGGGGAAGGAGGTGATCCTTCCTCAACTTGCTGGCCATGTTCTGCCTTATGCAGCTCAGAAGGTTGTTGGCCTTTTTAGCCACAAAGCTGCATTGATGGCTCATGTTCAACTTGGTGTCCACCAGGACCCCCAGGTACTTTTCTGCAAAGTTGGTTCACAGCCAGTAAGCCTCCAGCCTCTATTGGTGCCTGGAGTCATTCCTCCCTGCACGCAGGACTTCGCATTTCCCTTTCTTGAACTTCACATCAGGCCATTTCTCCAGCCAGTGCAGGTCCGTTTGAAAGGCAGCACAGCCATCCAGTGTTATCAGCCACTCCTCCCAGTTTTGTATCATCTGCAAACTTGCTGAGGGTTTTCTCTGTCCCATCATCCAGGTCATTAATGAAGATGGTAAACAGTACTGGACCCATTATTGATTCCCTCAGTACTAGTGACCAGTCTCAAGCTGGACTTCATGCCACTAATTACAACTCTCTGAGTCTGGCCATTCAGCCAGTTTTCAACCCACCTCTCAATTCACCTAGTTCACACTTCATCAACCTGTCTTCGAGGATATGATGGGAGACAGTGTAAAAACCCTTGCTGTAGTCAAGATAAACAACATCTATTCCTAACCCTGTATCTGCCAAGCCAATGTCCTCATTACGGAAGGCTATGAGGTTGGTCAGGTGGAATTTCCCCTTCATAAATCAATGCTGGGTACTCCAAATCACCTTCTTGTCCAACATATGTTTGTAAATGGATTCCAGGCAAATTCGCCCTATCACCTTTCCAAGGATATTGACAAGGATGCATGTTTCTTGCCCTTCTTGAAAACAGGCTTTTCTCCAGTCTTCAAGACCATTTGCCATGACTTTTCAAAAATTAGAGGCCTTGCAATAACATCAACCATCTCCCTCAGCACTTCTGAATCTGTCCCATGAGGTCCCATGGACTTGTGTATGTCCCATTTATTTAAGTGTTCCATAACCTGATCATCCTCCACCGAGGGAAAGTCTTCCTTCCTCCAGATTTTCCCACTGGTATTGGGCACCTGGGATTGCAAAAGCATTAAAGACCATTAAAGCTGAAGAAGGCATTGAGTACCTTGGCCTTTTCCATGTCCTACATCACACAGTGCCGCTACATTCCTGCTGTCCCTGCTTCCACTTCTTGTATGCTTCCTTTTTGTATTTGAGTTCAGTGAGAAGCTCCTTGTTCATCTATGCAGTCCTCCTGCTGCCAAGAATAAGATATTACTCAATTAAGAGTAGATTGGACCCAACAGTCAAATCCTGGAAGATCCTGATAGAGGCTTAGTTTGTGCTAAGCAGCCTAACTCCTACTGACCATTCCCCTATTTCATCGGCAGCAAGAGAACACTCTAGACTACACACAGATTTTTCATATAAAGTATGCAATTAAGTAAGTGAATAAAAGAGGACTTTTGGGAGGTAATAGAAACCCATACAAGTTAACTTAGGGTAAAATTCTAAAATAAACCTGCAAGGAACAGGAAGGAGACTCAGACTGCCTAGTTGCTCTGACACACTAGCAAAAACTCATACGTCCATTCTGAGTTTTTCAACGGATGTCTATATAATGAGCACAGAACTTCTGGAAACAAGCCCTGTGGCATAAGGGTATTCTTTCACCCATTAAAAATCAAGTTTTGGAAACTCTGGCTTGAGGGAGAATTTGGAACAGCTGATTTACTGTTAGGCAGCAGCTTTAAAACAGCTGACGGATAAAATTGCAGGTTCCCAGGCCACAAAGAGGCACCAAAATTGCATTCAAATTGTCAGTGGCATCTACTTGATGAACTATTTGCCCATCTGACAGACATTTATTTACTTTTTTTTTTAAAAGGGCTTTCAGCATAAATGAGTATTTGATTAAAGGTGGGAACTGTGATAAAAGTTAGAAATTAATAAAAAGATCCAGGAAAGTTTTCCTAAGTATATCTCTTCTAAAATGTAGTTCTTAGTTAAATAAGACTAACTGCAGTTACAAAATTAATTTTTCATTTTCCATTATACATGTTCAGCATCTTAGAACTGGAACAGTTAATGGTTTGTGAACAGCTTCAGTGCCTTTTGCCCTCAAAAGCAGTACGAAAAAATCTTTTAATGATATCAAGGTAGAAAAGGGATCACTAATCATCCTGCTAAGTAAATTTACTGATTGTACATTGTACGCAGTAACTGGAATCTTAATTATGGATCAAAAGCCCTAGTGCTGATCTGTTCAGAAGGTACTAACACAACATAGCCCAAATTCATCACATCAAATTTTAGGTACTTTGCTGAAACCCCTAAGAAAAGAACATATTTATACTAACCTCCCCGAGATTTCAGTGAACAAAGATAGCGATCTTCAAAGGACTCCGAGATCAGCTGTCCTCTAAAGGTGCCTCTCACTCAGCTAAAGATAGATCTCAAACCAGTAACCCAACCAAGAAAACTGTAATAGACATTTTGGGTAAACACTTCCCAAAATTTAGGGAAGTTCTTTTTCAAATGAGCCCATTCAAAAATAAAACTTCAGAAAATACCATTTGAAAATATACAGTTGTGAGGAAAACAGAAGTTGGCATTATGATCTGGTGATAGGCAAAGGCCAGTCTCATTACCAAGCAAGACATTTAGGTTGGAAGGGACCTTGAAGATCATCTAGTTCCAACCCTGCCATGGGCAGGGAAACCTCCCACTAGACCAGGTTGCTCAAAGCCCCATCCAGCCTGGCCTTGAACACCTCCAGGGATGGAGCTTCCACAACTTCTCCAGGCAACATGTTCCAGTGTCTCACCACCCTCATAGTAAGAATTTGTTCCTAATATCTAATCTAAATCTACCCTCTTGCAGTTTAAAACTGTTAGCCCTCATCCTATCAAAACAGACCCTAATAGAGAGTCCCTCCCCATCTTTCCTGTAGGCCCCCTTTAGGTACTGGAAGGCTGTTATAAAGTCTCCCTGGAGCCTTCTCTTCTCCAGGCTGAACAACCCCAATTCTCAGCCTGTCCTCATAGGAGAGGTGCTCCAGCCCTCTGATCATCTTTGTGACCCTCCTCTGGACCCACTCCGACAGGTCCATGTCCTTATGTTGGGGACTCCAGAGCTGGACGCAGTACTCCAGGTGGGGTCTCACGAGAGTGGAGTAGAGGGGCAGAATCACCTCCCCCGACCTGCTGGCTGTGCTTCAAAAAAAAGTTGTCTTTGTTTTACAGGGTACAAAAAGGCAGAAACAGCAAAGTATAGAAAAGAGAAGAAGAAAGCAATGGCATTCATAAAATCACAGACCTCCTTAGCTCAACCACTTTGCGTCCTCTTCACATAGCATCCATTTAACTTGGGTTTGTCACAGCTGAACATTCCTAATTGTGAAGATCAGGTAAAGGGGACAACAAATGGCTTTCACTTTCTTCAGAAATGTTCAAGTCACGCTTACTGTGTAGGGGAATCTTCCCAGGGTAGAAGATGAGCTGCGAACACTGTCACCCTGTCATAACTCCAGTTACACCAATACAACCATCACAGTTCTAGCAGCAGCGCATTTTCTCCAAGCATATGTATTCAGTGACAACCCTCTCATCATTCAGAAAAACATCCCTGAAAAACTTTAGCTGGAGGCAGTGAAGTGCAAGTGAAACTTGAAGACTCAGTACTGTCCCAGCTGTGACATCCATGCCATCACCAGCATCATAAAAGTACACTCCTAAGACATACAAAACCTCAGTTTTTAAAACTATGAGAATTAATAAGTAGACCATAGATCTTCGGTGAGTTCCATACACATATAAATATCCACTGGCTACTGTAAATGTAGCTTATGTTTTTAGCTGTAAAGGCTTACCTACGCTTAAAGTGCAGGTGTCCATAGAGTTTGTCAAAAACTAGCTATGAATTAAAACATTATGTAATTCTAATTGATACTAAATTCTCTCATACAACTTCCCAACTTAATGGTATCTAAAGATGTAAAAGGGATGGAATCAGATCCATAGGCTGTCCTAAGTAAAAATGTGTATTCTCCAAAAGATTATCTGTTAAATGAAATTTTCTTCAGTTTATACTTAGAAAACCAGCAACTTTCCACCTTGACAATCTCCAATAATATATTCTCTCCTACTTTTCCTAACATCTCTCTACCAAAGTCTTTCTTTCATTTAAAAGAAGGTGTCTGCATATTTACCTACTCCAATGTAAGTTGCCTCTGTTTTGTTTAGTTTTTTTTTTTTAATTATCACAAAATGTCACTGTCCTTATTGCATAGGATGGATTTCCTTTTTTTTGTAGACTTCTTTCCACAGTCTGTAAAAGCAAAGTTGTTTAAGAAAGGATACAGTTATTTGCCTTTCAACATGCCAATACTTCTGACTCAGTCCTCTTCATGTCAAATTAGAAATAGTTCATATTTCAGAAGTACGAAAAGCGCATTTTTTTAACTGGGACATTATTTTGGGGAATTGTGTCTTGTTTACACCTGAAAAGCATCCCAAATTAATCCCAAATTATTATGTAGGCAGAAATAAAAGTATGAGCATTCTTCTGAATATTTAAATTTGGCATACCTGAATTCAGAAATAAGTTTTCCTATTATAGTTTGTGTTATTCATATAATTGGCACTGAATTCCAAAACAGGAGTGCCAAATTAGAATATAAGCAGATATATTCCTTTTTTTTTTTTCTCTCCACTGTAATGCTGAGCTTCTGGCATCATTCTCTCTGCGGTACTCATACTGCCTCAAGATGGATATTTTCTTAAAGGTTTTGTTTGTTTCTTCCAGGGAAAGCAATATCTTTTTGTGTGCGTGTTTGATAGCTTTCTACAGGCTTGTTTTCATACATCTTGAGATAGGAAGTAGTTTGGCAAGGAAAAAGAAAAAGGCAAGAAGACAGAGAAAAGTGAATATCATCCCTATTGAAACAACAGAGCCTACAACCAGGGGAGACTCACTTCTTCACAGACAAGGAACTGACAGAATTCTTTTTGGAAGATACTGATGACACAGCAATAGGGTCTCCACTCTAAGAAAGAGTAACCCCTCCTTAAGTTGGCAAATCCACCCTTGCAACACAGCCACGGGGAAGCACAGATCACATCTACTTGGAATCAGTAAGTTTAAGCTGATTCTTTTAAAGATGTTGGTGTGAGCGGAAAAAATAAGATCATAATAAGCAACATATATATAGACATGAATCGTGTTCTTTTCGACTACATGATTTTGAATGTGAATTTTATTAGTGCCAAAACCCTTCTTACATCTGCGACTGGAAAGAATACAGGTTTAGAATACTGAAAAATATTCTGTGCTCTGCAGCCTGTTCTCAGACATTAAAAAGGTCATGGAAGAGCAGCAGTAGGATTTGGCCCTTTACGCTTGTGTTAGGTTTCACATTTTCTATTCTAGGCTAGCACTGCTTCCCAAAGTGAGACATGCATTTGATGAAACGGGCAGACAGGTTGCTTAGCTTAATGACTTCTCAGACACATTATTATGTATGACACCTCATTCCTACCTGGTAGGATGGCCAACAGCAACTGAGAAACACATGACACTAGCATCTGCAAGCACACAGCCAAAATTCATGAAAATGAACTTAACAGCTCTCTGCCACTTTCATTAATCACCTATTCCATTTTTTTCTGTCTGGATGCACTTTGCTAGTTAAACTGCAGTAGTGTCTATGGCAGAAAACCATACCACTAAGGAACTGATTATGAGTATTACTCTATAAGAACTACACCTCTTGTTTGCATAATAAAATTTAAGTATTCGTTATTTAATATTTATTTCTAATATTTCTTTCTAACCTATAAGAAATGTATCATTATACATACTGTGAGCACTTCTTTTCCTACCCATTTGCTATGGCTGAAAGTCTCTACACACAGCAAAAATTTCAGCAAGCCTATTTTTTTCTAAAATGCTCCTGGTCAGCAACCAATAATTTACGTATTTAAAATTATTCTAAAAATTAATTATCAAGAAATTGCTTTATTTCTAAAAGGCACTACACACTACTCAGTTCTTAAAACATCAGTATCCTATGTCAAAATACGGTGGGATGGCCAGTTTATTTACTGGGGAAAAAAAAGAAACAAGTTGTGAGTCATTCTTGTACACAATACAAAGTGGACATCGGTTTATTTAATTTCTTTTCTCAATGTTCCAACATTGCAATACTAAAAAAAAAAATAATAATCATCATCATGTAGAAATGATTAAAATTGCCTTGCATCAGTGACTGCTGCCTACCTAGACAAAAGTGATCCACCTTTCAATACTTCCTCTGTGCCTTCAGAATCACCAACTATCAATAATACAGATTTCATGAGGATATAACAGTGGTTGAAGAACCAGGGGAGATTATCCAAGATGCTATAACTTCTATATGAAACAAGGAATAGATAGCATGGATAGAAACATAGAAAATGCAATTAAATTGAAGGGTAGTTTCTAACATTTCAGTATAGCTTTGATTTTGGTTTCCATTGAGCAATGGGCACAGAATTTGAATTACACTCCAACATGCAATTTCCACATTTAGCCCCACTCTCTGCCAACACCTCCAGAACTACTTTTAGACTGCATTTAGGTAGCCAATAAGTTACCTAGAAGCACCAAGCTAAAAATTTAATTGTTCACATACTGCAACTTTTTCTGGCAAAGCAGGGAAGACAGGATAGGCTCTGCACATAAATTAACAAACTGAAACATATTGGTTTAGAATGGGGAGAAGAAAGCCACCTCAGGTCACCTACATGCTCCAGTCCCTGTATACCCACTTCCACACAGTGTAAAGAACATCTGTGTAATTGATACCCCTGTACCAATGCTTCATTCCTGTGACAAAACTTTATAGGTCTTCGTCAGGTACTGAACCAAAGCACAGAAGAAGCAAAAAGAATATGAAGACACAGCATACACGCTGCCTGGATATCTGAATTTTGCAAAGCAGTCTCGTGGATTTATTTCAGTAGCTTAATTATAACGTAACAGTAGCTTACTGGGGTGGGTCAGACTGGCGGTCAGATTGAGTATGTGTTGACAAATGCATTTTAAATCATATAAAGGTATTAATTTAAAAACAAAGTGAGCATTATAAATTTTATATAACACTAACCTTAGTAAGGTCAGGTTTCGCAGTCATGTAGAAAACTTTCTGTACTTAAAAGTAGGGTAATTCTTCAAATCACATTAATTAATTCAACTCTTATGCAGATGCATAATGGCTAAAATACAGAGCTGTCATGGTCCTAAAAAACACAACAATTCGAGTGTAATTGCACTGAATGGGAAAATAATGCATTAAGTATGTCCAACTTTTGCAGAAAAATCAAGCCAAACAGGTCACCTGCCGGTGACTCAAAACTTGGTCAAGACAACTCAACAAATCGCTTCGCGCATACTCAGGATTTAACAAGAGTACTGCTGAAGTCCAGTCCTGCTACTGGAATCAACAGGTTACAGCTGGCCACCACGGGTCACCTGTGCCTGGCTAGGGGTGCCACATGGGGGAAACCACACCTCGGTGTCACTGCGGGACCTCAGTGGGACTTCTGTACTGGGACAAGCCCCAGCATGCTGTAGGAAGCGGCAGGGGTTTGTGCAGAGCTGGAGCACCCACACTTCCAGCCAGAGATGTAAATATGTGATGTGTAAATAAGGTCTGTTCAGAAATCTGTGGGTCTCAACATTTTGGTATGTGTCCACTACTGTGGTTTATCTGTTGTATTGCTGATACTGATCCTGAACAGGCAGTATACCAATTATCAGTTAATTATGTATCATTAATAAACAAACTGCTTCATTCTTGGTTTGATTTAAACAATGCAAATACAAGTTTTTTTTTCCATGAAACACCTCTCTAAACTCAACCTCTGCTAGCTCCTTGTCCCTATACTCAGACATACTGATCCTGAAAGGATAAGGAGAGCCAAAAAAGAGTAGACCTTTTTGCTTTGCTCAAACACTCAGGAGGAAACTATGCTTATGAAAGAACAAGCTTCATACGAGAGAATATACCCTCTAGAAATACATAAGCGAGTTAATTTGCAGTAATATTCAGGGCATTCAGAGCTCTCGTTCTCTAACTTTGCACTCCACTTGATGGATTGTTCATAAAGCTGAAGTCTAACAGAGAGAAATACAGCTGAATGGGAGAGGAGTAGGATGCTGGAAGAAGCACCAATGGCAAAATGTGAGTAGATGGTAGATCACCACCCTAATGAGGGCAGAGGCGAGAGATCAAGAAACCAAGAGTGAAAACGACCAACATAAGAAAGAAAGTAAGATTAAAGGCTATCTTAAGCAACTGCTTATGAATATATATATAAAAAATCCAATAGGAAAAACCCTAGAAATTACTAAAGTCAGACTATATGAATTACAAAAAATCTGATAAATCAAACCATAATGAAGATAGGCTGTTAAAATTTCGATAATAGACATCAGATAGCACTATAGCAAAACTCATCACACCTCAGGCCACTGATGCTAATTATTAACAAAGCATGGAATAGCAGGAAAATTCCAAATGACTAGAAAAAGCACAATGTCACCCTTAGATAAGCAAGTGGGATACCCCAGATAACTACAAACTGATTAGATTGGATATTAGGAATTTTTTTTTTTCACTGAAAGGGTTATTAAACATTGGAATAGGCTGCCCAGGGAGGTGGTGGATTCGCCATCCCTGGAGGTGTTTAAAAAAAAGGGTAGATGTGGTACTTGGGGACATGGTTTAGAAGTGGTTTTGTCAGGGTAGCTTAATGGTTGGACTTGATTTTAAAGGTTTCTCCCAAGCTCAGCAATTCTATGATTAGCAACCTGGTCTAGTGGGAGGTGTCCCTGCCTATGGCAGGGGGGTTGGAACTCAATGATCTTCAAGGTCCTTTCCAACCTAAACCATTCTATGATTCTATGATTAGCAGAATATTATATGTAAGTAAAATAATCATCGTAATCTGATATTAACACATTGGAAAACAAAAAATGTCAGTCGCCAAAGTTAAAGGAAAACGGACTTCTTGGGAAAAAACCTTTATTTCTTAGAGAAATTCACAAGTTAGTTTGATAAAGGTTAATTGCATAATGGGATCTACTTACACTATATATGCTGGCATACTTAAAACTCTGCAGTGCACTGGTGAAACAAGTGGTTGCCTCAACAGAGAAGATGTTACTTGGTTTTACACAGATTTCCATCCAATATACTCAACAACAGCCCATTTTTTCATGTTCCCACTTTACACTGCTCTCCCTTCCCACTATCCCCCAGTACTCCTTGGGTCCCACTCCTTACTTTGGGCTGGGCAAGCAGCTGGACACAAGTATATACACCAGGGTGTCCATGAGAGTAAGTGCCACCCAGCCAGTCCATCAGGCATTAGAGTCATGTAAAGGCACTTTACTTTCCCTAGTAAATACATTAATTTAGCTTAGCAAGTTAAATTTTGACATATTCTGTATTTGTTTGAAATCAACTATAAAACAGTCATGAAGAAAACCAAAGGAAAAGGGGGAGTGGATTAAGGGCCAATTAGATCAATGGACTGAAAATTGGCAAGTTCACTTATACCTTATATTTATGTTAAAAATAAAAGCTACCAAAACAGCTCGGAGGAAACAAACCATAATTCATTAAATGATTAATAAATACAAAAACTTATTTGGGGAATTATAATTGAATAGTGAGATTTTTAATAAGCTTTGACGATATATAAAGTTATATATCAAAGAACATATGTTGCACACTCAAGAAGTTACTTCATGAAGACACAAGTTGTAATGGCTATACAACTCAACATTAACATCCAATGCAACACACTTAAAAAATCTTTGATATAACGAGTGACTCAGATAACTACAAGTATCTCTGAGCAGCACCTATAAAGCCTAAAATACTCAGTTAATTTATGGCGTTATGTGTTAAAAAAAAAAAAAACTGGAAAAAACAGGAAAAAGCTATAAAAATTACATTCCTTCAAGAACTCAAGAATGAGAAAAACATGAGACACTTCTGGCATTTAATCTTAATCTATTAATCAAAAGAAGTTTAGAGATCTTGACGGAATCACAGAATTTTCAGAGTTGGAAGGGACCTCTAGAGATCATCTAGTCCAACTCCCCTGCCAAAGCAGGATTGCCAGAGCACATTACTCAGGACTGCATCCAGGCGGGGCTTGAACATCTCCAGAGAAGGGGACTCCACAACCTCCCTGGGCAGCCTGTGCCAGTGCTCTGTCACCCGAACCGTAAAGAAGTTTTTCCGTGTATTTGAACGGAACTTCCTATGTTCCAACTTGTGCCCATTGCCCCTCATCCTGTCATTGGGAACCACTGAAAAGAGTCTGGCTCCATCCTCCTTCAACCCACCCTTTAGATACTTGTACGCAGTAATAAGGGTGGGGCTGCTTCTTCTCCAGGCTAAAGAGTCCCAGCTCTCTCAGCCTTTCCTCATCTTGACTATTTTGCATAAGTATCTTCAAAGGTGAGAGGAATAGCAAGACCTGCGACTGGCATTTAGAAGTAAGTTAACGAATGTTTGACAGAAACATAACGGAAATGTGTGGACAGATTTTTCTCCCAGGGCTTGTCTTGTACTCAACCACAAAACAAGTACTGAGTTTAATGCAGAGGTAAGTGGGTACAGTTAAATGCTATGATATATGAGATCAGAATTAGTGACTGATTGTCTTTTATACCAAAATCCTATGAAATCTATCCCTTCCAGTAATTCCAAAACTAACTAGCATCTCCTGTGTTAATTTTCTACCACTACATTTAATCCAGAAAAACTACTGAAAAAAAATCACTGTCCAGTATTTCATAGTTGTCTTTTTCCTTACAATTCTTATCATTTATACTGGAGAGAAGAGCAAGGAAGATATATAAATAAGTTTCAATATCAGAATTCCCTTTAGAACTGCACTTATGATAAAAAGAGGACTGTTACTTCTATATTTAACAACATAGTCAAGTGAACTTGAGGCAGTTTTTTTAATACTATTATCTATAACATACTATCTTTAACACACTGCCAAAGTTGGGATTCAGACAGATATGATGACAAAGTGGTTATATAGATTCTTCATGGGAGTACATGAACTACACCACTGTAATGTACTGTTGTCCAGATTCACAGTGGCTCCTTGTAAGCAGAATTTAATACAAACTATTTCACTTTGATGCCACAATGTTTTTCTAATAACATCCTTAAGTCACTACAATGACTTTTTTTTTTAAGCCATGCTCTCCCAAGTTTAACTTATTCTTTCAACTTTACTTCCTATGTATAAAGCATCCTGCTGATTTCTTTATAGAGTTATCACATCAGCAATGTTGGCACATTCCAGGACTCTCTGACCTCACCCTGGCTACAAGAAATATGTGAAATACACTTTCCTAGGCTGCTTCATATGTGTTTTAAATACTGTCATGGTTTGGGTTGGGCTGGCCACTAAAACGAACAACAGATGCTGTCCCCCACCTCTCTCTCCAAGGAGACGGGGTGGAGGGGAAGAGACTTATGAGTTTAGAAGGAACTAAGCTACCTTAATGAAAATATGAATAATAAAATAAAAATTAAAATAATGAAATACATACAAAACTATATCAAGCCCCCAGGATGACAATCACGTCACCAGCAGGCACTGGGAAAGTCCCAGACTGGACTCAGTGATGGATGAGAACTGGATTCCGGATATGGATTCACGAACGCACAGATCGTGATCAGAGGCAGATGAACAGAGTCCTCCTCGGACACTGGCCATTGAAGAAAGAGAGCTGACCCTTTTTTGGCAAATTTTCAAACTGAGTACTTCTCCAATTTGGAAGATATTCCCCACCAGCAGGGGTCAATTCTAGTAACAGTCCAACCTTGACAAGGTTGACATGTGCCATTTTCAGTAACAGGTATTTTAAATGTACATTACTTGGACAAGGTGTTGAAAATGTAAGCTGCATTTTTAGAAACTAAATCTGAAATAAAGATGGAATTTTTAAATTTTAAGTGATAGGTAAAGATCAGTATTGCAGCCAAAACATGTATTCAGGGTGTGAAGAAAAGCAGCAACCGAATGGAACAGACACATACTTCCTAAAACACCTGCTTATTCATTATTAGCAAGACAGATGGGAAAATAAAATATGGCTGTGCCACACTATTTCATACTGTTGAGATTTCTTAGAAAATTACTAGTTTCTTTTAAGTACAAATAAACTTTTACTGAAGATCTTGCCTTAGGAAGAAGAAAAAGGTAAGAACACTGCTTTGTCAAAAAATCTAAGTGATATTACAATTTATATACATATATTTTGATAAAGCATGAAAAGGAGCTAGAAAAATGTGTCTTCATGGATATTATGTTTTTACAGCACAGTCAAAACATGACAAAAGTTGCTCAAAAATCACATTGAATAGCCAGTCCAGTACATTTCATAGAGGTTATGTTCATTCTGAAAGGTGCACTGTAGTGAATATGGACTAAGCAACCCTGGAACTTAGCAGAACAGTAAGATGCAAAAAAATTAGTTAGGCACTTGGATGGTTTGTATCCACGGCTTCTGTTAAAAGGGCAGACAAAACACATCAAAGTGGAAGGATGGCTAATGTTACTCTTTTCCATTATTTCAATTACACAAACAGTATTATCCTATGACTGCAGGAAAAAGTACTTTAAGATCTCCAGGATGTCCTCCTGTAAACAGCAGAAGTCCATACCTGAAGCGAAACCCAATAATTTGCTGTGAAAGAACAAAAGTCAAGGAACGAGTCCCTTTCTCATTCCCCAAGTCCCCTGAAAACCCTTCTGCAGTTCCCATTTATCTGCAGTACTCAGGTAAATTCTCACTTGTCTGTGCTTCAATTGGCTGCTGACTGCCACTCCAGTCACTAGTCTTAAAAAACGAGGCTTTTCTCGTGGGCTCAGAGATCCTCTAATTGCAGGAGGAGCAAAGGCAGGTAAGCCAAGGTGATGCACCACCATTCCCTTTAAAGCTTTTAAAGTCTGCATGAGACAGAAGGCGCAGCAACCAGGGTTTACCTGCAGATCTTCCCAGATCACATCCATTAGCTTCATGGGGCTTCAACCTCTGAAAAGTTGTAGTGAGAAAGTCTTTTTCACTGACAAACATCAGTCAAGCATAATCTGAAATCCATCACTGGTCAGAAGAACAAAGCAAAAAGAAAAGAGCCAAGTGCTTTGGACTTCACTCTATTATTTGTCTTTTACATCTACCTGGTATTTTTATTCAAGTGGTATTTGCTGGCTTAGCCAAGTAGGTTATGATAAATACATTCAGAAGAGACAGATCAGATAAATCCAGCGGTTACCAAAAGAAATAGTAAGTGGTTTGTTGCATTGAAGGCATTTAGTCTGGAAGAATTTGCATTACAGCTTAATTTAAAATTTTCTTTTCAAGTAGTTTGCCATACTTATAATGAACCATTAGCAAAAGGAAGACAGCAATACAGTGTGCGTTGAGGCAGATTTCCATTCTGCTTTACCTTTACACACACAAATAAAAATACTAACAACGTAACACAATACCCCAGTATGAGAGCAATTAGCGATTAATAATAACACGGTCAAGAAAGAATTCTTGGTATATAATGCAGTGGAACATAATTGGATTTCATATTTTTGTCACTTGATCAATTTGTAAAAGATCACACTGAATCAAAAAGTCATCCACATATAATGAAGACATTAGAGCAGGAAAAAAAGAGAACCAATACCTCATTGACACTGTAGCAGCATTATAATCAGCACGCTTCGCTTCATTAATCTTCCTCCTTCCGAAACACTTGGATTCCCCTGTTATATACCCAAGCATGGTGACAGCTCCGTAAAACCCTTGTGCCTGGCTGCCTGTATGTGCACAACCATTTGCACCTTGTTTAAAAGCTGTATTAGAAATCTGTAACTGAGTTATTCAATAAAAATGCTACTATAAGCTAGCTGTTGTATCGTTTGGGCGCATGACATTTTCATCTCATCCTTCAGTGCTTGTTTTCTTGTCTTTTCATACTGTAAGCCCCCAATTTTTGGGGGGTGAAACAAAGGACCCTATTACCCACCAAGATTTTTCATGGATCAACATTAATTAGCCATATGGTATTTGTATAATGCCACTTTCAATTGAAAACACTTTAAAGGGCAATAAGCATCCATGATCCCTCACCTGACCAGATCACATTTGGAAACTACTTCTGCAAGCACTACAGACAGAGTTTCCCCTCCCGTGCTGCTCTGCAGTGGGATGCTGCTCTCCACGGGGGACCACAGCAGTGCCACAACACCGGGCTTCGGAGCCCTTCCCAAACTGTCCTCCACTGCACCACTGCACAAAACGTCCAGCATGCTCCCCTAAAACAGGACGAGGGGCGAATGATAAACTGCACTACCGCGAGAGCGTGAATATATGGTCTTATCTACCTAATTCTTTTAAAATTAACTTCTATAATGAAAAGGAATTATTTTGTCATACAAGCACAAATACGGAAAAACTCGCCTATATTACTCAAATACACTGATCTTGAGTACCTCCATCACTAAATTAAAAAACTGATTCAAATAATAAGAAAAGTATTTTCATAGAAGATATTTTGTTAGCAATGTTAAAAGGAATGATAATAAAAAGTTAGGTATACACTGAAAAGAGGATAGTGTACATCTCTGTAAAGTGTACTAAATCTGAGCAAACCACTCTTTATTAAATACCAAAGGATCTAAAAGGCCAGATTAAATATTTTATATAAGCCTATAACGAAAGAAAAAAACAACCTTCAATCTGCAATACAGAGCTATGTACTATATCACAATAGCAGAAAAAATGAAACTAGATACCAGCAGACACTTCATAACATTATTTTTATCTTTTTCTAACTGTTGATACTAGTATTTTCTATGGTCCAAAATGTTTTGGTTTTTTTTTTTAAGTGTAATTGATGCTGCATTCTTCTACTTGAAGTGAGAAACACTAATTATATTAGATTGTACCACAAACTACATTTTCAAAGTGTTTTTCCATCTAAGGATAAAAATCCAGCACCAGCATTAATAATACACAAATACAGTAATATAATGCTGCACATACAGAAAATACAGCATAGTGTGATCACTGTATGCTTTGCTAAAAAGCAAGATCATTCTGTGTGTGTGTGTGTGTTTTACAGTAAAGCCTGAAAAAGTTCAAGATTTTACTATGTTACAGTTCACACAAACACATACATAAGAGTTTCTGTTCTGGAAAACAGACTACTGCAACATCAGTAAAAATAACAAACAATAACTAATAAATATATTGCTGATTTTCTGTCAGAAGCTTCAAGAACATCTCCTAAATTATATTACCCTTCCCAAACACATCACCATTTTCATTACTGGATTGAGGACATGGAAAGTCTTTCATTTATTCATCCATATTACCAAATTAAACCCCACTCAATCAGAAAGCATAATTTAAATATACTGCAGTCCTACCAAAACCATAGTAGGGTGAAAACAGCCACAGAGAGCCCAGGACGCAACAGAGAAAGTTCAGCCACAATCTTTAAAAGTCTTGTTCCTCAGGAGAAAAGGATTAAAAATGACAACTCATTGTGAATTCTCACTCTGCTACTACCACATTAGGTATCTCCTTCAACTCTACTGCTTTTTATTTCAACAGGAAAAAAAAATAATCACTTTAAAATTGTCCCCTCCCAGTCACAACCAGAGAGCTGCTATTCTCAGCATGTGCAAACATAGAAAATCTAGATAGGACTCTACAGTTTAGCAGCTCCTCCACAGCAGTTTGCTCACTGTAGGATACTATTATCCGCAAGTAAACAGAGATATACTATGAAAGAGATAAACCACCATACATTGCCTCATCATCATTCTGCACTGTGATGAGAGTTACCGTGGAAAAACACATCCATTTTAAACGTACTGTTTGCACCTTCAAGATAAAAAAAAAAAGTATATTCAGTGTTAAACAAGCTGGTTGTATAATAACAGTGACTACTCCAGTAAGAAATTATATTGAAAACAGTGTTTCTGAGATTACCGTTACATAGTAGAAACAACCAACTATTCTGATCTCAAATATTATTTGAGCCTTTTATCATGTAACTAACCTGTGCAAAAGTAGCAATGCCGTAAGAGACACTATTTTAAAATAATTTATGAACAAAACAACTCTTTGTTTCTATCTGACATCTCCACAAACCGTAATTAACAGACCTTTTTTTGACATAGTGTGAATGCAGGCACATGCACTCTGTGAAGCCCCTCGCCCACAACACATGTTCATACACCCTCCATAAGCCTACATAACCCAGACAGAAATGCATTATTCAGCATTTGCTGGGTTTGCGAGCAAGTTACCTAATTTAGACCTAATAATGTGAGGCTCTATCACCCTAATTACCATCAGTGGGAAGCAGCAACCATCTGATTGACAGAAGAGAACGAGAGCAGCCACAGAGCAACCCGACAGACGGGAAATCAGCACATTTCAAGGTCAAGGGAGCAGCTCAAGTTCGGATGGGAGCATCTCCTACACGTACTGAAGTTGTAAAGAGGTTCTGCACCACTAATTTACATACAGTATGATGGTAAACCTTTAAGAATTACTTTTGGTTGCCCCATACAGTATAAACCATGCAGACGTTCTTCTGAATAAGCATGATCTATCTCTACTCTCTCTGTCCATACTCCACTGGACTAAGTAGTAGCTTTAATTTTATTTCTGGCAACTGACTATTGCACCCTCATAAAGAAAAACGCCGTAATACAAACATGAAGTTTCATTTCAAATAACAATCTTAAAATACCTTGCGTTTCGCTCATCAACCACCACATCTTCACAGTCCTTGAAGGAAATAATGTACAGAAATTTTATTGAGTGTACACTAAGGGCTAAAGATCCTGTATGTAGCAAGTAGTTTAGCTCTTTACATTTATAGAAATAGTAGACTTTTTGTACTTTTATCTTTATTGGTACCACTATTGTCAATGGCAATATTCTCACCGAGTCTTATTTTGTTAGTTAAGATTTTATCGTTAGGGGAAGGGGACAGTGTTTAGTTTAAGGTTTTATTTGCTATAAAAAAAAAAAAGGAGTTTGTTTGCTGCTCATTTTATAAAGAAAGACCTAATAAGTACCTATTAAGTGTTCCCTCCTCCCCCCGCCCCCCAGTCAGGCTCTGATTTTAAGTAACTTTCAAACCCCTAACACATAGGAATACAAATTAAAGGCATTGCAAAAGTAAATATGTAAAGGCTTGTAAAGTCCCACGCAATATTCAATGTAGAAAACCCACCAAATCAGTATCTGAAAACGTTGGTCATAGATGGAGCCATTCGACACAACAGATGCCTGATCTGGCATTTCTGAATGAACCAGCAAGCACTAAAAGTTTTACAAGATCACCCAGAGTTAATATATGTATCTATATTTATTTACATATACACAGAAATATGCATGCATATCCCCAACAGAATATATTTCCTGATGAAATCAAATTGCATTAATGAAAAACTTTAGACCAGAATGTGATCTTTCTACATGGTTGTGTGCAGCAGAACCCTTTTCCTTTTGAGATTCAGACCATGTTTAGCTCAAAGGTAGAGCAGAGAAGTTAAACGGAAACTCTAGGGGAATGTACGGTTAAGCAAGCTAAATCTTCTGGAAGTTGTGAATGGCTGCTACGCCAAAAGCATCACATCAAGAAAGCACTGGTTCCTTCCGAGGTCTGTTTTCCTTCCCAATTGCCCTGATTCGAGGTGAGGTGGTTCTGTTCAGTTCTCATTTTATGCTTTCGTTCACTGATTCTGTCTAACAGGGGCAAAGCGAGCTTGACAAGCTGCCAGGGGTGAACTGCAGCCGTGCCTCCTCATGGGCTCCTCTTGGTTGCCTTGTCTGGCGTTCCTAGCTTCCTTTATTTCGACTACTTATCATAGAATCATAGAACCATAGAATGGTTTAGGTTGGAAAGGACCTTGAAGATCATCGAGTTCCAACCCCCCTGCCATAGGCAGGGACACCTCCCACTAGACCAGGTTGCCCAAGGCCACGTCCAGCCTGGCCTTGAACACCTCCAGGGATGGGGCCTCAACAACCTCTCTGGGCAACCTGTTCCAGTGCCTCACCACCCTCAAAGTGAAAAACTTCTTCCTA
>VUYV01000052.1:56819-80532 GCA_008711295.1 Anarhynchus alexandrinus | reverse complement strand
ACGGACTCAGTTGGTACATGAATTCTACAAAGACCACCACAATGTTTGGGTACATCCTGTGGTGAGAACGCTGAGGGAGCTGGTCTTGTGCAACCCAGAGCAGAGACAGCTTCAATGGGACCTAACAGCAGCCCCCCAATGCTTATGGGGAGATTAGTGAGCCAACTGAACCAAGCTCTTCAGTGGCACACAGCAGGACAAAAAGAAATGGGTATAAATCAGAATAAGACAGGACACAAAGTAACACTTTTGCTCTGAGAACAGTCCAGCAGTGGAGCAGGCTGCCCACAGATGTTGTGGGATCTCCATCCTCAGAGATTTTTAAGAACTGACTGAAGAAAGTCCTTAGAAATCTGGTTGGATCTCAGAGTTGACCCTGTTTCAAACAGGAGGTTGGACTAGACCCTTTCCTGAGATCCCTTAAACTTGGACTACCCTATCAACCTACAAAAAATTGAGCAAGCACTCTTCCAGATATTTCTGTGAAAATATGCTAAAAGAAACAATGAAAACCAGCAGAAATCTGTTTAATATTCAAGTGACCTACAAAGTTTGTTCAGTATTTTATGACATTCTGGTGTCTAAGTTATTTTATCTATGCATCCTGAAACTAACCTTTGGCATATAGAATTTTGGTACTTTTCTCAGAAAATTAATTATTTGAGCACAACCTCACTGCACTAAGCTCTTCACAATGTACCAGACAACTAGAGGCATCCTTAAACTTAATTCTCATCTGCAGCTTTTCTGCAACTGAGCACTGAAGATGAGAGCAACTGTCCAGCTAACTACAATCTGATACCAAGTAGACACAGGCAGCGTAACAGCACCAGTGCTTCACACTAGTTGTGCAATGGTGGGAGCTGATGATCATGCAGAAAGCACTAAAAAGTGAAGCACTGCTTCATTATCCCCTGCCGTGTTATGTGTGGGCAACCCTTCACACCATTGTAGGCATCATCGGTAAGCCGGGTCCACCCCCTCGTTGCTGTCCTCTCTGAAGAGTGAAGCTCAAAGCATCATTTTCTCATTTTCTTCTTTAACTCAAGTCTCAATGGCCTCACTGGATCTGTAGCAGGTGATGAAAATACACAGCTGCTTGACAAATGAAGCTGCTAAAAAATGTTTGCCTTCAGACTACAGCACTTCAGAGAAGCACAGTTAGAGTTACCAGAGCAAAAGGTGGTCAAAGCTATTTTTCAGAGCCTTAAAAAAAAAAATCCTGAATCAGTACCTACTCCTTTGCAATTAGTTCCACCCTTTTGAAAGAAGTTTTCCACTAAGTTCTACCACATCATCTTTCTTAATTCCTGCAGGAAGCAAGCACAAACTGCTATTCAGCAGCAAGGAGGTATCTGTGATCCATTTCTTTGTTGAAACTCAGACTACCCTGATTCACCACAGGGTGTGCTCATTTTAATAGTGATATGAACCGCTCATCCCAGCTACTACAGCTGCTTTTAGTGTCTGAAGAGCCTCTCTGAAGAGCTATTTTTTATCAAAGCCCAGCAGCTAGCGTATAGAGAACTATTACCTCCTGCCTCAGACCTTTTGCTGAGCAAAAAATGCAACATGAGACTTAGTCACCTCATGAGATGGCTGCTCTTTACCTTAACAACTGGTAGGAGCTCACCTTGTACCTATTCTGTTTGGACTTAGACATGCCAAAACACACGATTAAAAAAGCACAGTGTGCAATTTATACAAATATCCTGCAATTGCTAATATAAACTTTCTCCATTTTTGCATTTGCAATTTCCAAGTTTCAAGTTTCTAGCAATGTATATAGAGATTTTTTTCCCCTTAAAATTCATTAATGACCTTGCACTTTTTTAGCATTAAATTTCACCCTATTTCATTTTGTGACTCTTAGTCATCAAGGATGTTCATGTTATTCTTATTGTCCCAGATATAGATTTAATACCATCTAACTTTGAATCATCAGTAACTTTGTTGATTTCATTGGCAGATTTCGAAGTTTTCCCTCTTAGGTCATTAATGAAAACATTAATTTCAAGATAAATACTACAAGTAATTTTCCCTAGCAGAGTACTTAACCTTTCAGCCCACTGGTGTCTTCTGCACAGCTAGTGTTATAGTATTTTTACAATTCTTCTGAATTACAAATTCAATTACAAACTTTTTCACCCTGATTTTTCCATCTCGCATATTACCAAAAGCAGTCTTATAGAACTGACATACAAATTCCACATCTCAACCCATACAGGCGCTTTGACAGGAAGTAGGTTAACCTACATAATACCAACATCTTATAGTAGACCTCAAAAAAATAAATCTACTTCTTTGGCAAGGCACATGGCACTACATTAGACAATATCAAATCCAATTAAAAAATACATTATTTTCTATTTTAAGAACACCTCTGAACTATTTTTTTCCTGGGTAGATCACAAAAAGTTTACTAACAATTTGAAACTATCTGTTTTCCTCGTGTTAACCATCACAGCTTTAGGATCTTGACCTCACAGTTTATACAGCCAAAGAAATTCTCTGGAGGATCCCTGGAGTCCACTGATTCAGAATTCATGTGTAACCTGGTGGCTTATCCTTCTGCTCTGACTGTACTCACTGTCTTCGTCACTCAGATAACCAACCCAGCAAAGCTTTTAGAAGAAAACAACACAAAAATTATACATTCAGTTATGAACTGAAGTGTACCTAACCACATTAACCTGTGAACAGAAGGCACAGAGAAACAAGGTCCTTCCACTGTACATAAAGACAATTTGGTACAGTTAAGCACACTGCAAGCCTTCATTTGAGTGGGAGAAGAACAGGGCCAGCAGCTGAGACTGTTCACTGCACACATTTTTCTGATGAGAAAGCAAGCTTGCTTCTTGGCTTGCTAACTATCCACACCTATGCCACAGAGACCACCATGGAGACAAAGCTTCAAGGATTACTGTTAGAGTTAGCTGACTGAAGTCTCCCACAAACAAGTTTCTAGTAAGATAGGGTCAGTCTCATTTCACCTTTATTTTGAATACTGAGAATTCTAATACTATGAATTATTTGTTTCATTTTTGAAGCTCAGCCAGGGAAGCATCTCTTGGGTTTCAGCTGTCATAGGGCAAGGAATCTAATCGAGAATCAGGTTAATGGCTTTTTTTTTTTTACACCTACTTCTAACCTGTTAATCCTACGTCAAAAGATGTTCCTTTACTAGCAGTCCATCATTTGAGCATTCACTTGATCAAAGTTAAAGATATTTGAATTATGAAGAAACCTGACCAAAAAACCCCAAACCAAAAATGTTTCTTTTCTTTAAGGTAGAAGAGACTCAACACATGCAATACTGTTCAACTACAATATAAAAATCATGGCTGTTACATTTCCCCCTCAAATTCTAAATAAGAATTCAACATCTAATGTATCACTTCATGTAAGTAACAACTAAAAATATGCCCTAAAGAATGTTAAGAAAGAAAATGATTATGGGATTGTATCAAACCCCATAACCCTCATTTTATTTTTTCTGATTGCTAGTCTCCACTTGCTCCCATTTAACTCAATGCTAAGCTCCCTGCGCATTTTCACACTGAAGCAAAAACACAGTCTGCTAGCTAGAGGGAAGCTGTACCTCCACCAGTGCTATTAGCAGAAACCTTTTTGGGACCACCTATACATTTCGGTGCAACAATTCAACTTGTCTTTATCCCTTCTGTTTTTCCTCTTAATCTATTTTACACAGGTGTCATTGCCTATCTATGGCAACTCTACAGTTGTCAAGGAATTATTTTTCACTGTTTATTTCATAGAATCATAGAATGGTTTAGGTTGAAAGTGACCTTCAAAGATCATCTAGTACTCCACATGGGGTATCACAAGAGCAGATTAGAGGGGCAGAATCACCTCCCTCAACCTGCTGGCCACACTTCTTTTGATGCAGCCCATGACATGGTCGGCTTTCTGGGTTGCGAGCACACATTGTCAGTTCACGTCCACTTTTTCACTCACCAGTATACCCAAGTCCTTCTCAGCAGGGCTGCTCTCAATCCATTCATCTTGCAGTCTGTATTGATACTGAGGAGTGCCCTGACCCAGGGACAGAACCTTGCACTTGGCCTTGCTGAAATTCATGAGGTTCACAAGGGCCAACTCCTCAAGCCAGTCAAGGTCCCTCTGGATGGCATCCCCTCCCTCTAGCAAATCAACTGCACCATCAGCTTGGTGTCATCCACGAACTTGCTGAGGGTGTGCTCAATCCCACTGTCTATGTCATTGATGAAGATATTAAATAGTATTGGTCCCAGTACGGACTCCTGAGGGACACCATTTGTTAGTAGTTTCCACTTGGACATTGAGCCATTGACTGCAACTCTTTGGATGTGGCTATCTAGCCAATTCATTATTCATCTAAGAGTCCATCCATCAAACTCATATCTCCCCAATATAGAGGCAAGAATGTTATGGAGGGACCATACCAAAAGCCTTGCTGAAGTCCTGGTAGATGACATCCCTTGCCCACTAATGCAATCATTCTATTGCAGAAGGCCACTAGATTAGTCAGGTACAGCTTGCTCTTGGTGAAGCCATGCTGGCTGTCTCTAATCACCCTCCGGTCTTCCATATGTTTCAGCATATTTTCCAGGAGGATCTGTTCCATGATCTTACCAGGAATTGAGGTGAGGCTGAAAGGTCAGTAGTTCCCAGGATCCCCCTTTTATCCTTTTTAAAAATGGGTGCAGTGTTTCCCTTTTTCCAGTCACCGTGAACTTCACCTGACTGCCATGACTTTTCAAATATACATGGAGAGTAGCTTGGCAACTACATCAGCCAACTCCCCCAGGACCCTGGGTTACATCTCATCAGGTCCCACGGACTTGTGTATTTTCAGGTTCCTCAGGTGGTCTCAAATATGATCTTCACTTACAACAGGATAGATTTTGATCCCCCAAGTCCCTGCCTTGAGGTTCAGGGACTTGACCAATGGAGGACGCCAATGGTCATGCCTTCATGCTGGTTGCCACTAGTTCTCCTGTCCTATTTATCAGGGGGTTACATTTTCTTTAATCTTCCTTTTCTGACCAATGCACCTGTAGAAGCCTTTCTTAAGAGGTGGTGAAAAATAAAATAAAATAATTTAAAAAATCAACTCTTTTCTCCTCTTGATCCTGTGCGTGTAGAACAGTTCTTCCCATACAGTTCTTCCCATGCAAGAATGGCATGGAATTTAACAAGTCCAAAGGCCACATTCTGCACCTGGGATGGAGTAACGCTGGGCACAAGTATAAATTGGGAGAAGAGTGGTTGGAGAGCAGCTCTGCAGAAAGGGATCTGGGGCTGCTGGTTGGCAGCAGGCTCAATATGAGTCAGCAGTGTGCCCTGGCAGCCAAGATGGCAAACTGCATCCTGGGGTGCATCAAACACAGTATAACTAGTCAGTCAAAAGAGGTGACTATCCCACTGTATTCAGCGTTGGTGTGGCTTCACCTTGAGTTTTGTGTGCAGTTCTGGGTCCCACAATTTAAGAAGGATGTGAAGGACCTTGAATGCATCCAGAGGAGGGCAACAAAGCTGGTGAAAGGGCTGGAAGGAATGTCCTATCAGGAGCAGCTAAGGACCCTAGGTTTGTCCAGTTTGGAGAGGAGGCGGCTGAGGGGCGACCTCATCTCTCTCTACAGCTTCCTGAGGAGGGAACGTGGAGAGGGAGGTGCTGATCTCTTCTCCCTGGGATCCAGTGAGATGACATGTGGAAATGGTTCAAAGCTGCACCAGGAGAGGTTCAGACTTGACATTAGGAAGCATTTCTTTACCAAGAGGCTGGTCAAACACTGGAACAGGCTCCCTAGAGGTGGTCGACGCCGCAAGCCTGTCAGTGTTTCAGAGGCATTTGGACAATGCCCTTAATAATTTGATTTAACTTCTGGTCAGCCCTGAAGTGATTAGCAGTTGGACTAGATGATCATTGTAGGTCTCTTCCAACTGGAACTATTCTATTCTAATTTAATTTCTGCCACACTCCTGAAAAAGAAACATCACTTCTACGCGTGAATTATTCACTACAGCAACAGACAGCTCAGCATAGTCCAGGTCTTCAACTGAGTTCTGAAGTGGGTGCTTGCAGTGGGATTAGAAAAGACACAACCACTGCTCAAAGGACTGTCTGGTTAAAAGAACAGGAAGAATATGGTAATTATTGATGACATTTTACAAGCACTTGGCAATACTGAGCATGCATAGTACATGTTTTCTTAACACATCTCCCGTAGCTCCCAGAAAGAACAGTTTCTCAGGGAGGATTAGATTATAGTTCTCACAAGCCAGAAAGAGAGAAGAGCATTTCACATTTTCAGACTACCTCTCCATTTCTCTTTTAACATTTTATTTTCTTTCCTGGCACAAAATATTTTGGCCTTATATCTTACTCAGCAAAACTTGAGGGATCTTCTAACAAGCATGAAGTGCTGATGTAAAAACTAGGTCAGGACTTCCAGAGCACAGGACATTCTACCAAACTCCCACCGTAACAACACATTCAGAAGTGTCCCATTGTTACTGAAGGGAAGTAAGTAAAGCGGAAGAAAAAGAGAATCACCGAAGCAGCAATCGGTGGTATTTCATAAATTTCATGTTTTTCCCCAGCTAGCTTCATTTGAAGCCTTTTATAGTAATTCCTTAACTGAGAAGTAAAATTATTCCAGGCTTTATCACACACATACAAGGAACAAAGTCTGTGTGGCTAAAAAGGGAGGAGGAAGTTTCCAAATCTCATAAATCCAACTTACGGTTTTTACTAAACATTTGAAGATTTTCTGTATTCCAGATGATTTCCAAAAGGGGATAATGTTGTTATTCCCAAATACAATAACCAGTAATTCCAATATCGTTATAAAGATTGCAATACAAAGGTTAATGATTTGTTCAATAATGTGATGAACAGAACGGGTTTTGCAACTGTAACTATAATGCTATTTCAAATGGCACCTGGAAAAAAGGAAAAAATGATCCAGTCTGAACTGCTAAGTGCAACACAAATTTCACCTGAGAGCCACGACTTTCCAAATATCATGGAGAGTGTCTTGGCAACTACATCAGTCAACTCCTCAGGACTCTGGGATGCATCTTGTCAGGTCCCATAGAATTCTGTATGTTCAGGTTCCTCAGGTGGTCACGAACCTGATCTTCTCTTACAGTGGGAGGGACTTTGCTCCCCCTGTCCCCATCTTGCGGTCCATTCACTTGCAGGGTGTGGGGGCAGAGGTTGCCAGTGAAGACTGAAAAGAATTTAAAATTATTGGCCCAATATTAAATACCTTTTCCATAATATAATTAGCAAAACAATTTATTAGCTATTCAATATATTGAATAAAACATTACCCTAAAAATAGAAATTTGCTTTTATAATAGTCTCAAATTCACTTGACTACTTTAAGCAAAATGATTTTACTCCCTCAGCCCACCTGATTCTCATTTCTCTAAAAATCAGTCTTTGACTTCAGACTTTGTGATTATTTTGTGATTGTTCATATATATACACACACACTATTGAAGGCAGTAACCACTGTTACAAACAAGTAGTTTAGAAACCTAAGATCATTTTTCCTGCAGCAGCTCAACATAAATACAAAAGTATAAAATACAAGCAAAACACTAACAAGAAATTATGGGTATCGCAAGGCAACACCATAAACTCAAATTACAAAGGAGAGGATCAACACAAAAGCACGTTTGTGTTCTATGCAGTAATTCATGCACTTCTAGTCACTATTATAAAGCCTTATCAAAGAAATTTAAAACCTTATTGCATAAAGACTGCTCCTCTAATGGTCTCAGCAGCATCATACCAGATCCCTCTGTGGCTATTTCATTATTGCACTTCTGAAACTGAGACAGTAATTATATTTTCATTAGTAAAGTAAGCTTAAACTAGTCAATTGTCAAGTGCGTCCCGAAGGCAACACGTCTAGTTGTCTTCAACTCCCAAGGGATGGCGAAGAGAGAAGGGCTGGAGCATAATTCACCAACTCTAGGAACAACTTCACTGCACTAACAGGACAGGCCCAAATGTACTTAGTACCCATACAAAGTTCTACATCAGCTGTTAGTAAAAATGTATATTAAGGAAAAAATCATTCCCTCATACAAAATATCACACTCATCTGAAAGTGTAAAAGTATGAACTGCTGCCAAATGTTATTTAGCCCAGTTACATCCATCTCCAGCATCCAACCTTTAGTTTTATTGTAGTACTTCTCAACGGGCCACTTCTACTTCCACTTTTTTTTTTGTTTTCCCCTCGTGGCAACACTCTGCTCAGTCCCATTTCTGTATCACCAGCGTCAAAGGTTTTATTGTCCCCTTTGGTACGAGAACAAACCCAGGGAGAACAAGCCTTGCCAACCTGGCTGGAGCAAGGCCAGAATTATTTCCCTATCAGTTACTTCTCCACTGTTTTCTCAAGCCCCTTGGCGTTTCCTGGATTGTAGCAGCTATAGTCAATCCTGTTCATAACTGCTTATTTCAAACACACCAACTCCAACAGTCTCCTTTAAATCCTCACACAGAAACAGGTAGGCAAATATGAAGCATCTGATAGTCATAAAAGCAGTATACTGCTCTTTTCATAAATTCTTACAGATGCAAAACAAAGCCATTACATTAATTAGCTTTCTCTGAACAACATAACATTATTTAATTCCAAAATACATTCAGGTGCATGCAGTTCTGTTTGCAAAGCAGCCTTTTATGAAAATCACCAACTTCCCTGAACAATTTTTGAAGCACTGTGGTGGGTTGACCCTGGCTGGACACCAGGTGCCCACAAAAGCTGCTCTATCATTCCCCCTGCTCAGCTGGGCAGGGGAGAGAAAATATAACAAAAGGCTCCTGGGTCAAGATAAGGACAGGGAGATCACTCAGCAATTACTGTCATGGGCAAAACAGATTCAACCTGGGGAAAACTGATTTAATTTATTACCAATCAAACTGGAGCAGGACAATGAGAAAATAAAACCAAATCTTATAAAAACACCTTCCCTCCCACCCCTCCCTTCTTCCCAGCACCAACTTCACTCCCCTTTTCTCTCCCTCCTCTCCCCGAGCAGCGCAGGGGGACAGGGAATGGGGGTTGCGGTCAGTTCATCACATGTTGCCTCTGCCTCTCCTTCCTCCTCAGGGGGAGGACTCCTCACACCCTCCCCCTGCTCCAGTGCAGGGTCCCTGCCATGGAGGACAGTCCTCCATAAACTTCTCCAATGTAAGTCCTTCCCACAGGCTACAGTTCTACATGAACTGCTCCATCATGGGTCCTTTCCACAGGGTGCAGTCCTTCAGGAATAGACTGCTCCAGCGTGGGTCGCTTCCATGGGGTCACAAGTCCTGCCAGCAAAACTGTTCCAGTGTGGGCTCCTCTTTCCACGGGTCCACAAGTCCTGCCAGGAGCCTGCTCCAACGTGGGCTCTCCATGGGGTCACAGTCTCCTTTGGGCATCCACCTGCTCTGGCATGGGGTCCTCCATGGGCTGCAGGTGGATATCTGCTCCGCCATTAGTCTCCATGGGTTGCAGCGGGACAACCTGCCTCACCATGGTCTTCACCATGGGCTGCAGGGGAATCTGCTCCGCCACCTGGAGCACCTCCTCCCCCTCCTTCTTCATTGACCTTGGTGTCTGCAGAGTTGTTGCTCCCATATACTGTCACTCCTCTCTTTGGTTGCAATTACACAGTTTTTTTTCACCTTCATACATACATTATCCCAGAGGTGCTACCACCATTGATGATGGGCTTGGGCTTGGCCTTGGCCAGCAGCAGGTCTGTTTTGGAGCTGGCTGGCATTGGCTCTATCAGACACAGGGGAAGCTTCTAGTAGCTTGTCACAGAAGCCACCTCTGTAGACCCCCCAATACCAAAACCTTGACACGCAAACCCAATACAAGCATACTATCTGAAGACAATTAAGTTCAATTTAGAAACGCTAAAAGTTATAACAAATCAAAGTGGCTTAGTCATCATTAACCTCTTTCCTACAAAGAGGTATAAAGAAACCATTTGCAACTTATTTCTCATTTAAATTCATTTTCCTTCAGCATCTAACAGTCTTTTTTGTTAAGAAATCCAACACTTAAACTCCGTAATAATTTCCTCTTGTAAGAGAATTGCAGTGGAACAGAAAAAGTCATTGCAATTAATGTGAAATTAAATCACTAAAAAATTAACTGCTATACTAGTCATTGAGAAACTATGTTGAAAGATTCTACTCTTTGACCACGAATTCAATGTGTCTGTTGTCTTTATAGAGTTACTTCTTAATTCAAGTTATAGCTCTGTCCTTAGGCGTGTACTCATTCAGGAGTTCGAAGGGGTATTGCATGTCCATTCATTTCTCCATGAGAAGTTAAGCGGATATGTAGATACCTCCACATGCCCACCATTTACACAGGATGTAAATACAGTAACAGGACATATAGATCCGCTTCTTTTCCAAGTTTTCAACCTCTTTCCCTGAAGCTGATAACTTGCAAATTGTTCCAGTCTTCTTATCCTTGCAAAACAGAATTATATGAAATCTCTATCCCCATTCACACCCTTTTGGAAAGAAGAGTAGGCCCTGCACAAAGCAGAGTAAGTTGAAATATTATGCCTACAGAGTATGTTGTCACCCACATTTAACTGAACCTCATTAGTTTTTTAATTAATTACTTCTTCATACACACCCTTTAAATAGTCTAATCAAGTAATTTGTTGCTTTTTATTGTTAAGACAGATGAAGGGGATTAATATTCTATATTAATATTTGTAATTCTTGTGAGCCCTGACCTCTGATTCCATGCTATTGAGGGTAGCCAGAGGAAAATACAGAGCAATTCAAGATGCAGCTGAGGACACTACAAATGTAGTATACTTCAGAAGCCCGGCTCCATTTAGCGTCTGTTTATGAAGTTTGCCTCTAAAGCAGACAGTATAATAGGAACCATGGCAACTGCTCAACTATGGGAAAAGAGGCAAGAGCATGAACTATAAATATTCAAATTGCATGCAGCTTATAATTTTACTTTTAAATATGTGAAGAACTATTTAACTTCATACAATGTATGTTTTCCTGTAATTTCCATTAATGTTAAAGCCTCAAAGTTTTCAAATGCTTCTGAGACAGGCACAAGAGCCAAAGTGCCAATGAACCCAAGTGGCAATGAACTTACGAAAGCCTTAACCATGAGACATATTAAACACGTTTTATAAGTCAGGTTCTTATCCTATGAACACCACACATAGCACAACCTAGGACACTCCAATCAATAATTAGCTAAGACATCAGAGTTTCTCCCCACCTGCAGAAGGCAGCAGGTCAGCACGAAGATGCTCTTCTCCGCCGAAGTCACTGGCTGTATAAGCTAAAATTTTCCTTTGAATTTGAACTAACCGTATTTACCTGACCTCTTCCAGTTTCTTGACATTCTAGAAATAAAGAACTTCCTTAAAACTAGTCTTTTGACTGCACTATTTAGAAATTGCATCTCAAAACACCTGACTGTGGCTCTACAACAGCTTGAATGTATCTAAAGCAAGACATATCATTACTTTTCCACTTCCACTTGCATATTCCGCCTCCCCCATCACACTAACACTACTGCTTTGGCATCAGACTGATGAAAGAACACTTGTATGTTTTTCTAGGATTAATCTTCAATCAGATGAATATCCTGGACTGGGTCACCAAGAAGTTGTACAATTTGACTGCAATAGCGATCTCTGAAAACAGTGATTAGCTTCATCGACTATGATATTCTCAGAATCTAGATTAAAGTTATCAAATTATGGGTTGGTTTTTTTTTAAACAACTTCAATTGTTTTAAGAAATAAAAATTAAGGAAAAATTACATGAGTTTATGCAGGTCAGAAAAGCATCCCATATATTAGTATCTCCAGCAGCTAACACAACCACTACAAAATGAGACTCATTTTACTCTGCAGGATGAGATGGCAGATCAGCTATTTTTACAGATGGCAACTCATCTTCTAAACTGTACAGGATGACTAGTTTAGCTTTAGAAAAAGAACATTTAGATGCCTAAATAAGGATTACAAGCAAATTTATTTGGAGCAAAATGAGGCACTATTTTTCCCTGTTTAATCCCACACAATTTTCCCAAAGGACACAGAATAGAAAACTGATGCCTCTATTTCATCCTTGGTGTGAAAGATTTTCAATTCAAGAGGTAGCATCAAGTTCAAATGAACAATAAGAAACTTCTCAAAACACTGAGAACTATTTTTAATGGATTTTTTTTCTTGTGTTGTTAGTAACCGGCTATTTAAAGGAATGCTATCTTGAAACATTTCTTCTTTAAATCTTCTAAGACTTAAAAATATTTTTTGGTTTTGTTTCAAGGGAGTACTGGCCAAAATGTAACAATGATCTTTCCCTGTTTTCAAAATCAAAATATTCAGTATCAGTAACATCTCTCATTTTTATTATTTATCTCCAAGTTGTGCTAAGTACATAAATCAATACAATTCCACAGAACAGTTATGAAACTCAGAAACAATTCTTCAACATAATGAAGGATTGTAAGCAATTCTTATTCTTACTTACTGTCAGACACGCAACATTTCTTTACTAGATATACACTTTCAGCAGGAATGGCTTACTATAAATAACCTATTTTAAAGTACAGTCTGCCTTAAGAAGCTTTCTGCAGAGATTCTAATAGACAAAAGAAACACTAGGGTATACACACTGATTTAACATCTAACTCCTGTCCAGTAATTAAGCATATGTATTAGTGTTTTATACAAACACTTGTGAGATACCTCAGTAAAAACACTGTCAAAATGCATACCAATAAAATTGAAGCAGATGACCACAATCAACTTACCTCTTCAATCTGCTTACAACCTCTACTTTGATTTACAGTACGTTTACTACAAAATATCCTGAGTTGCGTTGCTTCTAAGTACTTACCTATTTCTTATTCTTCCCTTAACATTCCTACTCCATCTTACAGATTTCCTTATGTAAATTATCAAACTCTGCATTCACTCACATTATCATAATAACCTACAGCATAGTTCTTGAACATTATTATAATGATATCCACCTGATAATTTGACCACTAACAACCCCTATTACACATCAGCCATACTATATTCCTAGACAGGAGTCACACAGCAAATCAATACATGATACACTTCTAAATTACTCATCTATAGCACAGGAACTTTAATGGCTGGCAGTTCAGCAGAGTATCAGGTATCTTCTACTTGTGAACGCAAATCATACTTCTGTTAAAGGAAGGTAGTATTTCACATTAAGGACTCATTACCCATGTTTCTGAATCAACGTAAATTACTATTCTATTGCTACACAAGTAATAAAAGAAATGGCCTTTATTACAAGAACATCATCATAATTGATGAAGCACTTATTCTTCCAGACCTAGTGTTCCCTCTAATTATACTCAAGACAATTAGCACCTTTCTACAAGCACAAAGGGTTATTTTTCTGCTCATTTGCCAAGATGGCCAGACAGCAGCCAACCCTGGCTGAGGAAGCATTTGGCTACTTTAGTAAAGTGCTGTACTCAAAACCTTTCAGCAAACTGGAAAAACTGTTCTTTGCTAATGAAATGATACTGCTTGCACAATGAAGCCGGACTCTCTCTTGCTAGCACAGGCTACAGATAATAGCAACACACATATATACCCATCTGCTAAATGTAACTTTATAAAATCATTGGCCTGGGTTCACAGAGTAAGTGGTTGGAGAGCTTGATTTTAGCTTGTGTCACCTTTCAATTTTATTTATATTTTTTTCCTAACAGTGGACTCTAATGGAGCCCAATATGCAAACTCCCTCCTGGCTCCATTTTTGATAACAGCGTTCTCAACAAAGACAACAAATCAAATATTGAGCAGACAGTAAACAAAACTCACAGCTTAGTTCGATACTATAACCTGCTGAAGTAGCCAAAGAGTTAATTAGAAAGGGCATTAAGCAAAAAAAAAATTTCCAATACATTTATTTTCACAGTAACTATTTATCATCAAGGCAAACAAAGACAGCAAGATCAAGGTATAAAAATACACTTCAAATGCAAATCTGACTGCTTGTATTCTAATGCTTTCTTCCTTGAACTCACGTAGGTAATAGCTTGTTTCCTATCGAGTTTCTTCAATTTTCTGCCTACATGTGCTTCATCTTCCTGTTACATACTCCAATGAGACTCCGGGCCTTAAGGAAGATGAACTGGGCAGTGGATGGAACAGTCGGTCAATGCTGATGGACAAGGCTCCTGCTTCTACTTAGCGTAAGAGAATGGAGGCAATTGCATTCAGATCATTTGTATCCATATTTCTATACACATCTATCTATACATATATTTACACAAGCACACAAATACATACATATGTGTTAATAAGCAGAAGGGCTGAGGTTTTTTCTAGTTATATTTGCTCAGTCAGTATAGTGTAATGTAAACTAATTACTGTGCCAGAAATTTGAAAAGAGTATCCAACTCTGTTAAACACCTATACTCCACCTGCACTTTCCCAAGGCTAGATAACTGATAATTAACAGCTTTTTTGACATGCAAGCTTGCATTATTATGGGATGCTTCAGTTATAAAAAATAATTACAAGCAACACAAATTATATTACCCCAGGAATAATCTTTTACTATCTCTTCTTGGGGGAATGGCTTTAAACTGGAAGAGTGGAGATTTAGATTAGATATTAGGAAGAAATTTTTCACTCTGAGGGTGGTGAGGCACTGGAACAAGTTGCCCAGAGAAGTTGTGGAAGCTCCATCCCTGGAAGTGTTCAAGGCCAGGCTGGATGGAGCTTTGAGCAACCTAGTCTAGTGGGAGGTGTCCCCCAAAGCAGGGGGACTGGAACTAGATGATCTTCAAGGTCTTTTCCAACCTAAACCATTCTATGATTCTTTGCTTATACAGACAAAGCTTAGCTGTTACAGGTAATCATGCAAGTCTATTTTCTTTATAAAGATTTGGAGAGACTACTGTGTATGTAAAGCGCCTATATCACCTTTGGGAGGAAGGTACTGGGCAAGGATGACATCTTACTCTGACCTCACTGATCAGTACAATTTATAAAAGCTGTAATTAAAAGACAGGGTCAACACAAAACATGATAAATCACATTATTATTATAACAAAAACTACCTTATACAACTTGATTTGATATCTACCCTGTCATTCTAGATGAGAATTATTTGATAGATCTAACCTGCTTACATGTCAGAAAATGAAAGAAAATAGAAAGCAGGAGACAAGTGAAGAAAATAATGACACACTGCACTGAACGGAAAAGGTACGAAAATAGAGGGAGGGTACTTGGGGAATTCCCGAAAGGATAGTCTTCTGTCCAAATGTACCTAGTAATGCATTTATATTTTTTTATAAAGGTCTGTTAAAAGAAAATTGACAATGGCACAAGGGTAGGAGATACTATCAGTACAAGAAAGGCTTAAAGTATNTACAGGATGACTAGTTTAGCTTTAGAAAAAGAACATTTAGATGCCTAAATAAGGATTACAAGCAAATTTATTTGGAGCAAAATGAGGCACTATTTTTCCCTGTTTAATCCCACACAATTTTCCCAAAGGACACAGAATAGAAAACTGATGCCTCTATTTCATCCTTGGTGTGAAGGATTTTCAATTCAAGAGGTAGCATCAAGTTCAAATGAACAATAAGAAACTTCTCAAAACACTGAGAACTATTTTTAATGGATTTTTTTTCTTGTGTTGTTAGTAACCGGCTATTTAAAGGAATGCTATCTTGAAACATTTCTTCTTTAAATCTTCTAAGACTTAAAAATATTTTTTTGTTTTGTTTCAAGGGAGTACTGGCCAAAATGTAACAATGATCTTTCCCTGTTTTCAAAATCAAAATATTCAGTATCAGTAACATCTCTCATTTTTATTATTTATCTCCAAGTTGTGCTAAGTACATAAATCAATACAATTCCACAGAACAGTTATGAAACTCAGAAATAATTCTTCAACATAATGAAGGATTGTAAGCAATTCTTATTCTTACTTACTGTCAGACACGCAACATTTCTTTACTAGATATACACTTTCAGCAGGAATGGCTTACTATAAATAACCTATTTTAAAGTACAGTCTGCCTTAAGAAGCTTTCTGCAGAGATTCTAATAGACAAAAGACACACTAGGGCATACACACTGATTTAACATCTAACTCCTGTCCAGTAATTAAGCATATGTATTAGTGTTTTATACAAACACTTGTGAGATACCTCAGTAAAAACACTGTCAAAATGCATACCAATAAAATTGAAGCAGATGACCACAATCAACTTACCTCTTCAATCTGCTTACAACCTCTACTTTGATTTACAGTACGTTTACTACAAAATATCCTGAGTTGCGTTGCTTCTAAGTACTTACCTATTTCTTATTCTTCCCTTAACATTCCTACTCCATCTTACAGATTTCCTTATGTAAATTATCAAACTCTGCATTCACTCACATTATCATAATAACCTACAGCATAGTTCTTGAACATTATTATAATGATATCCACCTGATATAATTTGACCACTAACAACCCCTATTATACATCAGCCATACTATATTCCTAGACAGGAGTCACACAGCAAATCAATACATGATACACTTCTAAATTACTCATCTATAGCACAGGAACTTTAATGGCTGGCAGTTCAGCAGAGTATCAGGTATCTTCTACTTGTGAACGCAAATCATACTTCTGTTAAAGGAAGGTAGTATTTCACATTAAGGACTCATTACCCATGTTTCTGAATCAACGTAAATTACTATTCTATTGCTACACAAGTAATAAAAGAAATGGCCTTTATTACAAGAACATCATCATAATTGATGAAGCACTTATTCTTCCAGACCTAGTGTTCCCTCTAATTACACTCAAGACAATTAGCACCTTTCTACAAGCACAAAGGGTTATTTTTCTGCTCATTTGCCAAGATGGCCAGACAGCAGCCAACCCTGGCTGAGGAAGCATTTGGCTACTTTAGTAAAGTGCTGTACTCAAAACCTTTCAGCAAACTGGAAACTGTTCTTTGCTAATGGAATGATACTGCTTGCACAATGAAGCTGGACTCTCTCTTGCTAGCACAGGCTACAGATAATAGCAACACACATATATACCCATCTGCTAAATGTAACTTTATAAAATCATTGGCCTGGGTTCACAGAGTAAGTGGTTGGAGAGCTTGATTTTAGCTTGTATCACCTTTCAATTTTATTTATATTTTTTTCCTAACAGTGGACTCTAATGGAGCCCAATATGCAAACTCCCTCCTGGCTCCATTTTTGATAACAGCGTTCTCAACAAAGACAACAAATCAAATATTGAGCAGACAGTAAACAAAACTCACAGCTTAGTTCGATACTATAACCTGCTGAAGTAGCCAAAGAGTTAATTAGAAAGGGCATTAAGCAAAAAAAAAATTTCCAATACATTTATTTTCACAGTAACTATTTATCATCAAGGCAAACAAAGACAGCAAGATCAAGGTATAAAAATACACTTCAAATGCAAATCTGACTGCTTGTATTCTAATGCTTTCTTCCTTGAACTCACGTAGGTAATAGCTTGTTTCCTATCGAGTTTCTTCAATTTTCTGCCTACATGTGCTTCATCTTCCTGTTACATACTCCAATGAGACTCCGGGCCTTAAGGAAGATGAACTGGGCAGTGGATGGAACAGTCGGTCAATGCTGATGGACAAGGCTCCTGCTTCTACTTAGCGTAAGAGAATGGAGGCAATTGCATTCAGATCATTTGTATCCATATTTCTATACACATCTATCTATACATATATTTACACAAGCACACAAATACATACATATGTGTTAATAAGCAGAAGGGCTGAGGTTTTCTCTAGTTATATTTGCTCAGTCAATATAGTGTAATGTAAACTAATTACTGTGCCAGAAATTTGAAAAGAGTATCCAACTCTGTTAAACACCTATACTCCACCTGCACTTTCCCAAGGCTAGATAACTGATAATTAACAGCTTTTTTGACATGCAAGCTTGCATTATTATGGGATGCTTCAGTTATAAAAAATAGTTACAAGCAACACAAATTATATTACCCCAGGAATAATCTTTTACTATCTCTTCTTGGGGGAATGGCTTTAAACTGGAAGAGTGGAGATTTAGATTAGATATTAGGAAGAAATTTTTCACTCTGAGGGTGGTGAGGCACTGGAACAAGTTGCCCAGAGAAGTTGTGGAAGCTCCATCCCTGGAAGTGTTCAAGGCCAGGCTGGATGGAGCTTTGAGCAACCTAGTCTAGTGGGAGGTGTCCCCCAAAGCAGGGGGACTGGAACTAGATGATCTTCAAGGTCTTTTCCAACCTAAACCATTCTATGATTCTTTGCTTATACAGACAAAGCTTAGCTGTTACAGGTAATCATGCAAGTCTATTTTCTTTATAAAGATTTGGAGAGACTACTGTGTATGTAAAGCACCTATATCACCTTTGGGAGGAAGGTACTGGGCAAGGATGACATCTTACTCTGACCTCACTGATCAGTACAATTTATAAAAGCTGTAATTAAAAGACAGGGTCAACACAAAACATGATAAATCACATTATTATTATAACAAAAACTACCTTATACAACTTGATTTGATATCTACCCTGTCATTCTAGATGAGAAGTATTTGATAGATCTAACCTGCTTACATGTCAGAAAATGAAAGAAAATAGAAAGCAGGAGACAAGTGAAGAAAATAATGACACACTGCACTGAACGGAAAAGGTACGAAAATAGAGGGAGGGTACTTGGGGAATTCCCGAAAGGATAGTCTTCTGTCCAAATGTACCTAGTAATGCATTTATATTTTTTTATAAAGGTCTGTTAAAAGAAAATTGACAATGGCACAAGGGTAGGAGATACTATCAGTACAAGAAAGGCTTAAAGTATGAAGAGTAAAGACTATACTTCCTCAAGGAAATAGTTAAGATTTGGCAGTATGGTTAGGGCTATGAATGTCAAGACTAGAAACACGAAGATCTCTGTGGCTGGAAGAGAAGGAACACCGCACAGAGTTGCTCTGAACCAATGTAGCACAACCACAACGCAAACGAATGTCACAAGAAGATTTCCACTGGAGCACAAGAAAGATTCAAAACTGAAATACTGCGCTTATTCTAGTCACTTTAGTTCAAGGAGGACTGAATTAAACATATGAATATTACAAGGAAATAATTTGTTTTGCATAGCAAGAAGAGGGGAGAGGAAAAGAACAGGATTGCTGTCAAACACGCCTCAGGTTGTGGGAATATGCAGGAGGAAAGAGCTAGTCCAGCTGAAGGCAGCATTTGCATCAGAACAAGTGATATAAAAAAAGCAAAATTAAGCAGCCAACCCTACTTCTAAATAAACCAATCAAAACTGTTTAACACATAAGTAGCAGCAATAGAAGAGGACGCAATGACCAGGATGTTTCTTTGTTTGATGCTCCTACCTATTGAAACACAAACTGTCACTGTCAACTCCCTCACAGTGTTTATAATCCCTGGCAGGGAGCTGATCTGCCTCTCGCACACAGAGGTATCTCACCGGTTCCACTCGCTGCCTGGGAGCTGGGCAGAGCAGTGTGCGGGACTGAGGACCAAGGGTTTTGTTAAAGCTTTTATTCTAACAAAACTTGTTTTCAGAGTTCTTCAGTTTCACCGGTATTTTCCTCACAGGAACAACAAGAATTGATTTCAAATGAACAAAAAATATATATTCCTACTTCCACCATCTTCTCTGACCTAAATACAATCACATTTTTTAAGAAGTTATTTATTTAACTGGAAGAAGCAACATCTGTTAATAGACAGAAGTTTCATCTTTTGATACAAAATATTTGATAGTGACATTTTAATGAACTAGTATATACAGACATTGAATAGATGCAACAGTAGGCAACATTGAATACACCAATTTTTTTTACAAAAAACAAAACATTATGCTAGAGTTGACAAAGTAAAACCGAAACTCCAAGCTTCACTCATGGATTATTCAAGCATTTCCTAATCATCAATATTTAAGTTTAGTTAAGTATCACCAGCGTGCTTTGAATATTGCTTCAGTTCTCTACTTTCCATATATTATAGTACTTTAAAACATCTGATATTATACTACTGTCATTGCTTCTTATGTAAATATACTCCCAAGAGCAAGGTATTTCATCTTCACACTCAAACTAAGCAAAGCACAAACTTAAAGTCCAAGAAATGAAACAAAATACCCACTTGACCTCAAGAAAACTAGGGGTGTTTTTCCTTCAAAAACTAAGAAGGCTTTTAGAGCAAGGCAACATCATTAAAATTTCTAAATTGATTTTTTCCTTATGTTAAAAACCCCTACTTCAGTATATTAAAAGCACACAGTCACACCATTAAAGTAAACTTGGAAAGATGAAATTAGGATTCACTACTAGTATCTAGAAAAAATAAAGCTTATTGTTCTACAAAAAATAGTTTTACATTTCTCTTTTGCTTGGAGACATACTACTGAATTGATATGAAACAATGAAAACAAAAAAATAAAGTTCTTTTTTAAAATGTTTTATTTTATACTTGCTGTGATTTCCACACTGGAAATTACAGGACCGCATGCCTGAAGCCATTTTAGAATGCTAAAAAAAGAACTTAAGAGAAAACAATAAAGTAGCTGCTGTACAAACTGAGATTTAAAGGGTCAACAAGCTTTTCTCATAACTACTAAACTTGAAAGGACAGCAGACATTTACACCATTTCTTTCTCCAATAAAATCTATACTTCTACTCTTTGGTGGGGGAAGGAAATATTTTATTTGTGCAAGTTATTGCCAATCAGAACAGTGCATTAAAAAGAACACCCCTTAGGAAACTTTAATGTTATTTTTGAAAATGAAGGCTTAACTGACAAGAAAATAAAATAGAAATTGACTACAGGCTAAATGTACTATGAAAGACAGACATTTTTAACTGTATCAAACAATGTACTGCCATTTTTCATTTAAGACAGAAGAAAATTAGCACTAACCGCCTCTCACAGGGTGAAGAAAGAATCCACTACTACTGAAGTTCTCCCAGAGAGCTGCTGTTCTCTTTGTACTTCAGCAGTGTTTCTTAAATCTTGACAAGCATCTGGAGGACTGTGGGAGTTAGCATCAAGTGGCTCACAGGCAGCAATTTTTCCCCACTTTTCCAAGCAGCAATGTGCTCAGACATCTCTCAGACACAGGGCAGCACAAGTTAAAAGGATGTGGAAAACAGATGAGAAAGCAGGCAAGAGAACGAGGCACTGCAGGATGGGATCAGGAGAGGGTGTTGGGCTTGTTAAGGAAAAAGAAAAACTAGACAGAGCTCAAAGCGTGGTTGTCTAGGTAGACACATAACTCTACCCCACCACAACAATCACAGTAGAGTTAAGGTTGGAAGGGACCTCTAACGACTGCCTAGTTCAGCCTACTGACAGCAGGATAAAGTAGAGCAGGCTGCAGAGTACCATGTCCAGGAAGGATGAAGGCTCCACAACCTCTCTGCGTGATCTATTCCAAGGTTTGGCCAACCTCACCTTAAAATGTTTCTTATATTTAAACAAAGTTTCCTGTGTTTCAGTTTGTGGGCACCACTGCAGAGCCATTGCCTGGCTCTGCCTTCTTTACTCCCTGACCAGTGATAGGACCCGTGGAAATGGAAGGAAGTGCTCTCAGGGGAAGTCCAGATGGGACATTAGGAAATTTTCTCCACTGAGAGAGTGGTCGGTCACTGGAACAGGCTGCCCAGGGAAGTGGTCACAGCACCAAGCCTGTCATAGTTCAAGGACCATCTCAGTCATATGATTTAGTTTTAGGCAGTCCTGAGAGGGAGCACAGACTTGGACTCAATGATCCTGATGGGTCCTTTCCAACCTGAAACATTCTATGGTTCACCAGGTATTTATACGCATTGAAAAGAACCACCCCAAGTCATCCATGGAGCTATTTAAAAGATGGGTAGACATGGTGCTTAGGGACATGGTTTAGTGGTGGTTTTGGCAGTGTCAGGTTGATGGTTGGACTCAATGATCTTAATGGTCCCTTCCAACCTAGACAATTCTATGATTGTCTTCTCCAGGCTGAACAGTCCCAGCTCTCCCAGCCTTTCCTCACGTGAGATGCTCCAGTCCTTTCAGCCCTCCTCTCTGAAGGGCCTCTTCATGGCCCTTCATTGGGCTCTCTCCAGTATATTCATGTCTCTTGTACTGTGGAGCCCAGAGCAGGACTCCAGATGCAGCCTCATCACTGCTGAATAGCAGGGAAGGATCACCTCCCTCAACCTGGCAACATGTTGGCTTATGCAGCCAACAATGTTGTTGGCTGCCTTTGCCGTGAGGGTGCATTGCTGGCTCATGTTTAACTTGCTGTCCACCAGGACCCCCAGGTCCTTTTTGGCAAATCTGCTTTCCAGCTGGTTAGCCCCAAGCCTGTATTGTTACTGGGGTTATTCCTCCCCACATGCAGGACTTCACATTTCCGTTTCTTGAACTCCATGAGATTCCCCTCTACCCATTTCTCCAGCCCTCTGAGTGGCAGTGCAGCCATCTTGTGTATCGGCCTCTTTGGTTTATATCTGCAAACTTGCTGAGGGTGTACTGTGTCCCATCATCTAGGTCATTAATGATGTTAAACAGTACCGGCTCCAGGATCAACCCCTGGGTACACCACTAGTGACCATTCTCCAGTTCAACTTGTTTCCACTCATCACAACTCTGAGTCCAGCAGTTCATCCAGTTTTCATCCCAACTCACTGTCCACTTATCTAATCTGTATCCATCATTTTAGGTATGACAATGTGATGGGAGACAGTGTGTAAAGCCTTCCTAACGCCAAGATAAACACCACCCATTCCTAACCCCCAATCCACCTCATGGCTATGAGGTTGGTAAGGCCAGACCAACACAAGGACAGACCCTTCATAAATGAATGTTGAGTATTCCAAATCACCTTCCTGTCCATCATAAGTTTGGTAATGGTTCCAGGATTTTTCACTTGACCACCTTCCCAGGAAAGGATGTGAACTTGACTGTCCTGTAGTTCCCCAGATTCACCTGCTTGCCTTTCCTGGAGACAGGGGTGACATTTGCTTTCTTCCAGTTCACAAGAGCCTCCCCTACTAGCCCTGACCTTACAAAGAAAAAAAGAGTAGCTCCATAATGATGCCAGCCAGCTCCCTCACAGGAACTAGTGGATACATCCCATCAGGCCCACATGTATGTCCAGTTTGTTTAAGTTTTCCCCTTACATGATCCTCCTCAGCCAAGGGAAAGTTACCCTTCCTGCAGACTGTCCCTCTTGTCTCAGGGACCTGGGATTCCTGAAGGCCAGTCTTACCAGGGAAGACCAATGTGAAGATGGCGTTGACTACCTCAGCCCTTGCCATGTCCTGCATCACCAGGTTCCCCACCCCATTCAGCAGTGGGCCCACATTGTCCCTAGCCTTCTTTTTGCTGCTGGTAAAGAAATTTTTTTATGATGAGGGTGGTGAAACGCTGGAACAGGTTTCCCAGAGAGGTGATAGATGCCCCATCCCTGGAAACAGTCAAGGTCAGATTGGACGGGGATCTGATCAGCCTGATGTAGTTGAAGATGTCCCTGATCACTGCAGGGGGGTTGGACTAGATGACCTTTAAAGGTCCCTCCCAACCCAAACTATTCTATAATTCTATGTAGCTGTAGAAGTCCTTCCTGTTGCT
>VUYV01000052.1:26980-56551 GCA_008711295.1 Anarhynchus alexandrinus | reverse complement strand
TCTCAGTCATATGATTTAGTTTTAGGCAGTCCTGAGAGGGAGCACAGACTTGGACTCAATGATCCTGATGGGTCCTTTCCAACCTGAAACATTCTATGGTTCACCAGGTATTTATACGCATTGAAAAGAACCACCCCAAGTCATCCATGGAGCTATTTAAAAGATGGGTAGACATGGTGCTTAGGGACATGGTTTAGTGGTGGTTTTGGCAGTGTCAGGTTGATGGTTGGACTCAATGATCTTAATGGTCCCTTCCAACCTAGACGATTCTATGATTCTGTCTTCTCCAGGCTGAACAGTCCCAGCTCTCCCAGCCTTTCCTCACGTGAGATGCTCCAGTCCTTTCAGCCCTCCTCTCTGAAGGGCCTCTTCATGGCCCTTCATTGGGCTCTCTCCAGTATATTCATGTCTCTTGTACTGTGGAGCCCAGAGCAGGACTCCAGATGCAGCCTCATCACTGCTGAATAGCAGGGAAGGATCACCTCCCTCAACCTGGCAACATATTGGCTTATGCAGCCAACAATGTTGTTGGCTGCCTTTGCTGTGAGGGTGCATTGCTGGCTCATGTTTAACTTGCTGTCCACCAGGACCCCCAGGTCCTTTTTGGCAAATCTGCTTTCCAGCTGGTTAGCCCCAAGCCTGTATTGTTACTGGGGTTATTCCTCCCCACATGCAGGACTTCACATTTCCGTTTCTTGAACTCCATGAGATTCCCCTCTACCCATCTCTCCAGCCCTCTGAGTGGCAGTGCAGCCATCTTGTGTATCGGCCTCTCTTTGGTTTATATCTGCAAACTTGCTGAGGGTGTACTGTGTCCCATCATCTAGGTCATTAATGATGTTAAACAGTACCGGCTCCAGGATCAACCCCTGGGTACACCACTAGTGACCATTCTCCAGTTCAACTTGTTTCCACTCATCACAACTCTGAGTCCAGCAGTTCATCCAGTTTTCATCCCAACTCACTGTCCACTTATCTAATCTGTATCCATCATTTTAGGTATGACAATGTGATGGGAGACAGTGTGTAAAGCCTTCCTAACGCCAAGATAAACACCACCCATTCCTAACCCCCAATCCACCTCATGGCTATGAGGTTGGTAAGGCCAGACCAAAGCAAGGACAGACCCTTCATAAATCAATGTTGAGTATTCCAAATCACCTTCCTGTCCATCGTAAGTTTGGTAATGGTTCCAGGATTTTTCACTTGACCACCTTCCCAGGAAAGGATGTGAACTTGACTGTCCTGTAGTTCCCCAGATTCACCTGCTTGCCTTTCCTGGAGACAGGGGTGACATCTGCTTTCTTCCAGTTCACAAGAACCTCCCCTACTAGCCCTGACCTTACAAAGAAAAAAAGAGTAGCTCCATAATGATGCCAGCCAGCTCCCTCACAGGAACTAGTGGATACATCCCATCAGGCCCACATGTATGTCCAGTTTGTTTAAGTTTTCCCCTTACATGATCCTCCTCAGCCAAGGGAAAGTTACCCTTCCTGCAGACTGTCCCTCTTGTCTCAGGGACCTGGGATTCCTGAAGGCCAGTCTTACCAGGGAAGACCAATGTGAAGATGGCGTTGACTACCTCAGCCCTTGCCATGTCCTGCATCACCAGGTTCCCCACCCCATTCAGCAGTGGGCCCACATTGTCCCTAGCCTTCTTTTTGCTGCTGGTAAAGAAATTTTTTTATGATGAGGGTGGTGAAACGCTGGAACAGGTTTCCCAGAGAGGTGATAGATGCCCCATCCCTGGAAACAGTCAAGGTCAGATTGGATGCGGATCTGATCAGCCTGATGTAGTTGAAGATGTCCCTGATCACTGCAGGGGGGTTGGACTAGATGACCTTTAAAGGTCCCTCCCAACCCAAACTATTCTATAATTCTATGTAGCTGTAGAAGTCCTTCCTGTTGCTCTTCACAATCATTGTTGGATTCAACACTGAATGGGCTTTGGCTTTTCTAACCATGTCCCTACATATTCAGTGTTTCTATACTCCTCTCAGGTCACCTGTCCCTACTCCCACCTTTTGTATGCTTTTTTATATTTGAATTTAGTGAGAAGCTCCTCTGCCAACAGCCTCCTGGACATCTTTTCTTGATTTTCTGTTTGTCAGGACAGACCATTCTTGAGGTTGGAGAACGTGATCCCTGAAAAGCAACCAGCTCTCCTGGACCCCTCTTCTCTCCAGGAACTGCATCCCATAGGATGAATCATCCCATGTTGATCCCTGACCTCAGCAGCAGGTCCCTGTGCAGGCCAAAAGATCTGGTCTTCAGGAAAGCAGACCAGATCCTTCTTCATTACCTTACTTCTTTATTACTTTCTTACTATAAATCCAGACCCTTCTTTGTTACCTTACCACTTCTCACCTTTATTTCACTATTGTCACTCTACTAAAGATAAGAGATGATTTAGAAAAATACACAATTGTTCTGCCAGCTTTTCTCAAGAAGCATGAAGTCTTAAAGTCTTCCCGTGTTCCCAGCAACAGGCAATTAACTGTTCTCCCACCCTTACCAGTCACCTGCCTTCATTTACCCACTAAAAATTTTACTATCTTTCAGATCACTTCCAGATTTCAAACTAGACACTGATTTCCAGAACTCCTTGGGCAGAACAGGAAAAAGCGACAGAAAGTGGAATATCAAGTGGAGAGATAAGGAATGCTAGAGAATATTTCTTGTGAAAAACTGTGGCAAAACATTGTCCAGAGAAGCCAAAAGAACAATCAAAAGCATTAAGACAACTTTCCAAAATGGAAAATTTTCCTGTAGCATCAAAATCTTACCTTGTTCAGAGAGGGGAACTTACAGACATGCTCCACCTTTTGGAACTTCTCTTTTTAAATTTTGTACCATGGTAATTCAAACGCTTCAAATCTCAACTCCCTTTTTTTCTGGTAAAATTAAGACTCATTCACTGAAACATAGTATTGACAAATGTTTATTTACAAATTAAAGCTTTCTTCCTTAAAAAAAACCACAAACACAGAAAGAAACTCTGAATTAAAAGGACATGTGCAACTTGAACATAAAAACTGAATTTTTTTCTGCACAGATTACAATACTACAAGACATTCAGTGTAAAAATTTTTGCTAACTTGAAAGGTAAGAAATAAATTCAGATTTGTCTTTTAGCAAGATAAAAGATGGGAGTAAATTTCTAAGTACTTTGGTCAGACCGATTATCAAAAAAACTGTTTTAATATTACATGTGTTATTTATATGATTGCACAGCTACTTAACAGACTCATTTCAGTAGATGGAAAGAAGGATAAAACTTTCCTCCTCTGCTCAGCCATAAGTAGATATATTTGTAGGCACGCATGCATATATATACATTTATGCACACATTTTAAATATGCACAGCACCTTTGTTTATGACATATGAATATGCATAATCAAATCACAGGGATGCTGGCATAGAGATGTGTAAATGAAATAGCTGTTCCAATATATGGAAAGAGAGGTATAGGTATAAATACACTGAAATTGCTATGCTTCCATTGGCAACTGCTGTCTACTGAGCCTACATCACTTCCTTCTACAAACCAAAAAGCCTCAACTCTTTAAGCTAATAAACCCAGATGCAAGCAACCATTAGAAGTTTCCCTCGATAAGATATTTTGGATAGAAAAGGAGAAATACCCCAAAATCCAAATTGTGACTTCATGAAAACTCAGCTTAATTTCTTGTAAGGTATTAAAAACCCTAGAAAGACAAAAAACCCCAAAGAACAAAAGAAAGTAAAACATAATAAATCTAAATAAAGTACAATATATAATAGGTTGTAATTGTAATAGACAAGAGAAATATTTTGCCTGGCAATTACAAAAAACATTTAGATAAATTTAATGCAATTAGTTAGACAACCCATATGCTTTCTTATATTGTTTGCATTGATATTTTTCTTGAATATAACACTTAGAAAGTAAAATGTTTTCAACTATACTTCAAAATAATTTAACTAAAATTTACATATATACAGCCTCAAAACTTTTAACACCACTTCTGTCATTGAAATAAACTTTTAAGTTAAGTGTAATAACTCCACAGCATTACAATGAAAAGTATATTTGTCTTTACATTCATTTTCTCTGCCAAAAATATTAAAGTAACAGATATGAAACTACCATACAGACTGCCTTGTAAGAAGTCCCTGGCTCACTTGTGAACAGAAATTAATAAAATTAGTTTTGCCAAAAAATGTATTGGGTTCTATACTTACTCCTTCATGGAGTCATAGCTATTGAGCTGGGAATTAACTGATGCAACATCTCCTCCTATATTGGGCTTGTTCTGAAATTAATGCATGTGAAAACAGTCTCTACTACATAATCTGAAGTGTTGTATTAACTCAAATGCAGAAACAGTACTTCTGAATACCAAACTTAAGATCATTCTCTAGCCCCTGTTTGTTGGGCATTTATACCATAAGGCACACAACAAGCTACACCAGTTTTATTCTAGAATCCCTCTTCAACTTCTAATGGTAAAATCAGCACATCCATACCGTGAGTCCTATGTGTAATTGCAGCCTCTCTATCTCAGGAAAGACAAAGCAGATTCAGAAGAGTAGAGCCAAGGGAGTGGAGTAGCTGCCCTTCAAAGAAAATAAGAAATTTGGAATTCTCAAAAAGTGAAAGTCTGGGAAGAACGCGAGCAAGGTTTATACCATCATGAAAGCAGGGGGTAAGGTAAATACGAAAGTGCTTTTCATCAAGCCCTGTGCAATACCAGAACTCAGCATCAAATAGATCAGTTCCAAAACAAACAAAAATACCTCATTTAGACATCGTGTAGTGAACTTGGGGAATCTGTCATCACAAGGGTTCTCCAGGCAAACAGCATTATCAAGTTGAAAACAGAAATTAGGTAAGTTGAAGGAAAACAGTTTCTGAAGTTAGAATATGGAACAGCATCTTGTATCACCACTGCCAGAAACAGACTGGTGGGCTAAGACAGACTGCTGCTCTGACTCCAGTAAGAAGCTTCTTCTGTTTCTATTCTTAACTTCCATTTTCTTATCTTACATTTGAAGCGTACCTGTAGGTACTGCAAATCAGTTTTCCATCCCCGACTTCTGGCCTTCTTTGTAGGGAGACTGCTAAGAAAGGCTCTACAGGATTAATTTCATTTTATTACAATACTTAAGAAGTCAGCAGCACTATATGAAGAACTTAATCCTATCATGCAGCCCAAAGTAGAGAGGCTGGCAGCTTATCTGCATCAATCTTGCCTGAGCCTGAAAACACCACCACAGTACTGTAGAGATGCTCTTCATGACTTCCAAACAAACTATTTTCTAGCTTGCATTTAGATGCAATTAACTGCTTGTCAGTGTTGTTACACCAGCTTATAGGAATCCTCCTCACTCTTGTCCAAATGATTTTCACAGGAGTCATTCAACCAACTGTGTGGCAACTCCGTGCACCAGAGACTGAAGTCTGAAACTGTAGGAAACAGACCTGTTTGTATACGCATTCTTATTATGTATTGTTTAGGCTGCCTCACACAGAAATCTACGTATCAAATCTTGATCCTCAATCTGTTCTCCAGGCTGTCTTGTGAGATTACTTTTTAGTCTCAGGAAAGTGTTCCCTCTAAGGTTTTATCTTAGGGTATTACTGCAATAGAAGATAGGAAGAGTCTGATTCTTGTCCAAACCTCTGCAAAAATGAAGATTTGAGAAAGCTCATGTAGTCACTACATTATTAATTCCTTCAAAAATCTGAGCTTATGACCTCCAAAAGCCTCTTGACAGGGGGAAATAGCAAGAAGTGCCAGTTTCTTTGCTGCAGGTTGAATAGAATTAAATGTTGATGGGATCAGCACAACACAAATAAAGTAAAAAAGTGAAGTATTTGCAAGAAATGACAAAAATTATTTCCTGTGCTCCAAAATATTCCGTATGGAAAACAGCTTCATTAAAAACATTTGACTTCATACTGATTATCGTTCTGGAAAAGCCAAGTACAACTCTACGAGAGCTGACTAAACTAAAAAGCAATCCAAAGACTCCTTTGGGGGGGAAAAATCCCAACATAACAATAAAACAAACCAACAAAAACTAACCAATAACGCAAGAGAAATACAAATATTCAAAACTGTCTTCAGCAGTGAATATAATTTTTCAAGCCATTATTAGCATGCTAGACAAAATCTGTGAGGTATACAGTTTTCTGCAACAGCCCCTTCATGAAAGAAATATCTCTGCAGATGGAAGATGACTTTATACCAGAAAGGTTTCTGAACTTTTGCATGACAACATCAGAAAAAACAGAGTCAATAACGAAGATTCTTATTAAAGACAGTTTATGGTAATGTACTATTGTTTTAGTACTGCTTTGTGACAGAGCCAATGAATAAGTATTCACTACCTTCCAATGGCCCATCCCTTCGCTGAAATTCATTTTTACTGTTTCAGTTTGTGCTTAGGGAATACAGTGTAATGCCAAACTTTTTCAGCTGAAGGTAATATGATTACTTAGATTTTTGTTCCTATTTGTAGTCCATTTCACAAAGTCTCCACAGTAACTCCAGGTTGTGGCAATTAAGTCATTAAGAAGATTGATTATTTCTTCATTTTCTCAGAAATTCAGATTTCTGAGAGTGTTCAGAGCACAGATTACTTTCCTTCCTCAGCAAACATTCCAGCCCTGGAGGATACTGTTCATATCCCCACTTGTTCCACTGAAACAATAAAGATGTTACACAGTCATTTTATTCTCCCCAAAGTTTGCATTGACAAGTTGCATACTATGTGCCCTGCATATTATGTGTATTATCCTCCTAAAAGAATATTTATGGTATCATTAACTCAGAATAACATAACAAATCCATTATTCTTTTCTGATTACTGTAAAGCACACTATGTGCAACATGTATAATAAATGTAGCTATAAAATACTTACGGTACAAGGAGTTTTACTCGCACTAGCATTCAATCTGTATTACCAAGAAGTGATAATCATATTCCCCCACTGAGCTAACAGCTATGATAAAGGCCAGTAGGAACGAAGCAGAGATTAAACCTAAAGATGAAGCAAAAAAAGTAAGCAGAAAACTGATTGCCAAGCACCACTCAGTTATTGCAAGACTGTACAAGGTTCCAGAGATGTTTCTGCAGACATCCATTCTGGCTTAATATTGTAATTTCATAATGAATACACAGAAGACCACACTCAAGCACACATAAGGAAGATCCTTGTATCACACCCCATAACAAACATTTTCCACTACATTTGACTTCATAAACAATGCTAATTATACCATGTAGAAATTGCCTGCGAGGATTTCCATCCCTCTTGCAAGTGAGCTATTAGCAAGCAAACCATTGCCACATGATCCATCTTCACTTGAAACACGTGATTGTACTGCTTTTCTAGTCCTTACTACACATAATCAACTAAAAATATTCAGAAATTAATAAAATTGCAATCAAATTATAAAAATCCTACCTGGCATGGTATCAAGTATTTTTCCGTCACTAACATCACAACAACAGTATGCCACGTAACTGTTGGAAGATGTACCTATATGTAGTCATAGGCATGAGTACATATATGCTATCCTTCAACTACAGAATGCTACAAGGCAAAACCTCAGTCATCTCACAGGGACACAAACTACTTTTTTTTTCTTTTCCCCCAATACATAGCCTGCATTGAATGCAAAGCAAGTAACTATAATGCTACTAAGGCATACAATTTTGTGCATATAACCTCTGTCCTAAACCAGCAGCTTTAGGTGAACTCCCACTTTTTTTTTAAGTATCTGACTACCATTTTCTCCTTTTTTTTCAAATTCTCTCCCTCCTTACTGTATTCTCCAGTTCTCCCCCATGCCCTGACAAGCTCTTACTGTCTCCACTGCACACCTTTTCTATGTCTCCAAGTACCCATTACATGTTTTCTCACTGTATAGTCCTTCTGGGCAACTTAGTTCAGATTCACCTGCCTTACGGTGGAATTATCACAAATGCTTGCGCTATTTTTAATATCTTCAGGTAGCAAGAGAAAAGATGATGGCAAATTAAGACCATGCTGGCCAGTCCTGTCAGTCATCTGTAACTAGATAAACCCATGGCTATATATAAATATATACCTATAATTCAATGAATTTAGTGAACGCAATTACACTTCACAATATTAAGTTCAACTGTTTATCAAAACATTTCCTAGTACTCCAGCATTTTATCTTTGAGAAAAGCAGACTACGACTATATCCAACTTGAAATCCATTTTGACCATGTAATAATGCACAAAATCAACATTTTGTCAGTTACTATATGGCAGAAAACAAATGATGCAAATTTAAACATTATCGGTCATACAGATATTATTTAATTGCTGCACAAATTATTTGGATTCTAGTACACTGGACTTTTACAAGGAATTGGCCCCAAAAGAAAAGAAAACAGAATGAGAAACTACACACATGCTCAGATTTGCCTTATTTTTTATCTGGGCACATACCTACACAGTCCTGCTGAAGTTAAGTCAAAACTGAGCTGCTGCCTTGGAATTTGAATTTTGCTCAAGTATCTCATTGCACAGCCACCTTTCCTACTCTCCTCTTTATCCACAGAGAAAGCAATTAACTACAACCAACCCAAACAGAGGAAATCTTTGATCATGAGGTGCTGTAGATGAGAAAACAGGACGGCTTTTTTTCTTATTTGGTCTCCAGTTTCACATACCATTTAACTTTAACATAATGGTATGCTTTACCATGTTTTCTATCCTGGATGCTCTTTTTTTTTCTTTTTTGAATACCTAAAACTAATTTTACTCTGTTCCAAAGAGTTCATTCCCTCTGTGGTCAGTAATTGAACCTTGGTGAACTGTTTATAGCCCTGGGATCTGTGCGTCCTCCTCTGTGCTTCCACGTTAATTCACTTGCTGTCATTCCATGCTTCTGCTCCTCTAAGCTACACCTTTCTTCTATGATTATAGGCAGTTCATCATACGTGGAGTCACAACTTATTCTTACTACATTATTAGACATAAAAGTGTATGAAATTCTATGGAAAAAAATGGATTTTCACTCCACAATCCTACAATAGTAAACTAAACCCAAAACAGATAAGGAAACAATTTCCTCATCATTACGGAATTGCCATTACAGCTGAACAAGCTGTAACAGAGCCCCAGGCAAGCCTAAGAGAAGTACAAAGTTATGTCTGACAAGCCCCCATCAGGAAGCCAAGTGAGGTAGGACAAGCCTGTAGCCTGTCACGGACAATGAAAATATTTCTCATGATACAGGCATGAGTTTGCTACCCAAACAGGGTTCCTGGTTTGGAACCAGCAGCGGTGGAACTGCAAATGGCTGGTCTGCAGGCAGTGCAAACACAGACAATAACACCATAGATTTTTTACAGTCCTGCTTGGTCAAAACCAGTCCTATCCACTTTTAACACTGAAGTAGAGTTATATGTCCCATAGCTGTACTCAACTGGATGCATGCTAATCCCTAGCCACTGGGTGCACATATACTTTTTCAGCCAATTAAACTAAAACATTCGAAGTTCAGCAGCTATTCTCCCTGCAACACAAACCCCAGAGCACTCCTAGCAACTACTTCCAACTTCAATCTCCAGTAGCAGCCAGAGTAAGGAGTTACAAATCAGGTTCACTTTTTTGTTTTAATGCTTAAAATAGGAATACTTCTATAATCAATGGTCCCTTCCTCTGTACCACCTCTGCCTTCTGGATTGATTCACCTTTTAGCCAGGTGTCTATCTGACCATGAGCAAACTAGCAACATCAAGTTGATAAAATATTTCTGGCCAAACAGACAGAACATCCCATTTCCTTACTAACAGTACTAATTCGTTCCCTATTCATACTGTAAAGAGTTGACAACAGAAAAGAATTCTGTAAAAAAGAAATCAGTTATGGCAGATGAACATCTCTATTGTTTCTTCTAAAAGAAAGTAATGAGTAATGTAAGCATACCCTTTTTTGCCTTCCACCACTTATGTAGGAAACCTTAATAAAATCTGCATTTTGCAGCAAACAGCAGCCAAGGAAAATGGCAAATTTCAAGTGAAGATAGACACCTACATATTCTTCTAAATCCAGAAGTATTCAAAACTTAAATTCCCCAACACAATCTCTGCTGAATACCAATAGCATTTGCTGTCTTGATTTTGGATTTTTTTTTAAGTCATTCAATTATAAAAGCAATTGTTTTTTTTTTAAAGTACAAGCACTCATTTAAAGTAGAAACAAGGGATTCATCCAAAACCTAGTTCTACACATAGCAAATCTGCCAAAATCTTATTAATTCACTCACATGTTGGTCTGCAAGGAATGCAAAATCATCTGTTTCAAAGAGATTGTTCTGAATCATTTAAATATCCACACTCAATTTTTAAAGCAGTTATGTTTTGTCTTCAAAGAAAAGCAAAGTAACAAAAATATCTAGTTCCATATACCTGATTATTTTTTAAACTCAAAAGAGCCAGCTAATATACTTACAAAACTAAAAATATGCAAGTTTATAAACTTATAGTTTAAGCAATCAATTACTAGGTCATTAATCACACACATGAGCAGCTGCTAAATGGATCATATTCCCACATGAAAATACTGTTCAAGAAAAGCATTTTTAAAGGCTGCTCTTAATACAGCAGGTTTTCACGAGGAGAATAACATTTAAGTAATTTAATTTTATCTGTTAGAACCATGCAACTTGCCAAGGATTAAGTTATTTCCTTCAGCATAAAATGAAATGTATTTTACTGAATGCCTGAAGCCCTTCTATATTTATCTGTTATTCAGAGGAGTTACTGTTTAGTAGTCAGTGGTATGTAGCATTGCATATGTGAGACAAAAGTGGGCTCTAAGAAGGTGCACAGACCACGAATCTGGATGAGAAAAGGCAGAATGTCTGAAAAAAGGTTATGTTCTTTTGAGAAAAATGTTTTCAGTATTAGAAATCGATTCCTCCAGATGATCAAATGACCTCATAACCCTCCAGCACAGAAGACAGCCTTCCTGCTCTCAGTTCCCGTGCCTGACATTACAATAATTTCCAATTAAAAAGGCACTTTGGGAGATGTTAAACTTGCTCAACTTTTTGTGTTATTCCACAGGAAAGCAAAAAGCACTTTTTCCTCCCAGGTATCATAAAATTGTTTTGATTGGAAGACACCTTTCAGATCATTGAGCCCAACTGTTAACCTAGCACTGCCAAGTTACTAAACCATGTCCCTCAGCACTACATCTACACATCAGGGATGCAGTTACTAAACCTTCCCTGGGCAGCCTGTTCCAATGTTTGATAACCCTTTTGGTGAACAAATTTTTCCTAATATCCAATCTAAACTTCCCCTGGTGCAACTTGAGGCCATTTCCTCACAGGTCCTATCACCTGTTACTTGGCAGAAGAGACCGATTCCCCACACACTACAACCTCCTTTCAGGTAGTTGTAGAGACTGATAAGGTCTCCCCTCAGCCTCCTTTCTCCAGACTAAATCACTCCAGTTCCCTCAGCCACTTCTCGTAAGACTTGTTTTCCAGACCCCTCACCAGCTTAGTAGCCCTTCTCTGGACACGCTCCAGCACCTCAATGTCTTTCTTGTAGTGAGGGGCCCAAAACTGAACACAGTACTCGAGGTGAGGCCTCACCAGTGCCGAGTACAGGGGGACGATCACTTCCCTAGTCCTGCTGGCCACACTATTTCTAATACAAGCCAGGATGCTATCGGCCTTCTTGGCCACCTGGGCACTCTGCTGGCTCATATTCAGCCAGCTATCAACCAATATCCCCAGGTCCTTTTCCACCAAGCAGCTTTCCAGCCCTTCCCAGACTTCAAATCACTGAAAAACTACATCCTCCCAAAACAAGCATCTTCCCAGTAATTTTTAAAAACAAACTGTAAATGGGTGGCAGACGGTCTTAATTTTGTGATGCCTATATACAAGTAATGCATGCCAGTAGACATGGATTCCACAAAAGCATAATAGATAGTCTTGAAATCTGAGGAGCTAACTAAAACTTGATGTTCCCCAAAACCAGCTCCTTATTAAAAGATGATTTTTTTTTCACCCAACTAGATTTATTTTTCAACTTTTTTCTATTCTAATTCAAGGGTTTTGCCAATGTAAGCAGTAGCCATCACTTGGCTTCACTGCCCATACACCATCCAAACACAGAATAAGCATGAGGTCTCCCTGAATTCTCTTTACCTACCTTCCTCTTATGTCTGTGTGCTCTTGCTTAGGTAAACAAATTCTTCAACAGTTGCAGTTATCTAAGCAAGTGAAGGATATTTTGCCTAAAATATGAATTGCCAGTGACCAAGAGTGAGCTATATTTAAGAATGGTGTTTATTTCGCACACCACCCCCCCATGTAATTGCACCGTGTTTCCATGGGTGGCCTCTTCCAATGTAAAAGCCCAGTATTGCCTTACTCATCCATTCCTGTTACTGCTCAGGCATTAGCAACCAAGGGAAAGTCAGACCAGGTCACTAGTAAATTGAAAATAAATAGCTAAAAAAAACTATTTTCCATTAGAAACATTGTATGCCTCTGAAGGTCAGGCCTTCAGGGACGACCAGGGAATACATCAATCTGGAGGAGAATGAACATGCTGGGCCCCCTTCTTCCTGTGGAAGCCCACCAAGCAATAGGCTGAACTGAGTGACCACCTGGTTGGGGTCTGGCTGGTCCACCTCAGAATTAACATACATGATCATGTCAACAACCAAGACCTTTGGAGGTATCCTGTTCAACCTTGAGCTTTAAAAAGTGGGAATACATCCAAAATGAAGTCACCAGTTCAGCTGTTGCTTTGTCTAGCTGCTAAAGTCTAGAAAAGGCTCCTTGGAAAGAGGTTTTATAGCCTCTAAGCAACCTGCTCCAGTGCTGTACTACCCCATCCTCCAGAGGAATTTTTTTTTCCTAACCCTCAACCCAAAAAACCCAAGCTGCAATTTGTGCCCTTATTATAGGACCTGGCAGTACTGAGACGATTTTGGCTCCATCAACCCTGTAGCTGCACCTCAAATAATTGTAGGCAGCTACTACGTTACCATTTTGCTTTGCCTTCACCTGCATTTAAAAATGCAAAAGCAACACAACCAACACTTTCCAGGAACCTGAATTTAGACCTTTCAGAACCGTAAATGCATATCAGCCCACTACAGACCCTAGGAACACGGAAGTTGTTCATAAAGATTTGGAAACCTTTACACTGAGTCCAGCAGCCAGAGTCATCAGAAAAAAAGGAAGGTATGCTTCTCCCTCAGTAAGGCTGCACAGCCTTGGAAGAAATCCATGGCAGAACCACTTGAAAACATGAGGACAAACAACAGTAACTGGAGGCTTTAAGTGAACCATGACAGCAGATGGTTATACATACTGGACAGTTGAGCTGATTAGACACTGAGTAAATTACTAGAATAGTTTTCTCCAGCCGCAGAGGCTGTCTCTCCTTTGGTGAGCTCTCTCTATACCCTGGAGCAGCTTTTGCTGATTTCTGCTGCCTTGCAAAGAGTCTCTCCTGAGATCCTCTGCAAAGATGCAGCTCTTCACTGCTGCTACAGTAAGACTGTACCTAACAGAAACTGTAAAGCCTTCGGGCAGTCTTTTCCACTGGAGTCACTGGTAGCTTTTCTAAAGTAAACAGAAGTAAATAAATTAAAAAAAAGTTTCACATTAACAGACTTAACATTAAAAAATATAACTATAAACTTTGTAGAAAAGCACACAGTTTAACTAGCAGTTCATCTAAAGCAGAACTATAAAATGAAAGACAGCACATGTGTTGTTATGCTGGCACATACTTCAGGGTCTTTGTCACAAAGTGAGGTAGAATTAATTACTGTAATATAATTAACAGTCTATAAACTCAATGCCAAATGATCATTTGTGCTGAAAACACTTTTTAATTAAAGATAAAAATTCCAAATCTGAGCTGACTTTATGTAATTCAAATTAATATGGGATTAACTATATAGCATGTACAAACAAGCTCGGGAAAATAATTTTTCTTAAGTTTTATTTGGCAGTGGTTCTCTTTTTCATGAAAAGATTATTTACGTGGCAAAGAATGGTTTGCCACTAAGTCTAGAAACATCAGATAAAACTGGTATCTGTACAGCACAGAGTCTGATATTTTCTATCCTAGGACAATTTGCCACTCCAAGTGGGAAGTGATCCTAGAGCCATCTCTTCTACAGTAAGAAACTTCCTGAAGGAGTCGGGAATAAAGCTTAGGTGGCAATTAGTTCTATTTGTTCTCATCTTCTGCATCCCCACCAGTCAATTCCCCTACACAAATTAGCATGGATTTATTAAATTAGTATTCTTTCACATCCTTCTTGCTCACTAGAAGTTTTTAAATTATAGAAAAAGAACTGAAATTTATGACTTTAGCAGAAGGCAGAAATAAGAAAGCTTAGGTCACTACCATCACAAGATGTGATATCTCTGAGAAAAAGTAGAGACATGAAAATACTTCTATGGGAAAACAAATTGAATAAATCCTCAAATGCATTATTCATTTGAACTCAATGCCTGGATCTTGTTGCCAAATAGAACAATATTCATGTGATAAATGAGATTTCAGAGCACCATAAGAGATGCTTGCATACTGTTTACATCTGAAACATTAAATTGTGTAGGCAAAATAATTGCCATAGAGGAGATGTGCTACCCTTCCCCTCTAGGAAGAACTATTTCAAGGTTTTGTTTTGCATTTACTAGTAAGTTTTACATAAAATCTAGATAGATCAACACCACCAATTACTGCATTAATCATGGTAATTAACAGATACAGTTATTCAGTCAAAACCCCTCTAACTAAACATCACATTTCCTTAAGATTGCAAAAATGCATAACCAGCATGTTCTGGGTACTTGAATTTAGTTGTTTTAGATTCTTAAATGCATTCAGCCACCTATGGAATTAAAAATGTGAGAGTTGTTCATATTGAGTTAAGGATATATGAGATTCCAATAACACTATTTCCTAAATAGCGTAATTCTCTTATGATTTCTATTATGCTGCATGCTTTGTGAAAGCCAAGAATTAACTCAAGTCCAAGAGACATTACTGCTTCTCCAGAAAAATGAGGTAACCCCAGGCATGAATGCAGAACCCCCTATGAGCACCAGGTAAGTGCCTTTCAAGAGTCAAACAAAGACAAAATGGAAAGACTTTTTTCCCCTGCTGCTGTGCTGTGGGATGCCACAGTGAAGATTAAGATTGGAGTAAAATAAAGCACACAAGTATTTTCTGTTTGAACCCAATAATCCTCTACCAGTTAATGTAATCCCTGAAACTTTTTTGACAATTAAACTATCCCAGAGAGAAAGGTTGGTGTCAAGTAGCCAGCAGCACTCTCAGAGAGGGGTACAATTTTTTCATAATTGTTTTCTTCTGAAAACAAATGCATCAGCATTTCAAACTGGCTTCTTAGATTTGGGGCTATTAAATTGAGAATTTTAATGTGATCAGAAACACATCACCCTTGTGTATCAACAAAAAACCTGCTTAGCACAGAAATAGGCCTTTAACAGCCTGCAAATATTTTCAATAAACAATATGACTAAAGATCAATTCAGAACCTACTGGGAAAATAAATACTATTTTAACAGTGTAATCAAATTCTTCAGTTGGATCCAACAGTTGTCAGAAGCCAATATGCGAATTTGTATTGCTGTCATGTACCATCTCATATCACAACTCTTCTGTTCAGGAACACAAACAATGTAACAATGGGAAAATTCTATTTCTATTATACTATTAAGATTTGTTGTACTCATCAGGGGTATCATATAAACCGTAAAACAGGTTAAATATAAATACTACAATCCTGACATCTCCCTAAGCATAGAGAGTAAAAGCTGCCAGGGATCTCCCCACTATTCCCACAGCAAGCTAACAGACAATGGGATAAAACCCAAATGAATTCGATGGAGCCAGAATCATCCTCTGTTACTGAGGCCAAATGGCAGAGAACAGCTCAGGTCCAGCCTGCCGATCTCATTCACTACCCCCTAGAAGAGGAGGAAAACCTACCTGTCACCAGCTAGTAACAGCCCCCATCCCAGTGAACTCCCACCCCATGTGCAGGATGACAGGTGGAGAAAGCTGTGTGGCCCATGCCAAAACCAAGCCCAAGACCCCTCCAGCAACCCGCAAGAACAGAGGGCTGACCCGTCTGCCCAGAAGCACCCCCCCAGGCCAGCCCACCTTCCTGTAGCAGGTGTCATCAACAGACCAGAGAGGTGACACATTGGCAGAAACATCACGGCATTCAAGCACTTTGGCTGGCAGCTGTAACAACTTCCATGTTTTACACAATTTTCCTTTACCACATTAACAGCTTGCTTTCTATTTGGCAATTCATGTGTCTTTTCTACCATATTACACAACCCACACGCAACTCTTGAGGAAAGGAATCTTAAAGATAAGGCTAGTTTAGTTTTGAATATGTCCTAATAAAGGAAATTATACCTCGATCTACTACAATAATGTGATACAAAGAGCTGAGGTGGTTTTTTTTAATTTCCCTCTGCAGAAATTCTTGATAAATTAAAATTTATGGAAAAAAGCTTTCAGCTCAAAATGGTTAGAAATTTGATTTTTTAGCCTTTCCCCAGCACAAATTTATCTGCTCTTCCCCCTCTTCTGCTTTAAAAAAAGCTTCAGAACTGTAATATTAGTAACTAAAGATTTCTTAATTTCATTTACAGCTTTTTCCCATTAAAAAGGTACATCAAATCTCAAACTATAAGAAGTTAGGAGAATTTAAATATTTGCTTACATTTACCAAATAAATCTCCCTAAGTCACCTCAACACTTATACTTCATCTGTAAGGCAAATTCATTAACCCTCAAACCATCAAAACTGAAGATAAAAGAGTAGAGGAACAAAGACAAATTCAAATGCATATGTGTATGTTCTGCCTCAATTTCACCAAGTGCATTCACAAAATTGTAGCAGTATGTAGTAAGAAGACAGACACAAAGAGATGTCAATAATCATGTATTCTGATATGAAACCACATGATACAGAAAACAGCAACTGAAGATTTATATATACTTCCTACCAAATCTGGAAAAACAAGTCAGCCCTCTCTAATACAGCCCCTCCTTTTGTCCCCTCCTGGCCTCTTCCTCCTTTCTTCAACTGAAAACAAAAAAGCACTGACACTACTGAGACCAGTCCACCTTCTGAACTCTTAGTGCAAGGCTTCTTTGTATTTCCATATCCCATCATTCACCAGCACAACACCTTCCCCCATAGAAGATGAGCACAGTCAAAATTAAATCATATATGCTCCTATTTTTCTGTGTTTGCTTCTTCATCTTCTTTCACTTGGAAATATTAAAAGGCATTTTCCATCCGCAGTTACACTCTAACTGAATTAGACTTTGACATTAGACAGATGCTGGGGAAAGATCAAAGCAAATACTAAGACTAGGGCTATCCCTTAATTAAACAGAAATCCTTCCGAACTTTCACTTTCCCCATCACATGCAAAACCTCTTCCTTTGTCAAAGGAAGTCTCAAATGTTAATCTAAGCCATCAGCCTATGAGCAAATGTCATTCCCCACAAAAACAAGGCAAAAAGTTCTCATTTATTCCTAGGGTTTCACTTCACAGACAGAAATGCAACAAACTCTATTGCATGAGTTCAATCTCTTGTTCCTGCTTAGCTGCTTTTCCAGCTCTCCACAGGATTGCTCCTCTTATATCCTAAGGCCCGCCCATCTCTGCTAAAATCTACATGTGACCATTTACCTTAATAAAACACCAAAGCATTCATATTTTCCCAGCAAGAGGTATGATTCCTTAAGGAATGCCAACGAAACGTTGGGTTATCTCTATAGCGGTAAACTCAACCCTTCCAAGGGCATTTCTCTGACCAGGACACCAAAGGGCACGGTGTGGCTGTTTCAACAAAACCTCTCAGTCTCCATAAAGGAAGAAGCACACTCCGACTGCCAAGTGTAGACTGCCTTTGGCCAATGCCAACTCCTAAACTCGGAATTGTCTAAGCTCCAGCACTGTTTAATTTACTAGTATAATGTAGACTGTCACTGCACTATTGTATTGATAAGCAGTGATGCAAATATAGGACATTAGTAAAATATACATCTGCATTTTGGTCAATTTTCATAACCATACACACATATACATGTACATAAATCTCCAAAGTGAAAATGAAGAGGCTAACATCTCCAAGAGATCTAGATTAAGACTCAAAGCTTCAGAATTTTTATTATGAACAAACTTTCAGTTCATTCTGAATCTATTACCTTTTGGGTGGAAATTCAACAAACTTTTAGTCTGTCTAGAGGAAAGCTGTTTAGAAAACATGCCAGGTGTTAGAAGAACTTTACCTGTATTGCCAGGGTACTTCAAAATTTTTTTCTTACTTTCATAAGCAAATTTGAGTACCAAAACATTTGAGATAACACTGAAATCAAATCTGATTTTTAAAAAAAACTGCTAGGTCTCTCCTTGGAAATGGTCTAGGGTTTTCTAAAACAGATCTTACAACATCTGATTTTGTAGACACGTATGTTTCAAGAGTATGTTTGAGGCAATAGAAGATTTTATGATGACATTTAGATATGCTGACCTCACTTTGGAATGAGTTCAGTGGTTGCCTCAAGTTCCTCACAGTTATTAAGACACAAATTAGATGATGCCAAGTATTAAAATGTAGCTTCAGCATGTGCTAGGTAAGACATCTGACAGCATCAGGAATTAAATAAGATGTTCCTATATTACAAAATCTGCAATCAATGTCTGAGCATCACCAGTACTGTAGAGCCATACACTAAATCAGACAAACCTTTGCAAGAAGCATTTAACTGACTTTAAAGAATACAATCCTTTTCTGAGAAACTGACTCAAAAAGGTGTCATTCAACCAAAGAAGTCAGGCTTCATTTGAGATATTTCACTGCCTGGTTTTGGTCATTTTAGCAACACATAAAACCTAGCTCAGAAAACTTAGACATCATACAAAATTTTTTCACCTCCAAAAATAACTAGAAACAATGCTAATCCACTATGTGTCTATATCTCATACTAAGTCAGATCCTCACACTATCTACATGAGCATCCTTACTCTGAAAGTTAACCAAATATTTCAGAGGAAGATGCAAGAAGATTTAAGATTAAGATAATCCATTGCCTAGTAAAAATGCTGCAGTGGAGATCACTGGATAGAGCTTCATCACCTTCAGAAGAATGTCTTGTTAACTCAGTCTATGTATTTCCATTACCTTTTAAAATATAAGGTACAAGGCCCAAACTGGTCCTGTTCAGGGGCAACAATGAAAAGAATTAGCTGTGCAGAAGTATTACAAGCAATGTTATTAACTGAAAAGAAGTTAAATTTGCCATGCAGATCCTGAGTCACAATCTTGTAGTAAGAAATAATCTTTTCCACTAGAAACAGAAAATTTATGCAGAACTCTTGTGATATGTAAGAAACCATAATATGATTTTTTAGAAATTCTCTTTGCTTAAGTTGAAGTGCAACTTGTAAAGAGTTTAGGACTACTTACTTCCATATATTGAAACCTGTTAGATCATGTTAATTACTTGAGACACTTCTGATAAAACAGCATTGAATCCTTTTGAACCGATTCTTTGAAATGAACAAGTCTTGCTTGGCATTACTTTCATCCATGTTCCTCGGTCTATTGACTGTAAGATCGCAAAGGCCAAGTGAAGCCCTAGGGTGCTGTCTTCACAATTTTACTCAAGAAACACCCAGTAGAAAAACATTCAGCAACTAATTTCTACAGAGATCTAGTTTTCCACACCTCACTTTTTGTATGTTTTGATACACTCATCTAAGAGATATTACAGGGTAAAAGAACCACACATTAAGATGGAATTGCATGACATAATTTTAGAAGATCTTCTGCAACACTATGTGTTACAGAGCACCTACCACATGCTCAATCCCATTAAATGACCTCTGTGTTATCTGCGCTTCTACTGCTTGTAAGTAGCCTCTACCTAAGATAAGGAAAAAAAAAAAGAGACTGAAACTACTTTTCACTTTTCAAGTTGTATGAAGCATAGACAGAGAAGACAGTACACTTTTATGTGTTCTTTGTTCCCTTCGAGAAAAGGTGCATGGAGAAACACACGTTTCTTCAAGAGTCACGAAAAATGTCAGAAAGGAAAAGGCTACAATAATAGCACTACCTTAATGAAGAGTAAACCAAAACATATTTGAAAAATTTGAATTCCAATTAGTTTATAGATACCATGTGTGGAGCACAGAACATTAATAGCCTGCAACATCTTCCATAATTTTTCATTTTAATTGGTAGCAGTACAAGCAGAACTTAGTTTCCAACACGATTCAAAAGCTCCAAGACTTTGAATTTTTCTTCCCCAAAACCAGAAGTTGTTGTCATGTAATGAAAGGAATTTGCTGTACATCTTACACTAGTGGTCACTGATCTAACTGGCTATTAAGAAACACAAACACGTAAAGTGAAGGAAAGATTCTTCTCTCCTATAAGGCATACTTTCTCTTCTTCAGTGTCAAAACAATTTGTGGCAGGACAGCTACATGTGAATTGCATTTGTGCTACCAAAATGAGAGTTCACAATATGTATGAGAAATTTAAAAAATGAAATAATTCTCTGTTAAAAATAGTTTTTACCAATGTCTGGCACAATAGATTAAATCAATTTAAAAGCCCCAAAACTAAAATGAATGAAATCTCTGCATAAATACAACTTAGTAAAATCTCTACAGACATATGCAATTTATTATTAGATCTAAATATGCCACACAGACCCTTGAAGTTTTTTTCTTTTTATTGACTTTTAGTAAGCTTTAGTTCAGACTTCTTTTATAGCTCTATTCATAGCCTCTCTGTAAAAACCATGCAGCAGCTGGGCATGCGCAAGCCACAGACAGCCTTTGCTGCAGCAACCATGAGATGGTAGAGTTCATGATCTTGAAAAAGAGAAGAAAGTAAAAAACAGGATGCTAACACAGGGCTACAGACAAGAAGACTTTGGCTTGTTCAGGGATCAGCTTGAAAGAATCCCATGGAATGCAGTCCTGGCAAGGGAAGTCCAGGACAGCTGATTGATTTTCAAGGATTACCTCCTCCAATCTCAAGAATGGTTAATCCTGACAAGCAAGAAGTCAAACAAAGGTGGAAAGATGCCTGCATGGGTGAACAAGGTTTTCCTGACTAGACTGAGACAGGAAAAGGAAGCATCCAAGAGGTGGAAGCAGGGACAGGTGATCTAGGAGGAAGAGAAAGACACCATCCAAGCGTGCAGAGATAGGGTTAGGAAAGCCAAAGTCCATCTGAAGCTGAATGCAGTTGTTGTCCCAGAACTTGTGGGATCATTTACCAGGTGTGCAAGCCAATAACACGCAGAGTCAAGTCATTAGCTATTTATTAGCAGTTCTGTTCAGAAATGGGTGCTAGGGGGTATTTCCTCAAAGCTAGCAAACACAGCATTAAAACAGTCATTCATTTATACACTGTAAATTAACATAATTAACATATTGATTGCTTATCAGCTTTTTACTGGTGCTCATAATTCCTCATCTTGAAGCTGATTGGTGTAGAATGTCCTCATCTTCAATTAAAGGTACAGTATTTCTTAATTTTACTGTGGACAGTGCGGGTCTTAAAGTGGAGGTGGTAGTCAACTTTACTTACAGGGTACACTTCATGAGGTACAACCAAGTTTCTTGGGCAAACAGCCCACTAACGTTTTTGGTTCCTGGTTTTAGGTCCATTTGTTCCTTCTATTCCATTGTCTTGTCAATTATCATTTACCAAATGATTTACTGAGTTACAACCACAGAGGTTTCAACATCACAGTGAGGGGTGTGAAAAGCAACAAGAAGGGCTTCTATAGGCCATCCGACATTAAGAGATTGATTGATTAAGACATTAAGATTGAGAGAACTGGTACTGTCCTGCCCAGAAAGAAAAGGCTCAGAGGAACCTTATCAACACATATAAATACTGATGGGGGCAGTAAGGAAGACGGACAAAGACAGATCCAGAACAGACAAAAGGCAATGAGCACAAGATGAAATACTGAAATACCAGTAGCAAAAGGAAGATTAGGCAAGAACACCAATTAGATAAGTGGACTGTGGGGTGGACTGAAAAACTGTTGACCTGCGGAATTCAAAAGGGTGGTGATGAGCAGCATGATGTCCAGCTGGAGGCCAGTCACTAGCAGAAGAACCAGGAGGTAGATACTGGGACCAGTGCTGTTTAACATTGTAATTTATGACCTGGCAACAGGACAGAGCACACCTTCAGGAAGTTTTCAGACTACATAAAATACACAGGAAGGGTGATACACAAGATGTTTGTGTGCCATTTAGACGAACCTCAAGAGGCTGAAGGAATAGATGAATGGGTATTTCATGAAGTCCAAAGGAAAGTGCAAAGTCCTGCACTTTGAAAGGAATGTACCAATGCAGGCTTGGGTCAATTGGGGCTGGGAAGCAACTTTGTGGAAAAAGATCTGGGGGTCCTGGCGGGCACCATGTTGAGCATGATCAAGGACCCTGAGCCAGCAATATGCCATGGTGGTAAAGAAGGCTGGCAGCTGCCTGAGTTGCATAAGGAAGATTGTACCCAGCAGGTCAAGGGAGGTGACACTTTCCCTCTCCTAAGCACTGGTGAGACATCTGGAGTACTGGCTTTAGTGTGGTCCTCCCCACACAAGTCTAACCTGGACATACTGGACCAAGTGCAGGGAACTACACCAGGAGACACAGACAGCTGGAACTGTCCAGCCCAGAGACGAGAAGGCTCTGGGAAGACTTTCTCAATGTATATAAATACCTGAAGGAGACAGTAAAGAAGATTGACCCATACAGATCCAGAACAGACAAAAATCAATAAGCACAAACTGAGATACAGAAAACTGCATTTAAATGTCAATCACCCTGTTGATAAAAGTTCTTTGAACACTGGAAAAGATTACCCTGGCAGGTTGTGGAGTCTCCACAACTCAAAACTCAACCAGACACTGCCCTGAACAATTTGCTGTATTTGATCCTGTTTTGAGCAGAGGGGTCTCTTCAGAAGCCCCTTTCAACCTGAACAGTTCTGTGGTCCTTGTTGTTATGTATGTGTTTATTCTGTCTGTTACCACTTAATTATGTCTAAGCCAGAAGCAGTAGTTTCTTTGGATCTGGAAGCATGATTTTTACTATAGCATCTACAGTATTTTGAGGTGCAACACATACTTCCTATATTCGCTATGAATATTTAATTCATCTTTTATATAAATTATTAATTTAAAATATTTTGCTGGTACTTACAATCTAAGCCTTCCTGAAAAAAAAATCATGCTACCACAAATGAACTCTACAGTTACTGCTTTTGAAATCCTCTGTTATACTGATCTTAAAAGATGTTGGAGTGTTATATCTATAGGGAGAGTTTACTCTTTTGCATATAACCATTTTTAAATGCAAATCTGCTGGAAACAATAAGGACATAGATCTATAAACTCATGAAGCAAATAAATGTCTAGTTTATAAATTTCTTATCAGGCATCACTACTCTAGTTATTTCCTCATTGTTTACAGCTACCAGATCTTTCTCATGTTGAACAGTATTTACCTTGTGCACTATTGGAGATCCATATTTTGAGTTGCAAAGAACAAGCTCACAGCAAACTCCTCCCCAAACAATTCTTACAGATTTGGTTGGAATTCAAGAAAATACATGTTCTTAGCATACAATCTAATAACAGGAAGCGTGTTTAAAGAGACCAAAAAAAAAATCAGTATCTTACAGAGGTCCTGTCATTTTAATGGGGAATGCTTTAGCATGAAACAATGATGACAGGCTGAAACACTCCGAGTCAAATACATGCTAAAAGTGATGACAAATTCACAGAAAAATCTATGATTTTTCCCAAGCCATATCCATTCTAACAAACAAACCAGGGCCAGGACATGGACAGAAATCACCCATTCTATGTGGTGAGGCACTGAAACAGGTTGCCCAAACGCCTTTGGGATGCCTCATCCCTGGAGGTGTTTAAGGCCAGGCTGGATGGGGCTTTGAGCAACCTGGTCTAGTGGGAGGTGTCCCTGCCCATGGCAGGGGGGTTGGAACTTGATCTTCAAGGTCCCTTCCAACCTAAACCATTCTATGATTCTATGATGATTCTAATTAAATGTTAGCTTACTCCTTGGTACATTTTAGCCTGTGCTAACTAGCATTCCCCCAGCAAATGCCCCAGCACAGGTCATGAGACAGCACTGATGAACGACTGCATCTGACAGGCAGTACATGCGGGGCAGAAAACAGACCAGTCACTTCTAAGTGAACTGTCACTTGCCCTTGGGTAGCATCCTCACAAAATTCATTCTCCATCACTTCCCTCCCTGGTTTTGTGGTCAGTACTTAGTCTCACTTGCACCTCATAACTCTAGAAAGCTCAGCCACACAGTTGCATTAGCCCCAAGCATGACACAGGAAATATTAAATGCACTATCTTTCATTTTTAATAGAAATTGTAAGTTAAAAATGTGCACTAACTGTTTAATAAATTGTAGAGTTATTTACCCTGTTTCTCAAACATTTATGAAGTAACTTATATTTAAAAAAAAACAAACCACACAAAACCATGAAATACTAGGAACACTTCCCTTCTATGAGGCAGTAATGGAAGTAAACTGGAATTATATTCTCTGGTATGGGGTATAGCTCAATAAATATTTATATTTTAACAAATATTATGCTCTTTATAAAATCCCTTGCTAGACAAAATCACATCATAAAATAAAAGTCTCATTGCAACATATTAAGAAAGTATATCATGCTTAAACCTTATAATAATTAACATAATGCTTTTACCAAACAATTTTGGTGTATCACCAATAACAATTTACTATGAAGAGACATAGCAGGACCCAAAGCTAAAAACCAAACAAAACAAACACAGAATGCTAGTCAAAACAAAACCCACTTGCATTCTTAATGGCTCCCAAGTTCTCTTAAAAAACCCAGTCCCTATTAATTAATATATGCAAAATGTTCCAAAGTCACTATAGATCTGGACTGCTAAGTTTTTTTACATACTCAATTAGCAAATGTATTCCTCAAAACTGGAACTAAGAATCAGGCTAGAAGAATGCACTAGAGTATGTTGGCTTCATTTGCAATTAATGTTTTGTTAAGGATAACACCAACCCCTATTTTCCATTTCATTGTAAGAGCTGTTTGTAAGCAAGGATTACTTTTTAGTTCTCAAAGAAAGCAAGATGGGCATATTTTGATAAGAAAGGAATTCAGCTTGCCAAATCGCTATGCAAAAGTTTATCTGCAGTGTCCCTTTGCCAATTAAGGCCTAGATTCCGTCATTCTTTAGTCTGACTGTGGACATTTTCAGGCAGTCCTTACAAAATATTTATCAACATCTCTTATTAAGTCCATACATTTCTTTTAGAGTTTAGTTCAAATTCTACTCCTGTACCCTGAACAACACAAAATACATTGCAAATTCACCCATCAGTTTTAGACTTCCAAAAGAATTCCATCAAATTATTAAAAAATAATTATACTTATATTGGAATTTGCAATCTGAAGCAAAATATAGAAGTCTTCCTTGTCTACATACTATCTGAGCAAGACAGCACAACATATGGCACAGGCATTATGTTTTCAAGATTAAAGAAAATTAATAAAACAGATGATGCCTGCTGAAAAACAACAAATATAATGAAGCAGCCATTAAAACAAGATATATGCCAACTTTTTAATTTACTGTAATGCCACTCCTAATTAGCACCACGTTTGTTTATGTATATTACAGATGCCTGGAAAGAGTTGCCATTCCAACATATTATTCTCCCATCACTATGTTATACCACCTAATAACAGGCTGTTATCTAATTCTACAGGACTCCTCTCTTTCCTATTATCATCTGCTATATCTTCCTTAATTTTCAGCTCTATGAAGAGAATGGCACTTTCAAGACCTCTCTAATATCTTAAACCTTCAGTATAAGTCCAGAAGATAGAAAAGTCTTATCATATTGCTGCAGGGATTATGAAACACAGAAATGCATTATTTGTGTTGCTAGTGCCAGCCTCAGAAAATAATTTGCAAGCACATTCAAAAGGACTTCTCAGAATATCCTACAAATACCTTTAGTCTACATGATCTTAAATAAAAGAGTGTGTAACCCAAAGACATCATTAGTCAAGAAACAAGCTACACTCAGCACAGTTTTATTGTGAGTGGCTGACTAAAGTACAAGAAAAACATGCAGACCTCAAGGGAAAAGACTCCCTCAAGCACACTTACACCTGTTTTGGGTGGCTGCCCAGGCTGGGCCAAGGGACCTGGAGAATGATCCATCAAGGTCAGAGCTGAACACCTTGGAGCAACACCATCCTTTCCAGGCTCTCCTCCCAGTCCATCCTGATCCCCACTTCAGTTTTGCTCCATCATCCATCCTCACTTAGCTGCATCACCAGCAGCTGCTACATCTCTTCACAAAAAGACCTGAGCCCCAATCCTGCAAGAAAACCAGATCTACTACCTACAGCTGAAGAACTTAGCCCTTCCCTATTCAGACCTAATATATTTATCTTGCCCAACCCTTTTCTTCCTTTAGCTGGAATGAGCAACAGCTGACATTAAAATAGGAGCTCACACTGTCAGCAGACCTGTTTCTTCATGGATATGCCATCAAACAAAGGAGAGCTGGGCACAATTATAGCATTAGAAAGGTGCCTGAGCACCTCTACCCCTTTCCTGGGAAGCAAGAGGTTTTTCACCAGTGATGAGCACACTCCCCAGNGCAAGAGGTTTTTCACCAGTGATGAGCACACCCCCCAGTATGTTGCAGAGAAATTTACTGTGCGAAAAAGGCTGGTGTTTGGCTTCCTAGCATGCCAACTGCTGCACACCACTGCCCAGCATGCATGTTTTGTCTGTTCAAGTAGGGGCTTGCTTGCTCCATTTCCACAGCAAAGTACTTTGGGAGGTGAAAAAGAGCACACTCAGCTCTCACTCAAAACAGGATTGACATTGCAGAAGTCTGGTCTGTGCATTCCTTATCTACTCTGTTGGCTGCTGCCCCAAGCATGGCTTCAATCCAAAAACTACATCTAGACTCATGAATTAAATGTGCCAGGACTGTCCTCTGGCCTGGAGTCCTGCTGACACAGCCCATGTCCTTACTATTAAGCTCCCGCTCTCTGTCCCAATCACAGGGACCTCACCCAAACTCCTCCAGCTCTTGGTAATCTGTGACTGCCTGAGGAGGGTTTGGGTCAGCAGTAGTTGGTTTGGGTGAAACACAGCCAAGCTTCACACTGACAACACCCCAGTGCAGACTATCAAGGTGTGATGCCCTGGAATAGTTATCACTATAGCAAGATGTTGTACCTTTGTACCCAAGCAAGGAGAAAGGCCTGTATGATTTAGCAAGATACCAAGATGCTGCCTCTGCATACACTGTTACACTAAACAACGCAAAAGCCTAAATGGACCTTACTTGAAAAAGTTGCTAACTTGCAGTTTTAACCTTGACTGTCAATCTGTTTGGCGCTTCAGTTACAGCACCTTTATTACTGAGTCAGCATTAAAAATAAAAGCAAATACATAAAAAAGTAGCACTTTTCAAGCCCATATATAAGGCTTGACACACACAGGGCTTTGGCAAGGATACTCCCCATCCAGGTATGGTGGGTGGCATCACCAGTTGGACAACTTTCTTCTCTAGCCCCAACCCACTGCACTGAGAGCTCATAAGCTGTGGAAGGATGAAACAAGACCCCACCAAGTGAGACCCATCAAGCAGCCTTGTCTCCCTGCCGTGGTTTGGCCTCAGCCAGCAACAAAGAACCACGCAGCTGCTCACTCGACTCCCACAGCTGTGGGAAAAAATCAGCACAGAAAGGCAAAACTCGTGGGTTGAAACAGTGCAATTTAACAGAACAGCAAAAGGGAACAGGAAAGAAAAACAGTAACACCGATAAAGGAACGTAAAGACGCGATTACAATACCGCCGCGCAGCTCGCCGACCGCAAGCGCCCCGCCGCAGCCTCCCCCGGGTGGCGACTGCCTCCCCCTGCCCGGCTACCGCCTCTTATAGCCCGGACATGGTCACGTGGTACGGAATACACGCCCCCTGCCGGCTCCGTGGGGACATTAACCCCATCCCTGCCGGAACCAGGACACTCCCGCATCTAGAAAACATCCCCAGGACAAAACGCTGGGGTTTTTTGAGACAGCCCAGAAAACAGGCTTTTGTTTTTCCTTTAAAAGGTCACAGGGTCTGCACTAACCCGATGGTGCTGAGCCTCCGCACTTCTAAGAGTTGGGATTTGTCTTGGCCTGAGCTTATTTGAGCTTGCTTTAGCTGTGCTCACTGTCACCGGGCATTCACATTATCGCCTGGCTTCTCCAGGTTAACTTGGAATCACCATTGCAGCCAGGGTCTGACAAACGTGACAGAGTCAGCCTCGGCAGTGGCCAGTCCCAGGGCAGGGTAATGGGTGAACATGGGCAGGGTCCAGTCCCAGGAGGCAACTGGGGAAGGGAGAGTTTACCAGCCTGGCCATGGCCGTAGGGACCAGGGGTGCTCCAGGCACTGGTTTAGATGGAAACAGACACCAGCGCAGACATGCAGCCAAAGTAATTCCATGAGCTTGTCCCACTCTTCCTGCATGCACAGGTCCTTGCACAGGACCCATTTAAGAATCTAAGAACGAGTGACTTGCCCCTAACTCCAGCTCTAGACTTTACGAGAGTGTTGTCCCTGGGTTCTGGCCTGCTCTGGAGTTGCAATGGTGTCCTCCCCTCAGCCCCCAAACGTCTGTGCTGCATAATCTCCAGTCTTCTGCCTAATAGCGGGAGGTGTCCCTGCCCATGGCAGGGGGGTTGGAACTCGATGATCTTCAAGGTCCTTTCCAACCTAAACCATTCTATGATTCTATGATCACTGAGAACTTCACCATATACTGCAGGGATGAGAAGCACCTGGTTTCACCACTGCAGCTTTACTAAATCTCAAGTGCAAACAATACACTTGTCTGTGAAAATCCTTTTTCCTAAAATGTGTTTAGTTGGCATATTTTTTATCTGTTCTATAACTCAATCCTGGTTTCAACACTAACAAGAGCTTCACAGAGCTAACTTCAGTTTTAAAGAATTATGGAATACATATTTGCTTTTCCACTTAAATCTTAGAGTTACAGCAATAATGAGTATGAAAAAAACAACAGGTAGGTACGCTGAATGAACGGGAAGACAAAACTACATTTCAGACTAAATATTCAGTCTATCTCAAAATGAGAGCGCAAGACCAAGATGGGTAAGAGGAGTTTTGCTGCCTCCCTGGGGCCCAGATTAGTGATGTTCAGAGGAGGCTTCCATCCCTGGTGTGGCAAATGGATTATTATCCCCTTTTAGTTTTTCAGGTAGGCAGTGATGATGTAGTAAGAAGGACGCCAAGGGCAATGAAGAAGGATTTCAGGGCCTTGGGACGACTGGTTAAGGGATCGGGAGCCCAAGTCTTGTTTTCTTCTATCCCTCCTGTTGC
>VUYV01000052.1:0-24279 GCA_008711295.1 Anarhynchus alexandrinus | reverse complement strand
AGATGATCTCCAGAGGTCCCTTCCAACCCTGACCATTCTGTGATTCTGTGAGTTAGACGGAGCTCTGAGCAACCTGATCTAGTGGAAGATCTCCCTGCTTATTGCAGAGGGGTTGGACTAGATGACCTTTAAAGGTCCCATCCAACCCAAACTATTCTATGATTCTGTTCTACGATTCTAAGACAGCTGATATTTATCCAAATAGTTTGGCCATAGTTTCATATTACATCCACAGAGCTGAGTCTCACAGCAGCAACCAACTTCATATGTTCTGCTAATGTAAACTTTGTTCGTGTTTTGCGCAGAATAGTAATTAGTTGCAGTATTGGAAAATTTTAATTTGGAAATACAATCCCTACATAAAAACAGAGTTGTTATATTAAAGTCAGGGGTAGGCCAGATAGACTTTACAATGCGTTAGATTTTTTTCATGACAGCAATAAATACCAAATCTCAAAGCTACACATGAAAAAAATAGATTTGGCAAACAGGCAATAGTAATCAAAGTTGAAAACAGAAAAGTTAAACAATGATGTAACAACAAATCGTGTCTTTAATAATGAAACTGAACAAACTTGCAAATAAAAATGTAACATATCTTAAATCTGATTTTAAATATACTTTTTATTTTTTTATATTTTTAATCAACCTCAGACAAAATTATTTGATAACAGCTGAAATACCACCTGCATCTCTTTTCCTAAAAATGTTACATAATGAAGTAAATCAAGTTTTTAGAAGAGAACAATAAGAAGTAATGATGTTACAAAAGAGTTCAGTTCTTCCTGGGACATTAGAACTGGGGTTGTTTAGCCTGGAGAAGAGGAGGCTGAGGGGAGACCTTATCACTCTCTACAACTACCTGAAAGGAGGTTGTAGAGAGGTGAGGGCTAACCTCTTCTCCCTGGTGACAAGTGATAGGACAAGAGGAAATGGGTTCAAGTTATGTCAGACGAGGTTTAGAATAGATATTAGGAAAAAAAAATCACTGAAAGTGTTATTAAACATTGGAATAGGCTGCCCAGGGAGGTGGTGGATTCGCCATCCCTGGAGGTGTTTAAAAAAAGGGTAGATGTGGTACTTGGGGACATGGTTTAGAAGTGGTTTTGTCAGGGTAGGTTAACGGTTGAACTTGATGATCTTAAAGGTCCCTTCCAACCTCAGCAATTCTATGATTCTATGATTCTATGTGATTTAAGAGAAATAGAGAATTGCCGGGGGTATATGACTTTCTAGCACAATGAAGCTATAAGTAACAACGGCTTATTCTGTACCATACTCAGTTAAATTTTGTTCCCTCCTTCAAGTTTAATTTTGTCTTATTGCAAGTAGAAATTGTTCTGCTGATGTTGTCTTCCATATGCATTTGTGCAAACACCTGATTTCAGTTGGGATCTTAGATGTCATAAAATACGTCACAATCTGGTTTTTGTGCAAAGAGTTATTTCAGCACTCTAGGCAGGGATACTGTCACAAATACAGACAGAAACGGTTTGATAATCTTGAATGATTTGCATTGTTTTGGAATAAGCAAATCTGGGGAACAATTCCAAAATATCATAAAGAATAATTTATTCATATTTTAGCCAGAAATAATAAAAAGTTGTAGTCATAATTGCAGAGTAATTTTTTAAAGACCAAAATCATAGTGACTAGTCATTTTAGAAAAACAAAACACCAGTAGAAAAGAAAATGTACACTTAATGACAGTCTTACATACTGACACATTCTACAGACTAAAACATATCATGAGAGCAACTTTGCCTATACTTTCATCAACACCCAAGCAGACAAGCATTCTTCATCCCTTTTAAAGCCTTCAGTATATCATACCAATGTGTGAAATCAACAAAAAAATGCATCCATCTGACAAAGGCAAGATATTTGGGTGTCTACATGAAAACAATGAAACAGCTCTGTATTGTGTTGGAATGCAAGGAGCAGAAGACAAATTAAATACTTCAATAAATCTCTCATTTTTTCCTTGTGTTTTTTCTTATTTTTTTCAGTTTTGAAATCAACTAAAAAAAAAGTTTGTAGCTAATCCTGCTATGTATATAAAAAAATTCACTGAGCTGCAGTGACAGCAAAGCCCACTTAAAGCTCTGCAGAACAAGGTATTAACTGCAAACTTGCTCGTAAGCAAACTCTGCTGAGCATCTTCATAAAGATCAGAAAACAGTTAAAACTCTACATGACAGTCAAGTAGGATTTGTTTGATTTTAATGACTGCTGTGTTGGAATATACCCCAGGGAATCAATTTAATTTCATAATTATGGAGAGTAACATAAGTGCTTTAACTGAGGAAAGATTTCCAAAATACACATTTTAGGCATCCAAGGCCTGATTTTGAATGTAGGCCCATTAAAAACACGTATTTGGTATCCTAGCAAAAAATCGTGCCTTGGAACGAGCAGAAGTCAATGCTTAGGCTCTCAGTGGAACAGGAGAGAGGCACTTGAGCTAGCTTGGCTCTGAGAAGCAGTGTAATATTAGAGTGGCTCCAAAACGTCTGAAGTACTACATTTCTCAATGAGGATAATTGGTTGAAGGACACTAATGCATCTTTATTGCTTTGAGGGGTAAAATACCTGAGTCAGCTAGACCTCTTCAGCAAACTGCCTTCCCTTCTGTCAAAAATTCTTTAGAAGTGGAGTCCAGACCAGCCTTGCTGAGCTACACCAAGATGATGGAAAATGTTGGTGTTTTAGCATTTACAAATAAATGTGAAAGACTATTCCACCTCTAAAGCCTGACCATTTTCAACCTTCATAATTCCTTTTCCTGCCTTCAATTATGCTGAGTCTTTTGATCCTGAACGAAAACAGAAGAAAGCCTTCAGTCTGCAACATATTGAACACACAGTTCTGAATTGGTGGAAATTAGAATCTTAACCTTAAATACATGGATGTGCAAGATATGCTCACACAGACTCAGAATTATTTAGATAAAACAATTTTTCTCCTGGAAGCAACCATCACACAAATGGTACACATTTTTCTACTTAACAAGTGATAGCTCTATCTCTCCCCAGTCACTTCTTTTATCTACTCTTCCCTATCATTTTTCTTTCTCTCCAGCATGCTCATCTTCATCTTTTTATCAGACATCCAGATGAAAATTCAAGTAACCACTTTCCTCAAAAACAGTGATAACCATCTGGTCCACCGAATTACTGATTTTTAGCTTACTGACAAGATTTTCTCTATCCTTCTTCTGCATGTAGAGTGCTTTTATAATCAACTTTACAGTGTATTTTTAATCATTTGTTCAAACAAACCAACTCAAACCAGAAAAAATCTTTTCACTTACTACAGTCACCTCAAATCAGGTGTACCCAAATATAGTCCAGCTACTTTATTAGGACTAATCTATTGTAGAGCATTCCAGGTAGAGAGAAACATGTCCTGAAGTCACTAATTTCATTATCATATCTACTCCCAACCATGTCATACAAAACCACGCACATTTTGTGCTTGTTTAGAACTGCCATACTGAATAAAGACTTCATCCAGTCATTATGAAATGATGCACCTATTCGTGGTGCAGTCATCCTCTTCGTTTCCAATTTTATATATGACTGAACTTATTTTTGAGAATTCTGGGAATCAGTATTCACCATTCTATCCATTTTGTGTGGTTTGTAATTTGATACTTTCACATATTTAAGTTTCCATTTAGAATTTCTCTTTAAATGCATATTATTATTCTTGCATATGTTCTTCAACATCCTTTATCTATATAAATAATGGATCCTTTACATATATAAACAATGTCCTTTATATATATAAATAATGCAAGAGAAAAAAAATTATTTGGAAGGGAAAAGTACAGCATAACAGCTTAACGCCTTTTTTCATAACATCCTGCTTATTCTTTCTATGTATTTATATATATACTATTGCTCTCTGTACATTATCTCTCTCTTACTAGCCACGGCTTCCTTTTAGGTACTACAATATGGTGTTAAACATACCCCATTAAGCACTCCCAGCCTTACTTTACAGCAAAGAATAGTTGAAGGAATAGCACACTGCTGTATTTCATTCAGTTTATTACATTTAGAAATCCTAGACCATTAATAGACTAATTTTTTCTCTTCTCTCTGCAGGTTTTCAGAAGAAAAGTGCAAATGAAAACAAAATTTATATACTAAATTTTTCATTAGGATTGCTTGAAAAGACTGGACACAGAATAAGAGTCCCAAGCTTAGGCATACAATGAAATTTTCACCTACGATAAAAGTGGTGGGAGAAAATACCAAACAGATTTTCTTACTGAGAACATATTTTACATATAAAGCTAAAAACTATGTCAGTCAAAACCACCGTAATTACTTTGGGCAATATCATTCAACAACTGACACAAAAAATTTCTAAATTTCAATCATCTCATTCTTTCCGAGTCACACTGAAATTACATTTTAAACACAGATAGAAGATCCTCAGAGATTCAGATTCAAATCCCAAGAACAGATCAAGAATGTATTTTCCTTGTGGTCATGTTCAGTGTCACTTTGAGGCTGCTCTCTCAGCTGCTTCAATACTACTTACATTCCCAACTGTCCCACACAATGCTGAAAGTTAAAAGACAACATACAGATTTGCCCATCTGCACTGCAACCCTCTTAACACAAAGGTTTTCCCATGCTGAAAGGGGGGGGAAAAAAAAGAGGAGTTTTCTTATTCTGGTTTTAAAAAAAAAAAAAGCCCTGTATACCTGAAACTCTGAACATATACAGAATATCTGTATGAGCAAGGTTAGCTGAATTTCACCCTAACCTCTATTTCAACCTCCTGTCTGTTCAGGCAGCAGGCTTACAAGCAGTACATAACAGGTATGCTCTTTCTTATACCACTTGCTTTGTGATTAGCTGCTCTTTAAAAATAACGGAGCTTTGAAAACTGATATTTTTGGAAGGTTCCTTACAGTGTGAAAGTTGTGAAATAAAATATAAAGAACCACCATCCTGTCAAACACTTTCCATTATCCTTCCTCTTGCAGAGAAGGGTAAGATTTTATAAGAGGCCCCAGGGATATGAACAATACTTGACAACATACAAAAATAGTATGCAAGTTTCTGCCTTTTCCTCTTCTATCTGAACCACAATAATTATATAGTATGATTATTGCAGCCCTGTTTCTTTTTGAGGTTCTTGGCACCCAAATTCCTTCCCCCAAGCATGTTAGAAATACTCTGTCTAAAGGTTCTTTTCTTCCTTTCATTCTGACTTCCAAGTAACATTAAAGCTTTCCAAACTCCTTTTTCATTGGAGAAGTATAAACATTTTGTCCTTATTCTTTACAGTCCTGTATTTTTTCCTCCACAACCTTAGCCACTCAGACTTCTGTGCAGCCTGCCTCTCTGATCTGCTCTGCCAGAGCACTAGCAACAAGACCCTGTTTGTGTTCAACAGCACAAAGCCGTCTCCATGCATTTTCCTGTACTCTTCACAATGTACAAGAATGTCTTCCTGAGCAAAGCTGTTCTCCTCTGTCGATGACCAAGAATATTTGCCTAGTTTCACATTACTGAAATCGCTTTGTGGACATGAAATCAAGCATGAGACCCTGAGCTAATATAAAACACTGCCACCCCCATAAGAATTTAAAAGGACCGCTACAGTGAGGCCAAGTGATCCTAATGACACACGAAAGAGAAACCATCAGTCTGTTTATGGGAAAAAGGAAAAAAGCATGCAGCAGTGTGACAAACCACACCTTACAGAATCACAGAATGATAGGAGTTGGAAGGGACCTCTGGAGATCATCTAGTCCAACCCCCCTGCCACAGCAGGTTCACCTAGAGCAGGTTGCAGAGGATGGCAACCACAGCCCACCTGACCTCACTGGGATGCCTCCCAATTGGCTCCAATGGGCTTCAGTTCAATGTCTACAATGAGATCCTGAGACACGAGACACCTCTTTTTTCCTTCTACAATACTTCTAATTCCTTAAACTTCGCACCATCCTTTTCTCCTTTGTCTTCTTAAAAGATTTCGTTTACAGCTCGGCAAGATTAAAAAATAACTACTTCCATGATTGTATTAACAGCAATTTTCCTTTCCATACTAGACTGTCAGTTCTAATCTGCAAATATATCATTTGATAGTGAAGATCAGATGTTTATGTTTTGCATATAAAGAAACTATATGTAAAAAATGTAAAAGGTAACAAGAAAAATTTAAACAGAAATAGTGCTGAACAAGCAATATGAAGACATTGCTGTATAACTCAAGTAATACAAGCAAAAAAATAGCTCAGAATAAGCATTCATTATGTATCAGGATGCAAAAAGTCTCTTAATTAGAAGTCACTCTAATTCAGATTTAAGCATGGAGTTTCCAGAAATCTGGCCTACTTTCATTTTTAGTACCATTTATTTGTGTAATGCACATACATTTCAATAACTCATAGTTTAAATTTCTCACTGTAATCTAAAATAGCTGCAGATGATTGACTTAAAAGCTCTGAAAAACCGTAGAGTAATACGTGAGAATTTACTTCTTGGTTTTAATTATCTGAGACTATATTCTGCAGTCGCACCTAGGTAATGATCTATCTTACAAAATGTTCAGAAGTCAGTAATAGAAGACCTAAAAGCAGTGCACTGTTGTGAAATCTTTTCTTAGAAAGACTGAAGATGTTGAATTTTGTGTCTGAACTATAGAGTGGGCACATGACAAAGGCAAATTAGCAAGTTTCTGCCACATGCATATATTTTCATCATTTAACAAACCAAAAAGAGACCACATGCTCTTTCCCCAACACTGAAGAGAGACTGTTTTCTTGGTTGCATTTTATTTCTTGCTGAATTTTAGACATGCTAAACTGGCATTGTAAAAAGTAAAACTACAAATAAAAGCACATCAGTTGCTCAATTGCATATTGAGCATATTAGTTCAGTGTCATCTAGAAAAAAATCCCAAACAATTATATTTAGAGAATTTGATAAAGTCACAAGGGTCTTTACATGTAATGTGTAATGATACATTAATGGTTTTATAGAGGCTTCTGGAGCTTTCATAGCAGTGTACATTAATGAATTCTTCCTGGCATTTGATACACAGAAATGCATTGAAAGGTTTAATGCTCCAGTGGATCTGACGCGCATTCAGAGTAGCCAAGTTTCCTATCTGAAACCTCCACATCTAGCCAGATGGCCAACGTTCCTTCCTTTTCACCAAGTCAGAAACCAAGTCAGAAAGTTTTGAGAACGTCAGTATATACCTATGCTTTCTGAAAATCTAAATTCAATGGTTATTGGAGTCAACAGGAAGATTTATACTGATGTTAGGCTGGCTTTAGACTAAATCTGCCATGTCAAGATTTCAGATATCTAATCCTAATGTTAAACATAATGATTTGTGAAAATTAGAACATCTTGTTTTTTGCTTTGTAGCTCATGATATAGTAAGAGAGCCACTGGTCAATAGGAAGCAGGGAAAATAATAAGCATATATTACAAGTGGAAACAGAAAAAAGAAGAAAATGCTAACTTTGGTAGAAATGTAATTTTTTTTTTTTAAGATTTAATCTGAATCTACAAAAGGCAGAGCAGAATGTGCACCAACGTTGTGTTTTAATGGACATAAAATTAATTTAAAAGCAGCATTTTCTTTTAAAACAGACTGAATATTTAAATATTCATCCAACATTCATGAAAAAAAGCATTTTGCATGTTTCATGTTTTTTAAAGTACAACTCAGCATATCCAAACTGCCATTCTGAAATCAAATTCAGTGGTGCTTGTGAGCACCTTAGCAAATTTTTTTTTCTCATTAAACTGTAGCTTTAAAAAAATGAAAGTATTTATGTTGCAGAATGTTACTAAACATGCTTTTCCTTTATTCTATAAAAAATAAAAGTTTAACAGAAACTACATAAATAAAACTAAACTCCTCTTTAGACACCACTTAACATAAGTGCTTTTGGAGTTGTCCAAGCTGAAAGAAAACAAACCCAAAAACCTGCCTCATGAAAAAAGATATTTCTGAAATTTCTTTTCATTAGAGACATTGAGTTGTCAAAGTTATACATCAGTTACACAGAACAGAACAAACAAAAATCCCTCTACACCTTCTCTTCTAGCTCAAAGTTTAATATTTTCATGAAGTTTCATGTGACTTAACACAGGAGCTACCTTGGCTAATTTTAATTCACCATTAAAGAAAGAAAAATTGACAACAGCCATCCCTAAACTGACAAAGGCTTTCCTTTCCAGGAAGATAAAGGAACAAAACTGACAAGAAGTGACAGAACACAGCTGTTTGTCATGTCATTCTCCTAAATGGACTGAAAAAAAAAAGAATTTTTTTTTTTTTTTTAGAATAAGCTTAGTTTTTAAAAGCTTGCAAAAAACTTCAAAACCTACTTGCTGGCAAGAACTAAAGTAGGTTTAGAAACAGAAAACTTGTGAAAGAAATATAAAAGCACTGTTTTCTACACCAAAAAATATCGTAAGAAGTTATTCGTGACATTCAGAACATGTTGTAAGGCAGTATTTTGTTGTGCATTAATTGAGGAAATTCTCTGGCAAACAGCCAAGAGCTGGAATAAAATACAGAATGATGACAATAGCTTTTTGATTCATGTTGAATACTTCCACTTACAAACTTGAAATACAACAAATCCAACCCTTGACAGTGGTTATGAGTAAAAGTGGGAGTATCTGCACTAGTTTTGCAGGATCGTCCCCATTGGTGTGCCAACAGGGATGAACAGAACTTTATCATCATTAGGAGGAACAATTCTAAATCCAGTGAAACTAATGTGTCTCCCAGGTTGCAACTCACAGATGTACCAGCTTTTCTTTGTAACATGTTAACCCCTCTGTATATATTTTTCCCCTTTTTAGCTCTCAGTAGCAATACTGGACCTCAATTAGGAACTGAGAATGATTTTCATACACTCTTCCTTTCTTCCATCTCTGTAAGAACTGTATTGATGGAAGACTAGAAGAGCAGTGAATTAGGCTATGCATCTTTTTAACAGCCTATTTCGTCAAAAACAAATTGTTATCAAATCATACCAAAATAATTCTTTATGAAAAACATTAATAGCATGAATATCTTTTCTTCTATAAAATGTGCATTTTCCTATTTTATCGTGATTAAACAATACAAAAATTCTGTTTATTACAAGCATCCAGAGTATCAATCATAAGCTTTTGAGATGCATATTACCTAAACAAAAAGTTTCACTAAGATTTCATTGTTCTCTTCTCCTAAAAAGTATTGTGATGTACTCTTCCAAAAACTAATTTAAATAAAAAAGAAAGTGTCTGGAAAGCATTCTTCACTACAGAGATTTTGGTATTTGTTTCTAAATGAAACAGAATGCCTTTTTATTAAAATAAAACAGAATATTTTCATAACTAATTTACTTTTAGTCATAATATGGTCTTAAAGGATTGCCAGAAGTATTGTATTTAATCATAACACATTAGTCTTTCATTGGATTAGCAAGAAAAGCCTGAGTGACAGCCACAATAATATAGCATTACAGAAATTGAAACAGTCATATTTTTCATATTTTTCATCTTCTTGGAAAAGTAAGACTGACCCATCAAAAANCTGTGATCCCGATCCTGAATCCAGATCCGGAATCCAGTTCCCGTCCGTCACCGAGTCCAGCCTGGGACTGGCCCAGTGCCAGCCGGTGTCGTGATTGTCATCTCGGGAGCTTGATACGGTTTTGTATATATTTTTCTTTATTTCTTTTTATTTTATTATTAATATTTTATTAAAGTAGTTTAGTTCTTTCTAAACTCATAAGTCTCTTTTTCCTCCTCTGCCCCTCTCTCTGAAGAGGGGTAGAGGGGAGCATCTGTCGGTCCTATCTGGGGTCCCCTAGGTCCCCAGTGGCCGATCTGGCCTAAACCACGACAAAAGTATTGTGATGTACTCTTCCAAAAACTAATTTAAATAAAAAAGAAAGTGTCTGGAAAGCATTCTTCACTACAGAGATTTTGGTATTTGTTTCTAAATGAAACAGAATGCCTTTTTATTAAAATAAAACAGAATATTTTCATAACTAATTTACTTTTAGTCATAATATGGTCTTAAAGGATTGCCAGAAGTATTGTATTTAATCATAACACATTAGTCTTTCATTGGATTAGCAAGAAAAGCCTGAGTGACAGCCACAATAATATAGCATTACAGAAATTGAAACAGTCATATTTTTCATATTTTTCATCTTCTTGGAAAAGTAAGACTGACCCATCAAAAATTAATTTAAATTTTTCTATTTTAAGCTGACTAAGACTCGTACCTGGAACAGTCAGTTATTTTTCTGTCTATGCAACATCAGAAGGACAGTTCAGCAATAAAAAAAATTTCTGATTAAAAGGACAAATGAGATAGAAAAGTCAACATGAAAGGTGCTGTCTTCCTGAATATGTGAAGAAAGCACAAAACGCATTACACATCAGCAATCCCTTGTGCAAGGTACTTCATAAAACCCTTTCACACAACATCTAATTGTTCTACAGTCTTGTAAGCATTACACACAACAGTCTTGTGAGGCAGAGCACTGTCTGCTGGCTGTGCAGATACTTAGACAAGGCAGGAAAGGATGGGCACGACTGCGGGCTACCGAGCAGTCAGACGTGAGCTTTCCCTGCCCTGCTCCAGAAGGACCTACCACAAGCATGTTCCAAGCACGAAATGGTACAGATATAGTTAACCTCAGTTAAGCCGTTTCCAAAAAGTAACTGTGGTTTCAGCACAAGCACTAACACAGCTCTACATAAAAATTTACCTTTGTTAAGAAAAAACCCCGTGCTGAATAAAGCAGTTAACTCAGAGTTCTCTGAAGTACCCAGGCTATACCTTCACCAAGGAGACAACACTCTCACTTCCTTTTAAGTGGAAAGACTCATGAACCTTGAACTACTATCAGATTTGACTTTTAAAGCAGTTTTGCATGATTTTCAGACACATAAGACTGGCAAGCACCTGACTTACATAACTGTTCAGTGTGAGAGGCTGGATGTGCATTATCCCAAATAATTTGACAGAAATTCTATGAAAGGAACACTGGAATTATCAACTGCACATGAGACACTGACTTGCATGTTTTGATTCTCCTTTTACAAAAATCAGTTCACTCAATTCCACTTAAATCAAGATTGCACAGATTGTGCATAAACTTTTCCCACTGCTCATCTCTTTCAATCAGATATTCATGGCTACTGCATCTCAGTCACATGTTCTGATAAGACACATGAAATCCTTGAGAGGAGGGCACCAACGGTTAACCATACAAATCTTTTTTTGATGTCTGTAATGGCAGCTAAAAATTTATTCTCCACATTAATCTTGATCACAAGTTCCAGAGGGCTATAAATCCAATTTTACAAGCAGAGCTTTCTTAAGTAAAAGATACAATGTTTAATGTTTATTCTGGCTTTAATTTTCTTTTAAAAAAAAATCTTTTGAAGTCTTTCATGTTAATATCACTGTAGCGAGGCTAATCCTAAAGGATGCTAACAGTGCATATGAATGTAACAGTGCCTATCTCATATCACATACCCACTAATCAGTGTTTCAGTGAAAGATGCAAGAAAAATGCAAAACCAAAATGCATCATTTTGTAAACCTCTCCCATTACAGAAATTGCACATCTTCCTGGCAGCGAGTCAGAAAAAAGATGTTGTCCGGCCTGGCCACCACCCTGGGCATCTTGTGCAGCTGTTCACTTGCGCTGCCTATGCCATACACATGCTGAAGCCCGGCACTCTGCTGCACCAACTCTGGGCTAGTAAGAAAACCATAACTAAGTGATACTGCCTTAAACATGCTGCATACGTGTTGGTGACAGGCCATTTCATGACACACAAGTTGCAGTAAACAAAACAGTTTCTGGTATCCACCCCACACATTTCTGAATCTGGGTTATTTCACAGCATCGCAGTATCACAAAAATTCTGTTTTTCATAGCATTAATATGAACTATCACTATACCCATATTCACAATGTGAACTGATGTGAATTAACAGTTATTTCAGGGTTTCAAACAGATAGAGACTTTTCTGGATACATCTACATCTTATATCCTTGTTGCTTCTTACTGTGTATATGTAAAAAGAAGACCAGAAGAACATAGGCTGTTCATGCGGCCACAAATAGGACCTCCCTGTGATGGTGGCAATGAACCTCTGTATCTCACAGAAGCATCCTCAGACACCTAACACAACCACAGTCTACAGGACATTTCTTAAACAACAGGTGAAAAATCTGCAGCCATACATTGTCAAGGTGAGAGATAACAGTGAGGACAGTCCTGATGGCACATGAGGAGTCCTGCAAGGATGTGAGGAAATAACTGGCCTGGGAAGTTTTCAGTAAGCACTGTTAACAGAGGAATATTTGACAGTGAAATAGAAGCAGCTTACTGCCTATCACCTTACATCAGATATAATTTTGTTGAAATTAGGATTACAGGACTGAGAAAGAAAGAAATAAAGTGTCATAATTGTGTCTCAAGACATTTAAATAGAAAGTACATGTGGGGCTTATATAAATGTTACTTTAACAGATGTTATCATTTTCATAAAAATTATTCTCTTTTCTTTGGCTCAAGCCCCTCAAGAGTACAGTTCCCAAATGACTATGTGAGTATCAACCCATTCCTATTCCATGACATGAATAATAAAGTTAATCTATGGATATACATTTACTCAGTTTAATCAAGTCAAACTCAGCAACGTGTATTATGAAATGAAAACGGCTCCCAGGAAACACAGCTTAAAAAAATGCCCTTCTTCTTTCAGATAGCCTACAGCATATGCAATTACCCTGCAACTCACTAGGGATAGAAAACAAACAGAAAAAGGTTAAATTTTGTTTCAGTTGCCCAACTGTATTCCTAAGAAATTATTTTTACTTATCAACCTTTACTTTGTCTCTTTCAATAGTTGTTATTGTGTTAATTGTGTTTGTAAAACTTGCAACTATTCTGCAAATAAGTACAAAACATAAGCACTGCAACCATCCCTTAAGATACTTCTAATTTTGTGTTAACTACTATGTTGTACATATGTTAAGGAGTCTCACTCCAAAGACACTGAGTCAGCTTTAATTGTTTATGTAGGGTTTTAGTAATACACTTTGAAGCTAGACAGCAACTCTTTGATCTTTAAAAGCTTAAATGAGGGACTCAAGTGCACATCCTTCAAACCTGCAGTTAATCTGAATTAAAACTCGAAATGAGGGACTGATTCACATTTCAAATGAATCACGCGTTTTAAGGTGACACTGGCTAACTGATTAGTCCCCAAAATATGTCAATTTTAAAGAGAACTATATCCTAAGAAACATTTATCCTGTAAATTTTTTTTTGTAACATTCTGATATAAAGACCTCATTCTGTAACACACTCAAAGGGAAGCAATTTCAATTCTTCCTGGAGTCGATAGACACTATAAAGTATTCAACTATTCACATGACAGAAGAACTTAACTTCAGCTTTGCTCTCAGAACACAGCTAAAATAAAGCAGCATTTCAAAATTGCACCAGTGCATTTCACATCAATGTAGAAAATTCCTCTATAACTGAAAAGTAAAATATAAGACTAAGTGATTTTTTTTTCTTTATATAGTGGTAGTTTGATTTTCTCTACATTATTTCCAAAAGCAAAGAGGTTCCTTCACCTCTTTCCTCTTCCACTTCCATAATTATGTCCCAGCACCATCCCCAGCATACACACACTCCTTTTTAAATGATTAAAACAGCCACATCTAAGTTTGAAAAAAGATGAAAAGGACACTGCACAATGATTCCTGATATTTCAGTAACATCACACAATACTCTTGCTTCAAAAGGAAAACACACTTGGAACAGATGTGCCAGTCTATTTAAATATATGCTTGGTTGGCTCAAAGAAAGCACACAGATACCTGGATTTACAAAAAGACTATGGTTAAGTCTGCAAACAACCTTAATATGAGAAAGGTGAACCTAACAGTGTCCTGCCACGACTCAGCTCTTGAATCTTGGGGACCCCACAATCTCTGATCCGTGCAAGAAGGAGACAAGTACGTTAGACTTTGCCAGGCAGCTGCAAACTGAGCATAAGATATGGCTAAAAGCACCAAGTGAAACCCTGAGGAACAAGATCTGTTCAAGAGGATGGGTGGATATGCAGACACACGCACACGCTGAGCTGAAACTGCAGAGCTGCTTGCCCTTTCCCAGGGTCGGGAACTCGAGAAAAGGCTCTCTCAATAAAATGAGGAGGCCATGTCTACTGCCTTATACTGAACAAGAGCAGAAAGATAAAAGCATTCATCTGATTTGAATCTTAATATACCTAGTAGGATCCATTGACGGTATAGAAAAAGTAAATAATTTGGAAGAAAGGAGGGTAGGAGACTACACAAACACCCAGCTCGGAATGCTTTCTCACTCTTTTATAGCCTTCACTGGAGGAGTATCACAGGACTTCTCTGAGATGCATTTAATGTATCTGCACCTACTTAATCATATTCCTTGCTGTGTAGTCTTTTTTACACGTGACATGTGGAACAGTAATCTGAAATCCTCAACTTACTGTCACCACAGAGCCACCAGCTGACACTTATTTGTGCTACAGATCCCTTACACGCTCAGCACTGGCTGTAGTCTTCAGCTTTTAATCATACCATGACTGCAGAGCCATGCTAATAGAAAGTGTAGCCTTCAAAAATGAGATATAATCCCTTTATTTGTCACTTATTGCAAAAGTCCTAAGGACTTCAAGTTTTCCTCTATTATAGCTAGTTTCCTACTTTGTCCTCTTTATTTTAATATTAAAGCCTTATGAGCCTGACAAGAGGAATACAGAAAAATGCTTTGTATTCAATCAAGTATCATTGACCACAGGAGGTTATGAAAAACACTTGCATGCTCAGCATAAAATAAACTTGTATTATCCATTACAGGAAACATTATTCATACTTAGACATAACTGATTTCAAAATATTAATAAACTTTAAAATGAGGACTGTATATCTCCTCCACACTGAATAAAATAACTAATTATTCTACTACGCAGTGAGACTTTTTTGAGACCTCTACACTGCTAGCTGACAGTCAGGCACTGCAATCACATGGAATAGTTGTGACCTCGGATTCAAGATTTCCGCACTACATCTGTTACGGTGCTAAGGAACATCTGCCAATCCAGTGCAAATGTAGATCCTCTCTGAATCACAAGATAGACTTAAAAAAAGAAGTCTGAAAAGAACATACAAGCATGTACTGTAGTCACCGTTCATCTCAGTGGGAGGGTAGTTAGAACTACAACATTGTCACTGACATTACCAGGTTTCAGAATGAATTTCTTGCTACAAATGGTGAGATTACACATTATAGCACTGTCCTCAGTTGCGATGCTAACTTTGGGCTCCCATGAAAATCAAACACCACCCTGTATTTGCCCTAACCTTTCTCATCCACATTTTCCATCTCCCAGCCTATTTCGTGACGAACTTGCAAATGATCAATTCAAAGTTTATTGTCTACAGAAACAACTTGAAATGATCCAAACAGATGTGTATTATTTGCAAATTTCAATGAATACCAATTCCCACTATTTAAATGAGAAAAAAAACACACAGGTTGCTTTCTCCTGGGTTTTGGTCAAGCTTCCTCCAGAATACAGGAGATCTGCAATCAGAAATACCACTCCTCTATGGAAACACAAAGATGAAATATTCCTCGTTTGACTCCTTATTTCCAACTACTGTTGTCATTTTATCAGACCCTTTAGTGGACAGCACAGATACATTAGAAAGAAAATTCTGACGGTACAGTTGACAACTATTTTATAATGTAACATTACAGATTTGAAAGAAAATCAGAATCAATTAATTTCATTTGTTCTTAATGACAGAACAAGAGGCAACACTTCAAGCTGTAGTAGGGTACATTAGCATCCCTAGAGAGGAAAAAATTATAGTCACCAGATCATTAAACAAACTGCCAAGTGAAGTTACAGACTCATTATCACTTGAAACATGACACCTATCAGAGGAGCCAGAAACAATAAATCTGTCTTGCCAAAATGGTAATGGGTTGTCCATAAATTCCAGAAGAAACACATTCCAAAATTGAAATGGTTTGATTAGATTACAAAAATTACTTGTTATTACAATCTGCATTATTTTGTTTAGTCAGTAATAATGAACATGAGAAGTGCTATAGCAAACAGCCTCCTGAAAGATTACTCAACTGGCAGTGTATTTAATAAAGCTTTTTGTTATAAACCTTCACTTATTTTCTTACTGTTTTGAAATTCATAACTTCAGAGAATATAATACAATTTGGAGTGGAAAATACCATCCCTTCAGTTGTACTTTTTGCATATATTTTCTATACGTGTAAATAAAATCAATACCAATTGCTTGCTGCTCTATACCTTATCTAAGGAAAAACACCAGCTGGTACAGGACTAAAAACAGCCTCGGGCAACCACTGAGGCAGCGGCAGGTGGCCAGCTGCTACAGCCAGCTCCTGCACGGACGGCACTCGGTGCCGGGGAGCAGCAGGAGGAAAGGAGTGCTCCCAAGGGGGAGGTGAGCTGGCAGCAAGGATGGTCCCAGCAACAGACCACCAAGCATCAGGCAAAGGTGCAAGCCACAGCCAAGCCAGGAAACCCAAACAAGTTGGGAGGAAAGCTGGCACCAGCCAGTGCCAGTGTAGCTCAGGTGGGGATGGAGGGATCTGGGCTGGGGCTCAAATGGGGCTCCTGGGCCCTGGAGAGGGACACTGCAGCCCAGTGGTGCCCTCTGGGTTCAGACACGCGGCTCCCACCGCCCAAATGCGTTGCTTCTGGTTTTGAAGGCACAAGGACTTGGTAAAATGCCCTGTAACTAAGACTTTACATTCTGCTCCTTCTCTCAGCCTTAATGTAAGTTCTATTTACAACGGCCTGATAATTGTGAAAATTAAACTATTTCAGTACAACTAGGCTAACCTCTGTCAGCATGGCACAGCCATTACAGAACAGAGCCGGGTCGTGCTTAAAATGAGCATCTCTGCAGACTTTTCCCATGCTGGGAGGAGGTTTCATGCACCTTTTAGTGATTTAAGTAAATGACACAGAATCTAGAAGAAACAAAGTTAGAACTATTAAGTATAGTGGCATGCATACGTTAATTTAGAGGGAAATAAATTAGCAAGGGCAGTAACTAGTAACTACAGCAGCAACAAGCACCACACTGCCTACTTTGCAAGCACTGCCTTTGAGTAAGTTTCCATGGTTTAGGAGAGGGAATATAAGGCATGGTATTTAACCCTAATATTCATCAATTTTATTACAGAGATATCAGCCCCACACATTAAATGGCTTTCACATACAAAACATCAAAATACATGCATCAAAGCTTCAACACCAATCCTCTCCCATACAGAAAAGTGATTGGCAGGTTGGCAAAGAATTGATCTTGGTCCAGCAGATCACCTGCTTTTGTTTCAAGGACAGCCCAGAATAATATTTTGAAAAGACTTTGAAAAGGAAATATGTCCAAAAAAATTAAAAGATAAAATCTTTTGCATAGAAAACTGCTATCTGTAAAATAACAACCAAAGTTACAAGGATTGACAATTTAGCGAGGTTTTTTCTTCTTAGATATTAAAGTTAATTAAAATTGGTGAAGTCATGGAGTCATTTGTGACCTATCCTAAATGTAATATAATCTCGTCTGAAAAGCATGAAATTACTCTGCCTATATCTATTACTTCAATTCTTGATAACTATTATAGTCATTCAATAATCCAATTACTATGAATTACATTGCGAAAGCAGGTCCATGCAATAGCCAAAATAGAAAAGATTTGTGACATTGTCTGCACAACATTAATGGACCAAAAGAAACTTAATAGGTAAAACAAACTGAAAAAGCCAAAACTTGCTTTGACTTCCCACAATAAGTATATCTGAAAGCATTTGACTTGCTGCAGAATAGAACACTCTGTGAACATATATACAGTTACCATTTTAAAATGCAAAAGTCAAAATCTATATTGACTCTAGAATGTAATGCTAAAATCAGTTTTTAATGTAGTTTGGAAGGTGCTAAGTTTGACATCGGTAAATAGGCACATTTGGAAGTTGGCCAAACAAGCTTCCCAAAATGCAGGAATAACATACTTATTTGTGTAGAGCTCCATTTTCTGGTGCCCAACATAGGAGGACTTCATCTAATACTCGAGAGCATGGAGCCATTGAGAGTCAAGCTTTGCATGCTAATCCCCAGCAAGGAAAAGGTTCCCAGAGGAAGGAGTAGTTAACAAAGACAAACACTGGTGGTCACTGACTACCTCCTCCACTGTTTCAAAATCTTTTTTCAGTTTAGAGCTTTTGAACACTAATAAATATTTATCTTATGCTTATAAACACAAGGAATAGTTTATTTTGGCTAGAGTCTAGCCCAAACATATGGGAAAAAATCTGGTATTTCAGTGTCAGATGAGGGATCAAAGCCAAAAGCGCACATGTTACAGGAGAAAAGATGATATAGTCTTAACAGTACAAGAGTACAAAATGTTTGACTAAAAGAGTGGATGAAGGAGGGAGAGTAAATCAACAATTCTTTTATTTTCCAAACCCTTTCAATCAAATTTAGAAATGCGAATTATATTAAAAAAAAATCCAAAACTAGCTAATGAATCTGCTAACTTAAAGCATGAGCCCACCTCATCAACAGCAAGTTTAGAAAAATCAGTAGCTGTTATGGACAGTTAGAGGAATGCCAGAGTAAGAAACAATATTTGTATACATCCTCAGTTCTACACTTCAGGTTACGAGGTTGTAACATTCAAATGAACAGGTCACCATGCTTGATGTAAACCTACTGTCATTGCCATCCTCAGCCAGTTGGGATCCATGATCTGATGGCTCACATCTACGACTAGAACCTCTAAAACCCACTGTCCCCACCCAAATCTACACAGCACTATCTTTCTTCCTGGTACACAAAAAGACACCAAAATTATCCTAAAAAATATAAGATCATCCACAATTTCCCTCTCAGCTAGGATTTACAGAAGAGAAGCACTTTGCAGAACATTTAAAACAGTCCTGTGAAACTGGAAGAATGGGGGGTTTATTTCTTTTGATTACAGATTAATGGAATATAATGATCACACAAATAACTTTCATATAGGTATTTCACTATGTGGAACTAACAAGTTTTGTAAAATCCATATCCAATAAAAGAAAACCTATAAACACGCTAGGCATTAATTGTCATCATTTGCAGCAGTAAAAAATGTATTTCTTTTCCTTTTTGAAATTATGAGTAATTTCAGGCAATAATCTGAATTGCACAACATTTTTTGAAAAAGTAACTTTTCAGAATTCTTTGGGTGTTGTTTACTTCTCTGCTCTGGACTAAATAGCACAGAAAATAAACTGTTCGCATACATTTCTTTGAGGTGTTTACATTCAGCCTTAATATGCATCACAAATGAAATCTATGCTTCATGGAACATGAAAGCATGTTCTCTGAAATTCTTCATGAATGCAAAGCACAATCTGGCTCTGTAAATCTCCAGAACTACTGAGGAATAAGACAGGCAAGAAACAAAATATGTATATGCACACTCATGCACAAGGGAAAATAAGACTCAGGCCTAACTCTGGCAACTTAGTTACAAAAATTCATACAGACTTATATATTGTGCACCTTCATTTAAGTTAAAACATCCCACAGAAATTGCACTTACATTAATGAGATCCAGTGGATCTAAAGTTACTGCAACAAAAATGTAACAATCCATGTGGAGTAATCAATGGATGGATCACGCCAATGAATGAATCAATCAAGGATGAAAAAGAGAAAATAAATAATTAAGCTTTAGTTGTTAATGTAAGTTGTGAAATAACTGCAGATGTTATTTACTCAGATTTCCACACAGCATTTCATATAGAAAAGAGAACTGCTTAATGTTTTACTGCTTGAGGTAAATAAAATATTTCAGTTACATCTAGAAAATCGAAACAACCACAGCTGCAGAAGGAAAAAAAAAAGTTTCGCTGAAAATAATTAATGTCTCACTTCTTTTCTGCTATTTCCCCTCTGGATTTTGCTCAATCCACTTCTGTCTTTTTACATCTCTGCATGTTTTAGTTAGTTAGTTTTTCATCTTTTTAAATGCATATAATTTTTCTCCATGGTTACAAACCAGGTTTGTTGTTTTTCTGACCTGGTTTGGAAAAAAAAATAAAAATTTGAGTTTCCAAGTTCTGTTCAGCTGGTTCATGATTTGAGTACTTCTATTCTAATGAAAATCCTGACTAGCACAATACATTTATATCACCTTTTCGGCTACTATTTAACAAGATCTGATATTAAGTAATTAAAAACTGTAACAGCAGAGCTGGGTTTGCATTTGAAATGTAGTTCTGTCTGTCCCAAATAATACACCTTTAACAAATTTTGCCTACTTTAAATTGCTAATATGAAAATAAAAAATCATTACTGAATGCTGGCATTTTTAAGGTTTTAATAAATGAATTGCTGCATAAGAGCATCATACATTTCACATTACAGAAAAAAGAAATTACAAGTATAACATCAGCTTTCAAAAGTCTGTAAATCTCCAGAACTACTGAGGAATAAGACAGGCAAGAAACAAAATATGTATATGCACACTCATGCACAAGGGAAAATAAGACTCAGGCCTAACTCTGGCAACTTAGTTACAAAAATTACAGAAAAAAGAAATTACACGTATAACATCAGCTTTCAAAAGTCTCCTAGAAAATACTTTCTCCATCCCATTGATATATATCCATAAAGTTAAATCTCTATATTAGAAAGTAAATTATTCCTAGTTGTTGTATAATATCAATAGTGTCCATCTGGTGTGGTATTTCTGGAGTAGTGGCCATTTTATTGTGTGGCTTTCCCATGTTTTGGCTGGGATTAAATCTCCTTTGGTCCTAATTCATTTCCAGCATCTTCAAAGGAGCAAGATCCAAGTCCACCACTAAATCATGTGTCCCTAAGTGCCACATCTACATGTCTTTTAAATACCTCCAGGGATGCTGACTCAACCGCTTCCCTGGGCAGCCTGTTCCAATGCTTAACAACCCTTTCAGTTAATACATTTTTCCTAATAGCCAATCTAAACCTCCCCAGAGCAACTTGATGCCATTTCCTCTCATCCTAACTTGAGGCCTATTCCTCTCATCCCAAATTACCTCAGGTTTGCATCCACTTTCACCTGCCCCATTCAGCAACAGTCCCATATTTCCCTTGCTCAGCCTTTTATTACTAATATAGTGATAGAAGCTCTTCTTGCTACCGTTAGCGTCCCTCGCAAGTCTTAGCTCCAGCTGAGCTTTGACTAAATTCTAAATTCATCCTTTGTAGTCCGTCTTTGCACATTTTTGCACTGAAGCTTAGTCTTGAGTTCCCTGCTCAACAAAGCTCTTATCCTGACAAGTCTACTTGACATCCTGAGTATTGTGACCCACATTCTTGCTCATGGAGGAGGTTTCTAGTCTATCACACCACTCTGACTGGACCTAATTAGCTACAGAACTCACCATTACAAAAGTAATCTCGTGCAGCAAAATAAGTCACAGCAAGACAGAATATAATTCACTTTGTTTATTAGTATGAAGATACACTACAATCTTGCATAACTTAGATCCAGAAGTTTCCTTGACAAAGAAGATAAATGTCATAGCCAAATCTTTATTTAATATACTCTGAAAAATGTCTGTAATTTGAGGCTTCCTTTATTCTCCTTCATAAAATAACTCTAATAGTCAAAAAACTCTGCAGAAGGAGAAAGAGAGTGAAGAATATTTCATAATCCTCAAAACTGTACTCTTCTACAGACTTTCTCCTTTAGAGGAGAAGACAGTGAGTGAGTGGTAAAACAAACAATCCAACTTTGGAAAGGTGGCCTTATCTACTTGTGTTTCTTCAATTTCATATTCTTTTCATATTAGAAATAATTATTAGAATTACAATTGGAATGAATGAAAAACACCTTCATCACGAAACTGCATAGGAACAGATTGTTCAGATGACTTTGTGCATCTCTAAAGATGGAGATTCCACCAAATGTAAATTTGAACCTTGGATCATGATCTCACATACTACCTACATATTTTAGATACCTTACTTTCAAGAGGCAGACTCTCCCAGCTTCAATCAAAACTTAGCTCCAGCCTGGCAAGGTGGAAAAACATAAAATATACACACATACATACAGGTGGCTGTAGTAGCATGCTATATGGCATACCATTCCTGAAAGATTTCTGATTCCTGAATCACAAATTCACCGGTTTACTTTGCTGCAGAAAAATTAAGCAGCAATTTAAGCAGAATAATTCTCCCCCACAATTAATGAAATAAACTGAACAGCAATTAATAATCCTTTTCTTCTCACATACACCAAGTAAACGAGTGGTAGTAGATCTGTGGACTTGGTTGGTGTGTACAGCTCTGAATACTCTTTATAGAACATGCTATATAGAAATCACACAAGTAGCCGCAACTCAAACATTTAAACTGGTTATCACTGCTATAAAAAGAATTAATGTTTAAATAAATATTTAAATTTCATCATGATCAATTCAGTTGTGAACCTGTTAACAATACCCAGAATATGGTGATTACCCACAGAACAGTGTTCATTTTGCAATCATATAAACAGATTCTGCTATCAAAAAGGCTGTAAATCTGGATGCTAAAAAATGACAACTTAACAGAGTCAAGCACACAAAACCATTTTAACAGAAAGTAACAGCTACAAAAACATCAGAACCTTTTTTTTTTTTTCATAAAAGAAATTGGAGGATTAGGGAAAATCACAAGCCAAACATAAGTCAATCATCTATTTCATGCTCTAGGATCTGTAATTATGGGTACTTCATGAGATACGTCTACAGTAATCCTGCTCGATTCAGCATATTGACCAGACCACAGTTGGAGTCCCATAAACAATTTTTACAGACAGATATGGGCAAACGGAAAAAGTCAATAGCAAAGAAAATGCATGACTCAACGAGTGAGGGGATTGATGCTGCTTATGCTACAGAAGATATATTAACAGTCTTCAGATACACAGAAAGCTGCTGCAAAAAGCAAATGTCCTACTGCAAAGACCAGATGAAGTAACAGCAGACTTCAACTGCAGGAAAAAAAAAAAAAAAAAAAGGGAGTGAAGCCAAAAGAGTGAAGAAATGCAGATCAATCAACTCAATCTGATCCTGATCAACTTGGATCTCCAAGTGCCAGGGAGCAGCGAGAGTGGGCTGCTCCACCAGGGAAGGTAAGCAGGGAGCTCAGGGTAGTCATGAAGCAGGCAGGGGCAGTGTCCTTACCCAGCAGGAGCACAGTCCCACAGTAAGCGAGCAAGAAAAGTATAGCAAAATGCCAGTCAAAGTACAATATCAAACCTGAAAAAATAGCGAGGAATGTTTATAAACAGACACAGGCAATGCATGAAGAGGAGACATATAGCCTCCTTAAACTTGATCAAATCATAGAAGTTCTTTCTCCTGCCATTTGGTTGATCCATAATGAGAAAACTTCGTGTCAAATACTCACTTCTCTTCACTACCGCTGTAATCAAATTGTTTGCAGACTAATAGTCAAGATACTAGCAAGACCTGGCAACTTGCAACAGGAACTGAGAATAACTGGGAATTAAGTCATTAGGGCACTGGGAACTGCAATCTCATTTATATATTGCTTTTTGTAGGCAGAAAAAGCCATATGTTACTGCTAGGTTCCTCTTGTTCAGGAGTGCTTTAAACCAGAATTAAAGCACCTGAGATATTTTCAAAATATTTTTTTAACTCTAATCTCCCCACAATCTTTAGTTTATTTCCTAACTTCTCCTGATGAATTAATAGGAAGAATAATTTCCCCTAGCAAAAAAGAGGGTGTTTGGCGTGCCTCAAAAAATACCCATGTCTACTGCCTGCAATTTTCTTCAGTAATCTGCTCTGCCTCACTTCTAAAAAGAACCAAGTAATGATGAGTACTCTGTAGTCCATGAACAAGAGCAAAACATGCAGCAGAAGTTCTTTCCTCTACAGAGTTCCTCAGTTTGTGCAACTAAGGGAATTTGCAAATTGAGGGAATATTTTCCATCTTACTTCTCATAGCACATCTGAGAATAATACTCCAACTCACACAATCTCAAATGTAATAAAATTGGGAAGGAGTAGTAAGGATGAGGAAGAGAGAGCCGTCAACAGTGGGTGGATGGGATCCATCCGAGGGTACAGAAGGAGCTGGCGGATGTGCTCACCAAGCCAC
>VUYV01000051.1:5367998-5419696 GCA_008711295.1 Anarhynchus alexandrinus | reverse complement strand
AGATCAGTAGAGTACAAAACAGAAGCACAGAGGTATCTTTAAAGAAAGCCACCCTTCCCTATATCTACCTGTTCCTCCTTTCCCTCCATCTCCTGGCCAGGCTGTCTCAGGCACATTTCTAGTGAGTTCTCTGTGTCTGCCATCCATATAGGAGCATCTGGGCTGTACTGAAGTAAAATTTTCCCAGCACTTACTCCAGAGTGTATCACATATTGACGAATTTTCCAGTTCTTCTGATCAAAAAGCAGGTCTTCAGGCATGGTGGGAAGGTAGAACCCCTTAGAAAGGAAACACAGGTGTACAGAAGGATTTGAGGAATTGTGTAACCGTTTTCCTAGTTTGCTTCTCATCTACTGGAGAAATAACTGTTCTGAAGATAAACACATTAAGTGCAAATGGGTACATGAAAAAGCTTAACTAAGACATAGATGAAGGAACGTAGCATTATATCAACTGGGGATACATTGGGGATGGCTGGACTTACAAGAACAGCGATGCCCATCTTTGTCACTTCTTTGGTATCTGCCTATCAAACTGAGGATTCAGAGGGAAGGAGCAGGATCTGGACACTGCCATCGTCTTCACAGCCAAGAGATGGACAATGCACGTCAATTGCTTTCTGCACTCCTCAAATAACAGGAACAATGTATGTGTCATTAGATGCAAAGAGGGGCCTAGCCTAGTAAAGTTTATCTTTACCTGAAAGCTGGCATATTTTTGGTCAGAATGTAGAAGCTCAGGCTAGGATTTGAGTCATATAAGCTCGATCAACAACTAATATTTGGCAGGTCCCCAGGCTCCCTTAGACTCACTAGAGAGAGATGGGCATCTCCAACAGGCTGTGTCCCCCACTTTCAATATGGATAGTGATGGACAGTCTCAGTTTGGTCTCAGTGGACTGTCCGGTAGGGAGCAGAAGAACTAGAAGGCTCCATATGGAGTTTGCAACAACCCAGAAAGCTGGAAACTGACCCAAACCAAATCTGCCTGCAAGCTGACAGAGCTGGTTGTGTAAAAAAAGAGATCCCACCCCTGACAGTGTTATCATGAAGGGAAGTATCTGTATCCATACATCTTGACTTACCTTTACCACATGAGGCATAAAGCAGATATTTCTGAAAAGTTGAGCGATGGGACTTAGGGAAAGGGTCAGAGTAAATGCAGTGTGAAACACCACCTCCATCAAGACCTTGTCTTTGTGTCTGCACAGAGCATCCACCATCTTATTAATCTTGTTTTCCAGAGGCTCTTCTGGGAGCAATGGTATGTGGAGGATGTTTTCCATTTGTTTTATGACAGGCTAGAAAAGAAATTGAACAAACCAGATGAAATCTAAGGAGACCCTCAAGGCACCTCTTTATGAGGTGCCCACTGGTAGGCTGCAGAAGTGGTGTTTTATATAAATGTGATGATCTTTTTGTCTCCAACTCAGGAAAAAAAAAATCCTATAGCTTTCTACAAACACCCCATAGAAAGCTTCTTTAGGAGACACAGCAGATACTCACCATCAGTCTCTGGACTTCCTGGGGATCTTTGTTTTTTATTTGATTTTCTGCTCTGTTCAGTACCGAAAACATCAGTGTTATATTTCACCAGGCACCCATATTCTGTGAAATACAGATTTCAGTTACGTTATCCTAATGAAGATACCACCAGCATGTAGAAGGCTATCTCAAGCCCACTGAAGCATTCAGATGGACCCCTCACAAATGATCGTGTTATTTTTGTGTCGTGAATATTATAAACTGGTTTTGCATCTTTTAAAATCTGTATTTGTATCATTGAGGAAAGCTTGGGGTCTGAAATCTGTTCTGCTTGAATTTTACTGTGCAATTGTTTCATTTCTGCAATCTTCCAAATACACGAATAGGTCCCTCCAGGGGAACAGTCATGTGCTAAGCAGGTATGAAAGAGGGATCAATTGTTCTCTGGAGGAGCTTATGTCTCTCCCCAGACTGGAAGAAGGCCCCCAGGAAGCATTTTTTCATTACTTAAGTTCGGTGATTCCTATCCCATCGGCTACACAGGCTACAATACAAGGTGTATTTCACCAGGCAGGGCACAAGTTAGGCAGCTGGACACCCTCAGAGCTGGCTGCAAAGAAAAGCCTGTGTGTGTCTGTGTGCTTGGGTGGCACAACTTCAGTGACCCGTAGATGGGCTTTTGGAAGATACTCGCTTGTGAAATTTCAACCCCTCTGGATAAAATCCATTTTTTTGCTTGAAGGACCTTCTGCATTGGGATGAACCTGTAGTTGTTATAGAGATTTCTAATGAGGAATATTTGAAGCCATGGTGTCTGTGCATTTGCCACCAGCATCTTCATTGCATTCACCAGGTCTTGCTCTTCTTGCTTGTTTCCACCAGGAGATGGTATGTTTGGATCTGCAGCTACCAGTGAGATTTCTCATTAGACTCACCCCCGTGCAGTCATATAACATAGATCCTTTTTGCAAGCACACCACCCACTTAGGTTGCAGCAACGCTTTTTCCCCAAGAGCAGAAATATGGTCTTCAACCATAGTATCTCGGGCTTCTTAATACCCACAGCATGCAGGGAAGTTGAATACGAGGCAGTGAATACAGGGACTGAATTGTCCACTGTTTTTCCATTTTTGGCCCTTATAGGATCTTGGTCGGGTATTCTTCTCTAGCATCTACCTTAGGTCAGAGAGGAAAGCTCTCAAAGGCTGTCCAGAAGGTAGAGAGCAATCTCATGGCTCTGTTCTGCGTAGCTGAGAGAAGTGGGAATCCTCTGGCCTATTTTGCATCTCGACCTTATAAAGGGTCTCCTGTATCTTCAATGATTACACTGGTTGAGGTAAGATTGTGTCGGTCTCTTTACTCAGACTTTACTTGGACACACTTCAAAGCTGACAAAGATGGAAGGAAGTGAGTCAACAGAGTTTAAGGTGCAATACATCCTCTTCTAAATCAAGAGTCTCACATGTGTTCAGTGTGAACTCCATTGACTCTGCCTGTCATTTGCAACAGACTAATGGGAGAACAGAGTCCCAGCACATGCCCTTACCTGTAGACACCCAAATGATTATTGTGATACACTGCTGCACACCACCCCTTTGAGTATGGACAACTATTTATTCAGGGGAAATGGGAGCATTCAGTAAAGTTTCTTTGAACTCTGAACAAAAATTAGATGTTTCTATACTGGGAAAGTAATCCAGAAAGATGAAAATTATTTCAGAGCAAGTTCTAGGTAATATATACATTTTGGGTGCAACATACACATCTTTGGATGCAACCTGTTTATATACAAAATTTAGCAACTTTAACTTTAACCAGTTTCAATATTGCCAAAAAATAGCTTTATTGTATCAGAACAAGAGATTTAAAAAATGATCTAGGATTAAAAGAAATAAATTAGTCTTTCTGATCCTGAATCACCTCTTGAAAATTTGTCTGTTAAACCCCTTAAATTTAGACAGAACTTTGCATTTTTTTTTCCTTTTTTTTTTCTTTTGCCTAGAAGAAACCACCTACAGTAGCAAATGTTTGCTTGTTCTAATCCTGCTTATGAGAAAACACAAATGTCATGCTCTCTGTTGCTAGCAGACGGACTCACCGCAGAGCACCTGTCTGCCAAGCACAGTGGCCACATGGCTGATGGAGAACCGGATATGGGCTATGAACTGGAGGGTGTCAATTTCTGAGGCCTTGCATGAGCAGAAAGCAGAAAGGTCTGCAGTGGAGAGGCAGCTTTCAGCAAGCTGGTTGACATCGTCTTGGGAAGAAGGATACATAAATTCCTGTTCAACAGAAGAAGAAAGAGAGAGAAAGTTAAGAGTCCAAAGCTGCCATAGGTTCTGGGTAGTCCCTTCTTCTTTCCTAAGCCTTTTCACAAGGTGCAGAGCTCATTTTTGCTGTGATGTTGTACCCTGTGAATCTCAAGTCCCCAGCAATGACTTGCTTTGCAGGTGGACTACTTTTCATCATTTTTGAGGGTAGCCCAAACTCTGCTTCTCTGGCATGAGAGGACTGCCTCCTTTCTTGGTTCACCTGGTGGAGAACCACATGTTGAACAGATGTGCTTGTGCATATCTGCAGTGCACCAGTTCAAAGTGGAGCAGAGATCAGGGGCAGTTCTGCTCAGAGTATCAGCTGTGCTCAAGGGAGGCTCTCATGGCTTACAAATCAGGCCATGGGCACCCCTGGACTCCAGGAGCTCCAGCTCTGAAATTCAGACTGTACATTGGACTGTATTTAGTCAGACCTGGATTCTTCCAGACTACGCTTAGGCACATAACCAAGGGAGGTCAGCATCCTGTTCCAGACAGCCTCTGGAGCCAGTGGGGGGAAAGAGAGAGGAAGAGTGTGATCTGTAAAGGGCAGGACAGGAAACAATGGTTAGCTTGAGTACTGATTCCAGGAACATCTTGAGGATATTTGCATTTACCTCCAGACAATGCACCACCATGAAGTAGAAATGGTCCCAGTTCCTTTTGTTGAAGGTTGTCTTTTCCTCCATCTCAGAAAGGTATTTTTCCAGGTGAACCTTTATGTTGTTGAACCTATGACCAAAAAAAAGACATAGGATGTGAGTATCCATGAAGCCTGTGTGGTTCAGCAATCAAGCTGGTAGGTAGCTCATGCTAACCCATGATGTAGGAGCTGTTTCAGGAGGGAGGACTTGATGGTTGGACTGGTGTCCATGCACTCTTCAAAGGGTGATATCTCACTTTTTGCCTTGCACACTAGAAATGAAGGATGACATTCGTTATTTTTCTTCAGTACAAGATCAGGTCAGGGTCCCACTGCAGTAAGACTCTTACCCTTTTTTACTGCCTGGTGGTCAGGACTGGATGGCTTGCAGGCCACAAACTGGATCAGTTGAGTGATGACTTCTGGGGATGGTGTGCCTCTGTCTCCCAAGACAGAGGTGGTGACAAACTCCACAAAGAAGGAATTACATTTCCTCCTGAATTGTTGTGACGTGCAACTGCTTCCCTGTAGGGGGGAATAAAATAAAGATCTACCATCAAAACACAACAAAACCAAGAAACAAATTTGCTTTTCTGCCTCTCTGAATGTGACCAGGAGACCAGGTACACCTAGACCGGGGAGAAGAAATACGCTTTTTAAATAGAGAGAAGTTAAGATAGCTTAAGAAGTTAAGAACTTAAGATAGCTAAAGGACAAAGAAAAATGGATTCTCATGTAGTATGTATTCCTGGATAGACTGCCTGTTGAGATTGAGGTAAAAGGGCTGGAATTGACCCCAGATCACTTCACGGGAATCCTTTCACCACCAAGGGTTTGCTACATGTGGTAAATACTGACATTTCCATGGAGCTCACATGTTAATGACATTTGTGTAGCCTCTGATGTAGTAATTATTCCAGTATTTTATACAAAGTAATAGAGACAGAAACAACAAAACTAGTTGTTTTACTAGTTACAGGCTACCTTGTGACTGCTGTAGCTGTGGGTGTGTGATCCTCTGGGAAGTTATCCTTGCAGATCTTACACGGTTTGCTTCTCCACTCATGGATGAACTGTGAGCAGAAAATCTGTGGATAAAATAAAAGGTGTTATTTCTGCTCCAAACAAACAGCGGGGGACTGAGGATGACATTCAGCATTGCTAGAGCAGCCCAGTCAAGCTTCTACATCAAAAAAACCCTTTCCTTAGGGTGGAATTAAGACTGAGCACCAACAGCTGTTGAGAAGTGTGCAGAACATAAGAAGCTAATTTTTTTCCCCAGTTCTTGGAACTACAGATTCCGTAGCCTTCTGACTCAACCCTGCACCATTTAAAGCTTGTATTACACCAAACCCCATTTACCTCATAGACAGAAAGAGCTTGCCCAGGAAAAGTCATCCTTAGAAAGTCATTGGTGTAACGCTGCGTCATCTCTGGATTGCTGCCATCTAGTGTCAACACATTCTTGATCAGCATTTGGAACAATTTGGCTGGTTCCTTCATAGGCACTTTTGGATGATCTTGAGGACAGGATAGAGATGTCAGGTAACCAGAAAATAGATGCTGACAGGACAACAGGTGTTCTAGGTCATTATGGTTTTGCGGGGAACAGAATTGCTATGGTTGCTCCTACCACAACCTTTGGCTGTTGTGGGAAAGTTTGGAGATCAGCTTCAACTGCATTTAAAAACAGTACGTGCTTGAAAAGTCTGATGTTACCTTTCATATTACAGACCTTCTCCCATAGTTCCTCGAGGTAGGCCTTCAAAACCCAACTGAATGGGAACTGGCAAAACACAGATGTGTTGGGGTCGTCAGTCATCGACAACATGGAAATCTTAGCATCTTGTTTCCTTAAACAGCACAGAATGAAGCAATCACATAATCAATATGCTCTATGTGTGCTGAACTGAAGCATCACAGAGAAATTTCTGACTGCTGTTTAAAAGGTTAAAAAGCACAGAAAGATATTTTGTAAAAAACTCAACAACAGTGAAAACAAGGCAGGAGCAGAAAAAGTTCCTGTCACTGGGAGCTGAAGGCTAAAAAAGAATGCAGCAGGGCAAAGGCAACTGAGTCAGACAATATCTGTCTCGTCTCTGACCACAGCTGCTGTTCAGAGTAAGCTGTTTGATCAGTTAAAATGTGATTGTTGGACACTAAATGCATTTTGTGCTGTGGAGGGGATTCATCTCCTCTGACCTTAGTGAACTCAAATTCAAATTTCTAAATTCTGGACCTGTTGTTTCTGTCTTTACCCTGTGTTTACCGCTATTCCAAGGAACTGGAGTTCCTCGCTAATGTTCCTGAGTTGGTGAAAGTTTAAGAGAACAGGAAGGTTCTGATTCCAAAGTTATGACACAATGGACTTTTCATGGATAATTTATGAGCTGTGTGATTTTTTCTTAATTTCAGACTTGGTTTTTTTACCATTTCTTTCTGCAGAGGATTGAATTACGAAAGCAGGTTTTTATTCTCCTAATGTACATACTGTGTTTTTCCACCAACTCTCTTACTTGCTGGTATATTTAATTCTCAAGAATGATTCTTCTTGGAACATCTGAAGCCACAGTTCTGAGAGTAGAGACAGTGGAGAGAGATGATCCAGGTTGTTGTTCACCTCCACCACTGCGAGAATTTGAGCAAACTGATTGGCCACGATGTCTTCTAAATGCATCCAGAGTGTATGCCTAGAAGTGATAACATGGCTGGTCAAGTGTTTCCCTTGTACCTGACCAATGCCTGACCTATTCATCAGAAACTCACATCTACTTCTGCATGCCAGATAGCAATATCTCTCCTGGTTGTCATATCTGAGCCCCATTAAGTATTGTGCTTCACATACTACAATTCTTTTAACATTCTCAGAAACAGACCTGTTAGAAATTTGGAAAGGGCTGCACAGATAAAAACACCTGAATGAAGAGTCTTCACAGATGAACTCACTGGAGACAGCTCTGCAGAAAACCCACTCCCTTGGCTCAAGGCTTATTTTCTCACGTTCTTGTAGGAGGTGGCAAATTCTCCTTAGTACGCTCATAAAATGACTAGAAACTAAGTATAAAACAACATTTATTAAAACGTTTAGATGAAAGGAGTTTCCACTCAAAGTTTTCAGTCAAAGTAAAGCCAGTCATAGAAAGTGATGTCTATGAATGTTCTCAGTTTTCCTCCACAATAAAATCCAGGGGCTTTATACTATCATAGAATCACAGACTGGTTTAGGTTGGAAGGCACCTTGAAGATCACCTAGTTCCACCCACTCTGCATAGGCAGAGGACACCTCCCACTAGACCAGGTTGCTCAAAGACCCATCCAGCCTGGTCTTAAACACATCCAAGGATGGAGCTTACGCAACTTCTCTGGGCAACCTGTTCCAGTGCCTTACAACCCTCACAGTGAAAAATTTCTTCCTAATATCTATTCTAAATCTACCCTCTTCCTGTTTAAAGCCATTAGCCCTCATCCTATCACTACATGCCCTTGTAAAAAGTCCTTCTCGAGCTTTCTTGTAGGCTCCCTTTAGGTACTGGAAGGCTGCTGTAAGGTCTTCCCGGAGCCTTCTCTTCTCCAGGCTGAAGAACCCCAACTCTCTCAGCCTTTCCTCATAGGAGAGTTGCTTCAGCCCTCGGATCATCTTTGTGGCCCTCCTCTAGACTCGTTTGCACACGTCCATGTCTTTCCTATGTTGGAGGCTCCAGAGCTGTACACAGTACTCCAGGTGGGATCTCATGAGAGCGGAATAGAGGGGCAGAATCACCTCCCTTGGCCTGCTGGCCACACTTCTTCTGATGCAGCCCAGGATACAGTTGGCTTTCTGGGCTGCAATTGTGCATTGCTGGCTCATGTTGAGCTTCTCAACAGTCATGACTCCCAGGTCCTTCTCCTCAGGGCCGCTCTCAATCTGTTCTCCGCCCAGCCTGTATTTGTGTTTGGGATTGCCCTGACCCACATGTAGGACCTCAGATGTAGGTCAGCTCTCCTAAAGCTCAGGGTGATCAACTTGCTGCACACCCTCTCCTTGCTGCCTCGAGGATCTCAAACTCCACCATTTCATGGTCACTGCAGCCCAGGCTGCCCCTGAGCTTGACACTGCCTACCAGCCCCTCCTTGTTGGTAAGGAGAAGGTCCAGCATAGCTCCTCTCCTCATTGGCTCCTCTACCATTTGGAGAAGTAAGTTGTCATCAATACAATCCAAGAACCTCCTGGATTGCCTATGCCTGGCTGTGTTATCCTTCCAACAGATGTCAGGGTGGTTGAAATTGCCCATGAGGACTAAGGCCTTCGAACACAATGCCACTCCTATCTGTCTATAGAGGGCCTCATCTGCTCGATCTTCCTGGTCAGGTCATCTGTAACAGACCCCCACAGTAATGTCCCCTGCTCCCGATTTTCCTCTAATCCTGACCCATAAGCTCTCAGTCAGCTCTTTATCCATCCCTAGGCTGAGCTCCATGCATTCCAGCAGGTCGTTGACATATAGGGCAACACCGCCTCCTCATTTCCCCGCCCTGTCTTTCCTGAAGAGCCTGTAACCTTCCATGCTAACACTCCAGTCGTAGGAGCCATCCCACCATGTTTTCGTGATGCCAGTGAGATCATAGCCTTGGAGGTGTGCACACATCTCTAGCTCCTTCTGTTTGTTCCCCATGCTACGTGCATTTGCATAGAGGCATTTCAGCCATGTCCTCGTTGAGGCTGAGTTGGCTGGAGCAGTTGCAATTCCTTTGCGCTGCTTCCTAGGTGGCATTCCTTTGCGGTGTATTAACGAGGCCTCCCCATCGGCTCCTGTTACCCCAGGAGCTCCTGGCCCATCTACATAAGACTTTAAGTGTGCTGCAGTGCAGCCAGCACATCTCAGAGTAAACGGCCGCAGCCCTCATTAACACCGCATTCCTCTATCCTTTGTGCATGATCCCTTGGCCTGTCACAGGCAGGCTTGATAATACTCCCTTCCCCCATTGACTCTAGTTTAAAGCCCTGTCAACGAGCCCCACTAGCTCTTGGGCAAAAACCCTTCTCCCCCTTCTATCCTAGTCTTTTCCCTTTCCTCTTTATTTCTAGTGAGTTGATTTTTGGGGCAACATTCAGTAAAGACATGCCATTTTTGATAGAGGAAAGAGGAAATTTCTCTCTGTCTCAGCCTTTTAAAAATAATGGTGTGAATTAGGTTCTTTGGTGTATAAATACTATCATATTCATGTTGATACGGAGAAATGTTTCGTATTGTATGTCACAAGAATAGTCACGGTGCTGCAGAGGGGTTGACATCCTGTTCTTATCTGTATGACACTGGTATCAATATAAAATAAAATTGATGGGATTGTTTCCATTTCAGTGGCAATATAATCACAGGCAAAACTCATCCTGCATTGTGCTGAGGAATGAAGGTGTCACTATGCAATCAGAAGAAAACTTCTTTTCCTGACGGACATTTTCTTAGAGTCAAAATTTAGTACAGAATAATTCTGGTTTTGTCACATGACCACAAGGACTTCCCAGACCCACCACACCTTTTAAGTGGCAACATGGTCTGTTTTCTTTTTCAGCCATTAACAAACATCCTAGGCACCTGACTGGACCCTATTGCTCAAAGAAGAGCAAGTCATGCACCATGGTGACAAAGTCTTCCCATATGCAAGAAAGAATAATTTCCAAATGCACCTACAAGGATTTTGGTGCTTGGTTTCTGATGAAACCAGACCCTTTCCATTTTGCTGAAGCCACAGCTTTCTATCAAGACACCACATCACCTGCACAAATAATTTGTATCAATTCTATGTAGAAATCAGTTGGGTGGCTTTGGACTCCAAAATAGCCATGGGGTTATAAAGTGACCTCTGCCTCAGATTTTTTCTAAGAAGGTCTCCATCAAAGGTCATGCAAAAAGCTGGATGTTTCAGTACAGACTCTGAGAATACACAACATGGGATGCACAGAGAGCAGAACAAGCCCTGAGCAAACACTTTAGCTTTTACAGGATTGGAGCAACCAGGCTTGGAGACCTGCAAAAAAGAACATGTGGAAGCCACACGAAGAATTACTGGAGTTGGTACAGAATATTAAGTTGGGATCTGTTATTTAAGTCCTAGAGCTCTTAACTCCTGGTTCTGCCAGAAACTTTCCATAGGAAGATAATACTTCTGTGTCTATTCCAAATCACTTGACGCAGAATTTGGTTGCTGACACACGCAGATGTCTGCATCCATCAGTCTCACACAGTTGCCTCAGATGCCCTTGGGCATCTCTAATGGCACTGGGAGCTCATTTGTAGACAACCAGGAGTCTGATTAAGGGTGAGCTGAATCATGTTCCTGACTTATAAGGGTGCCAGGTAAAAGAGAGACTGCTACAACAGTGAAATTTATATTCCAGAGAAAAATTCCATCCACTGTGTCTAGTACGATTTAGTTAAAAGTTAAGACACACAAAGCAGAGGTTCCTCATTCAGACCTGCCAACACAGAAGACACAAGAGCACTCAGTATAAGCCAGATATCCATGTGTGTCCTACATACGTATTTTGTTAGGTCACTGACAATCTGAAAATTTCCATTAAGGTCAAGCATCTTCCACAGTTCATCAATCATCTTGGCAGTGTTCACCACTGTAGACAGGGTCAGGTAGTTTTTAATCTTCTCCACTGCAGCATCTATGCAGGCAGCTTTTCCACTCCCTTTCCCTTCACTCATCTCCATAATTTTAAACTCCTTTGTGAGTTGACTCTCATCTGCTAACTGCTTTTCAAAATGGCTCTGAACAGTCCCAAGAGTGATGGGAAAGTCTTTGAGGGCCAGATAGGTACTCTGAAAGTCAGAAATGGCTGGCTTATAAATGTTTTCTTGCACATCTTCTATCAAGAGAATTTTGTCTTTAGGGATTGTGGCCTTGATTTACTCTGCTTTTTGCTTCCACAATCTCTGAAAATAATTGCTTTCCTCTAAGATATGATTTTTTTTCATCATGTCACTGTTTTTAGCAGGGAGGTGCAATTGAGGAGTTCTCCTCTCGCCGTTCACAGAAAATGTGCTTACAGGCATCTGATCCTTAAAACTTCCTCTGTTTATGATGCTTTTATTCACAGCACTTCTGTCCACTAAACAAGGTGGAAACAAAAAAAAATAGTGCATTTCTTAAGCTAGAAAGATGCTTACCCTCTAAGCATGGAAATATTCTGAACCTGTCTGCAACACCAAAGGGGAGTGCGTTTGTTTGTGTGTGTTTGTTTGCGACAAAGTTCTTGGGGAAAAACTGAATCCAACACAAAACCAAATAGTGGGCAAAATCAGTTGCTCCATGATGAGGAAGGGAGCCTTCAAACCATGGTCTTGAAACTGTGGTAGTGTCTGTACTGTTAGAAAACAACTTGGTCCTGAAATAGAGGTTGAAGAGACTTACCCCACCATTTGGCCCACCCCAGCTGGAGAATCACTTCTATTGATTCTTGCCTCCCAGTCCGAGAACTTCAACACTGGGATGTGTATGTTCCACTGTCCAGCAGGAAGAGCTCACTGGGTGAGTCTTCCCAACCAATATACATTTCTGCTCCCTTTTGCTAGCTCTGTCCTTCTCTTCTAGGTCCCACATCTTGTCTGAAATTGTTCATCCTGTCTGAAATGCACTTTCCCCCTACAAACATTTGTCAAAGTAGGTAATCCAACCTTGTATGTCTCTTAGAAAAATGAAAAACCTGGCACTGTTTAATCTTCCCCCCTGAAACAGATTCTCCCACTATTCTGAACTCCTCCCATATATAAAACCCTGTCAGACTTCCCCCATTCCTTTTTTCCTTGAAGAGCTCCCTGCTTACTCTCTCCTCCCAGCTGCTGCTTGGCACTACACAGTCGCGCAGCACCATTTCCTGGCGGGTTTGCTACCAGCTCTTTATTTTTAGAGACAGCTCTCCATTCAAGAACCACACAGGCAATCCCATCCTCTCAAATAGAACGGGATGGTGCCTCTTATCACATCCTCTATGCTGCTGCATAGCCACAGAAATGAGCATCTCTGCTGCTTCTGCTTTTCCAATTGCTCATATTTCTCCCTTCTGACTTTCAGCACTGTTGCTATACAGCTGGAGACAGAGGAATCTGAGGAAAGAAACAAACAAAAAACCCCATGCCCAGAGCTCAGATATAAAGGATTTTTGAGAAAATCACTTGGAGAGAGAGAAGAGCTACAGGAAATGTAACCACTGTCATTAAAAAACGCATGCTTGAGTTTGCACAAAGGCTGCATCACTTGATCTAAAAGGAGAACGCATGCTTGAGTTTGCACAAAGGCTGCGTCACTTGATCTAAAAGGAGAAGTATCAACCCAGAGCCGTTCAGATTTGATCACTGCCAAAACCACCCTGAGACACATGGATGAAGTTTATCATTGCAGAAGAATTTGAAAGACATTTCTTCCAGGTTTTTGTAAAATATAGGTGGATTTTGAAACTCGCCTGTGGCCTTGAAGGTTATTCTGTAACCAGCATAAATAGCAACAGGAAAACAAAAAATAAACACACTAAACTAGAGTGGTACTGTTGACACGCCTGAGGGACACGATGCCATCCAGAGGGACCTGGGCAAGCTTGAGAAGCGGGCCCGTGTGAACCTCATGAGGTTCAACAGGGCCAAGTGCAGGGTCCTGCACCTGCGTCGTGGCAAACCTCAGTATCAGTACAGGCTGGGGGATGAAGGGATTGAAAGCAGCCCTGCCGAGAAGGACTTGGGGGTACTGGTGGATGAAAAGCTCTACATGAGCTGACAACGTGCGCTTGCAGTCCAGAAGACCAACTGCATTCTGGGCTGCATTAAAAGAAGTGTGGCCAGCAGGTCGAGGGAGGTGATTCTGCCCCTCTGCTCTGCTGTGGTGAGACCCCACCTGGAGTACTACATCCAGCTCTGGGGTCCCAAGCAGAGGAAAGACATGGACCTGTTGGAGAGTGTCCAGAGGAGGGCCCCACAAAAGTTATCAGAGGGATGGAACACCTCTCCTATGAAGACTGGCTGAGGGAGTTGGGATTATTCAGCCTGGAGAAGAGAAGGCTCTAGGAAGACCCTATAGCAGTCTTTCAATACTAAAAGGGGGCTTATAAGAAAGATGGAGACAGACTTTTTAGCAGGGCCTGTTGCAATAGGACAAGAGGTAATGGTTTTAAACTAAAAGAGGGTAGATTCAGACTAGATATAAGGAAGAATTTTTTTACAGTGAGTGTGGTGAAACACTGGAACAGGTTGCCCAAATTGTTTGAATATGCCCCATCCCTGGCAACATTCATGGTCATGTTGGACAGGGCTCTGAGCAACCTGATCTAGTTGAAGATTTCCCTGCTCATTGCAGCAGGTTGGACTAGATGACCTTTAAAGGTCCCTTCTAACCCAAACCATTCTCTGATTCTAACAACACAAATACAATTCTATAAATAATTAATAAGAACACTGCAATATTTTAATTACTATCCATTGTACAGGACAAGAGTATTGTTTTCTGTCCTTCGTGGTGTTAAAAGGGCTTAAAAATATTGCCTGTATTCAACTTTTCTATTTTTTGCCTTTGTATTTGTTCTCTTGCAGAGAATTTTTTATTTTCTTTGTATATTAGATAACTTTCCAGTAGATACATTTTTTTATTTGCCCCATTGCATAGAGAAACACATCACATGGAACTACTGTTTTGGGAAATAAATTTGGAAACTGTGAGCTTACCACAGATGCACAGTATATTCTGAAATAGATCTTGATGTTGCAAGAGGATGGACAGTATGTCGCAGGGGATGTCTCCTGAGAAAACTTGATGTCTCAAAAAGCAGAAGAAATTGGAAAACTTGGAAAGCAGGATTTTTACTTTTTCATTGATCTGATTTTGAAGCTTGTGTTCTGATTTTTCTGTAAAATAGATGAAATCTAGTGATAGAGCAGTGCTTTCCAAAGCAGCAATTTTTCCCACTGGATTTATTTTTAACCTACATCCTCAGGAAGAGTTAGCAGCTTCACAACACCCTGCCTCCAAGCCGGGAATAGCAAGGGGATCTGTTACAGCCATCTTTGCGGACTGCACGGATTTGGTTGTTTTCCAAGTGGCCAACACTAACATATGGGAAAAATGTTGCTTTGTTCCCAGTCAATGTAAAATAGTATTTTTCTCTTGTTTCAGGTACATGAAAATCAAAATGTATATTCAGAGGATCCAGGCCTAGCTTTCATTATAATCCTCCTTCACGCAGGAGACAAGCCTCTGGGGTGCTTCAAAATTAGCATTTCTGTTTTTTTTTTTTCATTTTCAGACAGCATTTTTTTTTCAATACCTTTCATTTAAAAAATGAAACACTTCCCATGAATGTGCAACAAAATACCATTTCAACTGGAAAAAGAAATTTTTCTGAAATGAAACATAATTTTTCCAGGACCTATGACTATTTTATCTCTTCCATTTCGTGTTGGCAACAAACTTGGCAGATCTTTGAACAGAGCTGGTGAAACTTCATATTCCTTTCTAGCAAAAGAAAGGACTTGATTGCAAACTTCACCCAGTTCCATCTCTGAACTTTTGTTTCATGTGAGATTTTAGTGATATGTGCATCAGGTGTTGCTTGGCTTTCAGAGCCCATCAAAGCGCACTTCCAAAACAAGAATTTAAAATAAGCCACTCTGTGGGAAACTCACTGACAGTGGAGAGAAGATCATAGATCATGGAAGACCTGAGCACCTCTGTGAGAACTGGGTCTGTGCTGCCAACAAATCTGTCTACTTTTTCAAACGTGCTTATCTTGTCTAAGAATATTATCTCAACAACAGCAAAAAGCACTTTCCCGACAGTTGTCCTGTTTGTCTTGAGGACTTTGGAAACCATTTTTCCTAACATGGGCTCCTGTAAGCACAAGAAATCACTCATCTTAATTGTAAACCTATACCTTTACAGAAAATTCCTCTCCCACTCCATTAACTCCCCAAAGGCCAAATAAGCACAGCTAGCAAAGTAGGTCAGATCAATGTGGCAGGAGATAGAAATTCTCAGTTGAATAAGAAGTGATGGTGGCATTTAGACAGAAAGTCTGTACCTCATTTTTCTCAAAGTATTTAATCCTTTGAATGACACTATCTGTAAAGCAGCTCTCCAGATTTGTATTCCAACACTTGTCCTTCATGAATTCCAGGTTGAACTCCAGAAGTTTTCTGTCATCTACCCGCAGGAAGGAAATGCTTAAGCTGCAGTTGCTTTCTGGGGCCTTGCCAGATATCATTGGTTTCTCACATTGGCGGAGGAGTTATCCCCCTCTATACCAGCAAGGAACTGGCTGCTTCAGCTCCCATCATCCAAACACTGACTGGGACAAAACAGAGCATCCTGGGGTCAGGAGAAGTCTGAGCATCTCCCCCGCTGCTTGGAGTTAAGTAACCATAATTTACTTTCTCCAGCCACCTTTCAAACATCTGTATATCAGGCTCTGCCATTTCTGGGTCCATTCCACACAGAGGATCTCAAATAAGAACAGTTTGTGCCACACCTGTGGCAGAAAAGCAAAACTGGTCAACTGGCCATTAAGGTACAGACAGACCTTCCAGGGTGGGTGGTTATCCCTTGTGTAGGTTCTTGCTACTCACTTTGATGTTTTCCAGGAACTCTCTATCTAACATGTGTGGCCTGGGCAAGGATTTTTCCAGTCACACCTTGATGTAACCTGCAAACTCATTGAACCTTTCTGAGAAAAACTGCTGAAATTCCTAGGGAAACAAAAAAAGGAGAGAATTGGCAAGGAGAGACAGATTTTCACTCTGGCTTTTGATCCTTAACTGCTGTGTACAGAGTGAAAATGAAGTCCTTCTCACAACTATCAAGGGCCTCCAAGAAGAGAAATAGCTGGCACACTCTGAGATGCTACCAGCTTTGTTTGCACCTCTCTTTCCATGCAAACCCTCCTCATTTGCCCCAGCGCAAATTCTAACAAGGTTAGAATAAGTAACTGAGAAAGGTAGCCACGTGCTCTGCTGTCACTCTTACAGTTTGCCACGTTTGAGTGAAGCAAACCTGACTCCTGCCCCTTTTCAGCTAAAAAGACATGTATATGTCTTCATGAAAGTTATGGGTGTTGTTTTTACCTGACTTGCTTGCAATGCATCTGATTTTGCAGCAAACATGTCAAGTATCCGTAGCAGTGATATTACCAAGGTAAACGGCACTGTATGCCAATGCTTTAAGGATAATGAGAGCAATGCATATGTTAAGGTCAGACACAGCAAGGCATCCTCCTTAATTATGGGCTTCATCAGCTGCTCCGTACCCCCTGGCAGGCACCTGTGGATACAGAAAAGTACTGTACAACTCTTTTAAAAAACAACATTTAAAAAACAGTCCACACAACCTTGAGGTTAAGTGTCCTTCATATGCTGGACAATGCTATGAAATCTCAGCCAACCAGAGCCACTTATGTGTCTGAATTTGGAGCTGAATCCCACAACATGAGATGGAGGTAGACTGTCTGACAGGACAGATTCCTCTGTGGACCTCCTTCCCACATGATACTGCTCAGCCCCAGAGGGGTTTAAAGGATTATGCCATACAACTAACAAAGAAAATCCCTACAACCTCCCTTGTTCTGCTCAACCACAAGTCTAGCCATTCCTTCCCACCTCCTCCACAGAGCTCTCCTAGCATTTCTCCTCTCAAAAGGTTAGCGCTTACCAGAATGCCATCCTTTCAGCAATGTTGTTCAAAACTCCATTCAGATCCTTTTCCTGAATAGAGGGTAAAAACATACACTGAAAACAACTGTAAAACCCATCTATTCCTTGAGCTGAGGCAGTCTCCTTTGAAAACTGGCGTGAAACCTTCAGAGAATTTTTTTTCTACCAATTTTTGATTAAAAAAAACCCCAGCACTTCCAGATGGAAAGGCAAATCTAGATCCTATTAAAACAATCACTTCAAATCCCAGCTGCCTCCAAGAACTTTGGAGTTCAGAGGCTGGTGTGGGAGGGCTTAGCTCTGATTTTTTCATGTACAAATCAGAGTGTGTTGAGGATAAACCCTATAATAAGCACCAAGAAGTAGATTTTAAGTGGAATTCCTCTCCAGAGCCTCGGAGGATATTACAACAGTCTAGTTAAAACATAAGTGAGAATGACAGAAAGTAGGTTCCCACAAACAAGTCCTATTTTTATTTAAAAATAATCACTTCCCCAAAAAGGCAAGTTAAAACTTTAACTTCCTTCTTTCATCCTTTCCAATTTTAAACAAATTTCCAATTGCTTGATCCCCACAGCATTTATTTTGGTTACTGCTTTTGGGGGCAGGATATAAAAATTGCTTGAATATTCTAATTAAAATTCACTTGATACAGCATTTGCTAGTAATTTTCCAGCCAGGCCAAAAAACAATGAGATCCCCTTGCTGTTTCTTTTTTTGCCACTACTCTCAAAACATGGATATTAAGCTCTCACTCCAGGTTCTTATGATTCAACCCCTTTGGATTTGTTGAAAATTTCTTCAGGAGCCATGGAGACTTTCTGGCTTGCCTGTACAAAATTGCACAACTTTCCATAACCTAGGAAAGAAACACCAACAAGAAGCTGATCTATTACCGTGTATATTGTCTGATTGCCTTACATGCACTTGGGATGGTTTACAGACGACTTTAATGATGCATTGGTACACAGTATCCAGGAGGAACTGAGGTGGAAGCTTGATCTGGAGCAGGGAGTCCTTGGTGAAATTCTTCAGTGGCAACATCTCCAAGATTGTTTTTGCCAGTGGAGAGCAGCTTTCAATGAATGACTTCTGAATCTCTACCATTGCCAGGACTTACCTATGAAAATGGATCATCAACAGCAGATGTACTTTGGAGCATCAGGAGGCACTTCGTGCCATTTTATGTGTTTCTGTGGCTGGCAAACGTGCCATTGAACTTAAAGAAGAGGTTGTTGGACACTGAATGGGATATCTGGGAATTTTTAGCAAGCGAATTTATACATTAAGACTTTTTTTTTTTTTCTCCAAGGCTTTAAGAGAAGATATTCTGTGTTTGAGACTTTCAGCCCAGTGGACACCATCTTGTGCGAGTGCAGATGCATGTCTTTGCTCCCTGTACAGTTTGCCTGCAGACAGGATATTTTGGAGTGAGTGCACCTTTCTCCTTGTGAAACAACACCCAAATGAGGATCTAGGGGTAGTTCTCTCCCTAAGGCCACTCCCAACAGGGTGTCTGAATGAGACTTCACAGTCCTGAGGTCAGTCTTCCCCTTCCTCTATTTTGCCTTCAGACACCTCCTCTTCTCCTAGTTAGAGCCCAGGGCAGGAGTAGGATGTATTGGAAAGGCAATGGATTGCATCCCAGGGAAGAAACACAAAGTTTCTGGTGGATGGAAGTCCACAAGCCAAAACAATGAAAAATTATTCTAACAGTACAACAGCTTATTTCTCTGACCCAGCCTTGATGCTCTCTCCCTTTCAAACCTACCTCTGCTCTCTTCATCACCTCTCAGCTGCAACAAGTGTTGTAAGGGAATGTTTTGTGGAAAAAAGGGGTCCTCCATCTTCTCTGTGATTGCATACAGCAATGGAATCAGCCAAATACACAAGGTGTTGACTTTATTACTTAAAGAAAACCCCCCAAAATCCCCATCAGTGGGCAGAGCTCCCCAAACCACCTCCTAGGATGGTAGTGGGAGCTGTGTGCTTTCCCCTCAGCCCAATGGCATTCATCTTGCCAACATGTAGATGCATGAAGGTCTGTGAGAGAGAGAGAGCTTGGATCTAGAAACCTTACAAGCAAAGATCCATGTACAACAAATCAATCCCACCCCAGCTTTCCCGAAACAGTCTCCCTTCATAAGTTTTACGTAGAAAAGTAAAATCAAAAGAAAAATAACTCAAATGCTATAGTTTGTATCAAAACAGCATAACTGAATACAGTAATCTGACTTTGTGATCTAATATATCCATTTTTGTAGGACTCAATTCAGCTGTCTTTGCAAAAGTGTCTAATTCTCTTTGAGATGTCTAGGACATCCAAGACAGATAGATAGACAGATAGACAGATAGATAGATAGATAGATAGATAGGATATTAGGAAATTTTTTTTCACTGAAAAGGTTATTAAACATTAGAATAGGCTGCCCAGGGAGGTGGTGGATTTGCCATCCCTGGAGGTGTTTAAAAAAAGGGTAGATGTGGTACTTGAGAACATGGCTTAGAAGTGGTTTTGTCAGGGTAGGTTAATGGTTGGACTTGATGATCTTAAAGGTCCCTTCCAACCTCAGCAATTCTATGATTCTATGACAGACCTGCAGGGCTTTCAGATATGAACCAGAACTTCCAGGAGACATTAATGCTTTCAAATTGTCAGTGATATTGGTGAGATAGCACACGGCATCTAAAATGACACTGATGCTCAGCTGAGTCTTGGATCTCCAAAGATTATAACAGAAGCCCAGACACCTACAGAGGTGCATAAATGTAAGGGTCTGAATCTTGAACCAATCCCTGCCAAAAATAGGACCTGTGCTCCTTCCATTGGAGACCTGGCAGAGGGGACAGGCTGCACATGTTATGGCAGGCAGTGGCAGAAATACATCTAGGAAGCATTGAAGTGAAGGGGAAAGAGTGTTGAGGGACCACACTCCACCACTATCTTTACATAATTGCTCCATAGAGAAAATGGCCCAATGAACTGAATGACTACAGAAGGATATGTAGGGAGGGTCCCTTGGCCCTGCTGGGTGCCTGGGCAGCCTGCAGACCAGTGGCTGGAGGTGGTAGCTCGGGGGCAGCTGAGGCTCTGCATGGCGAGCCAAGCTGGATGGGAGAGAGCAGGTGAAGCCCCAGGAGAGATGCGGGGCTCCCTGGAGACCCTGCGGGGTGAAAGTACCCACAGAAACTTCTCCCCAAATCCTCCCACTCGCCTTGGGTTTAAAACCTGCAAAGGACTGAGCAAAATCCCAGGGCAGGACCCTGTCCCAGCCCCTTTCTTGTCCTGTGGCCACCTCAGGTGCATTTCCCCACTGGGCTGGGCTGTCACCGCCTCTTATACCCACCCAGGTCTGCCGGCTGCCTTTTCTTGGAAATCAGTGGAAAGTGAAAGAAATGGTCATGAGGCGGCAGAGCGCTGCTTATTTCCCATTGCAGGGCAGAGGAGGAAATTCCTCAGCAAGAACAAGAGCCAGGGCTCACAGGGTTGCTAGGGCCTCCCCCGGGTGTGTGTCTGCCCTGCCATGCCATGGGGCAGCCTTGGGCTTCCCTGGCACAGGTGTCGTGTGGGGGTCCCTCAGCCCCTCCCTGGCTGAGTGAATGTTCTAGATCCTGGCCATGGCCTTCTGTCCTTGCACATGGGGCTGAAAGCCAGAGCTCAGTGCTCCACTGCCCAGCACGGTGGAGCAGTGCGAGCTGAAGAACATGCCCAAGGCCACCAGCAAGGCTGCCATCAGGAGGGCAGTAGGCCCTGGGGCTGCTCAGGGTCGATCCTCAGGCTGCTCTGGGGACCCCTGATCTGTGGTCTCCCCTGCATGTCCCTTGAGGTCCTGACCAACAGCCCTGGATAGCCTCAGCATGTCACCCAGCTCATCCTTACCTATGGCGGGTGACATGGTGTCTGGGATGCTCCACAGGGGCCCCAGGTGTCTATTGAAATTAGACCTTTATAGCATTGTGTTTTGTAATACAAAGCTACAACTCTGTGAATTTGGAAAATACAACTTTGCCTCATTCTAAAAAAGACAGAAGAAAAAATCTTTGTCCAGACCTTGCCTCTCCGCTCACAGTCAATGCCCTGGTCATTGAAGCACAAGGTTTACTTCATTCCCTCTTCCGTGACTCAGAAAGAAATAAAAGAAACTATGCCAATACCTGAGAGAGAATAGCAAGTGAATTAAATATGAGGCATTTGTAAATTCAGCAGAGTGTAACGGCAGCTGCACCTCGTGTGTCCAGGAGGAGCACCCTACCCATAGAGAGCATGTTCAGAGCAAGAGGAAGAGCACTGGGATGAAAGCTCAGCATAGCAATGACTGCTGTCTCAGATGACCAGGGGGAGGCTGACATATCAATGAACCAAGGAGACATGTGCAAACAGTGCCAAGAAGACTGCAGCCTGTGGGGAAGGACTGACTGTCCAACACTTGCTCCCCCTCGCACGGTAACAGAGATGTTGAGCTGTCGAACAGTTGCTGGCCAGCCTCTTCTCTATTCAGCCTCCCTACTGAACAGGCAAACTGCCACAGCCCCCAGCTGAGCTCATGCTTCACCCCTGAGCGCCAACAGCTCAGACAGGGCGGTTGGTCTCCATGCCGTTCTTCTCAGGCTTTGCCCCCAGCCTGGGGATCTCCTCTACACTTCTGATCTTAATACCCATGCGTGGGGTGGCTGGAGCCCAGCCCCGGGCCCGTAGATGGGGAAAGGCATGTGCAGAGCTGGCTGCCAAGACTCTCTCCTGGTCCCAGGGCTCACAGGTACCCTCTGGCAGAACAACCACCGCTTCTGATACCTTCTGCCAGAATGAGATCTGCTGTACCTGCCATCCAAACTCAGAGAAAAGGCATTTCTAGGCTCTTTAGGAAAAGCACACAGGCGCTGCCAGTCTGTCACTGAAAACAGCTTATAAGAAACAGAGTTGAAAAGTTGCCAGTATTGACTTTTTTCCATATTTGGTGCTTTATACAGCTGCAAGGGTGAGAAAGGAAGGACACTGAGCTTGAAGCAAAACCAGAGCATTATAATGTTCTCTTTGAACATATGTCTGTGTTACTCAATTGAAGCTCTTGCTTGGTTTATGTTTTAGGGTTTACCTTTTTCTAAAGCTTGTATTTCAAGTCTCATTCTTTTTCTTGTCCTTTTTTTTTTTTTTAGAAGCCAACCAACCAGTTCATCAAAAGAAGACACTGGAAAAGTAAAACTCCCCTGTAGAGTTTTCAGTGTTTGAAGCCCTAAATCCTGCTGAGAACCACAGAAATCAGCATTACAATACATCATTTTAAACAAGCTTTTTGCATCAAGGGATTCTGCAAACAGAGCAGCAGATATTACAGAATATATTTTGCCTGTTTCCTTATCAAAAAGCAAAGATAAACCCTGGTTCTGTAACATAAACTACACTGTCTTGGAGAGTATTGTCTCTGTTAACTTTAAATTGACATTTGCATTATCACATTAATATTATTTCATCGCATAGGGAAATATTCCAAGATATTGTGTCAAATCCATATCACAATTCCAAGTAGCACATATGGTAGCCTATGAGCACATCAGCTGAATGACCTATCACTTTTACATCATTTTTTTTACTCAAACCATTCTTGCCTGAGTAATCTTTTTGTGTGTGTGTATGTGGCAAGGGTCAGGTAGGAAGAGCTCTTCTGCTGGGGCTTTCAAAGAGCAAAGTTGTTTAGTTCTGGTGATGGGCTAAGGTAAGTACTTACAAAAAGGCTAAGCCCCTTGAGCTAAAAGAGATTATGTAGTTTGATAACTTGTCTCCTGATCTTGTTAGGAGATGCCACTTCATCTTACCGCCAAAAGCAATACTGTGGGGAATGATTTGTTGGGCAATGGATACAGATTAACTGACTGAAATAGCACAGTTTCTTGAAGTGGGGTCTTGGTAGGTGTCAGCCCTTAAAAGATTTTCAGCTCAGCAGAAGTACGGGTAGAAGAAACCGGGTGATTGAGAGGCCCGTATCATTTGGTGTAAGTGAATGAATTGCGTATGGGATGATATATGCAGCAGCTAGTTCTTTACCAAGTAAAGATTAAAGTGGTTTTGCTTATTTGAAAAATATCCCTCCTGAAGACGTGTGGTGGTTTGGGCTGGACCGGCCACTGAAACAAATGACAGATGCTCTCCCCCACCTCTCTCTCTCCAGGGAGAGGAGGAAAAGAGAGAGAGACTTACAAGTTTGGAAGGAACTGAACTACCTTAATGAAAACATATTAATGAGATAATAAAAAGAATATAATGACATATATACAACATATACAAAACCATATCAAGCTCCCAGGATGACAATCACGACACCGGTTGGCACTGGAAAAGTCCCAGCCTGGACTCAGCAACAGACAGAAACTGGATTCTGGAACTGGATCCAGGAATGCACAGATTGGGATCAAAGGCCGACAAACAGACAGAGTCCTCCCCGGACACCAGCCATTGAAGAAAGAGCCCTGACCCTTTGATCTCTCAGCTTTTATACTGAGCATGAGGCAGATGGGATGGAATACCCTGTTGGTCAGTTTTGGGTCACCTGTCCTGTCTGCTCCTCCCCGCAGGTGCGACCCCTCTATGCTTTTCCTCTTCCGACCCTCCAATGGGGCAAGTAACCAAGTTATCTGGCCTTGGGTGTTATAGCAATAAGTATAAGCAAGAGCCTCTTTGCATACCATTCCTTGGCATAAATTAGAAACAGTCAGGTCTTACCACTCTGGAAGCTGGCAGCGTCTGTTAATTTCAGAGAGTTCTGTTAGTTAGAAGAGGCTTAACTGAAAAGTAAAGTTACTGAACAGAAAAGTCAGAAAAGTCATACTGTTTTACCTCAGACCAGGACAACATGGCATTTCTGTAAAGTTACAATGCTTGGGCTTACTCAGGAGGTCTGCTTTTGGGTAGCAACGAAGTGCGAGCTTTAAGCTGTAAAGTAATACGACTGTAATGTCAAGAACTGCTGAAGCTGGTATGATGTACATGAGAGACACGGTTAACCTGTAAAACTCAGATACCGTAGTGCAGAAACCAAAACTAGGTCAGGAAAGGCTTGAAAAAAAAATGAATGTGTAAAGGTGAAAGCGTATGTTTAGAAAGTTTTGATATGTTTCTAAGTCTTCCCCTTAGCTTGTCACTGCAATTAGCATTTTACTTTTCCATGCTATGTTAGAAAGCTAGAGTACTAGCATGCCATGACAGGTCATGAGCTAAAGTTGGTCTTGGGGCTATGTTCTATCCCTTGATGAAGAGCAACTGCTTTGACTTAGTAATGAAGAGGTATTAACTCATGTCTGTGTTCATTTTCTGTTGCGTGAACATAGGACCTCCCAAAGGAAAATTTGAGTTTGACGGGACAGAAATAACACAAACACAGAAATAACACAAAATTTCCTGTAAAGTTCACCCTCTGCTCCCTTGAACAGCCAGCTCTCACCCCACACACCACAGACATCTTAAATATTCCCTGTCCTCACCAGTCAGGAGCTGGGTCTAGAAAACACAATTCTCCGGCCCTTCTTACTCCCACCTGCCTTTGGGAGGGCTGAGGAGTCACTGCAGCCAACCGCTCGGCTTCCTTCCCTTTCCCTTCACTTTTGGTGATTTCAGTCAAAGTTTCATACCAAAATGCCATTGAGGATCTTGTCCTAAATCTCCAGATGCCTCTTGGAAATGAGCTCTTGAAACTGGTGTTCTTTGCATGTTTCATTGAAACATGCAGCAGGATAACCCTGCATTACCCTCATAAAAAATCAAATCCTTCTTGATTCAATATAAGCGTAGACTTCAAAATCATTATACTTTAAATTATGAGTTTGCACTTCTGGAAAATCTGATGTTCCTTTTTTTCTCCCTGAGGTGGTTGATTTTGTGTTCCCTCCTGCACTTTTCTTATTTTACTTTATCTTCTCTTCTTCTTATTTCAGAGAGCCTTAGTCCTTTTGTAGTTTCTGGGGAGTGAATATTCTGGTGTAGTCTGTACCAAAGCTTAAGCAAACACAAACATTTGCATCTGAGATGTATGAGACTCCCGATCTAGGGACAATTTTAATCATGGTGCTGCTTTCACAATCATTTTACTAAACCATTAAGAGAGGATCATGAGGAGTGACGCTCAGGAATCTGGAAAAAAAAATCCACCCTAAAATATTTTGCAAGGCATAATATTTGTTTTAAATAAAAGGGAATCCTGCCATGGCAATACTGTGATTAAAATGCCACGAGAAGTCTTTAATAAACATCAGAGACATCGTAGGTATCTCTTGCTTTAATGACCACTGATTAATAATCATATGGAGCCTATGCTGAACGTTATTTGGACAGATTAGAAGTTCTGCCTCAGGCCATCAGGCGCTGTACTCCTGGTGCTGCACAAAACGGGTGTGTGTTAAAAAATGACAGGCTCTGATTCAAAATGCTGAAAGCAAGCCAAAGCAACTGCAGGTGCTTGCTCCGTAAATCATCCCAGGGGCTTCATCTGCAGGAGGAAATTACAGACTTCCAACTGCCCCACAGCACAGCTGTACCAGTAGGTTGTGTGAGAGTTACGTGGTGGGCACAGAGGACATATTTTAACTCTAGAGCTTCTTGCCTCTCTCTGGTAAGGTTAGAGGATGGAGCTAAACATCCCTGTATCTGGTTTGTGGCACCTCGCTTTTGAGAGACTGACCGCACGCGCAGTAATGGGGTAGTGCGTACACTCGTGTGCACTAAGGCACCTCTTAAGCAGTACCAGAGCTCAAAGAGAGAGACTTAGGTGCAGTTTCTGAAAGATCTTGTGCGGGGTGTGCAATGCGATTGTCATAGCCTGTTCTGAAGCTTATTTAATTGTCAGTATTTTCTCTCCTAATTCTTCACTTACATTGTGCTTTACAACACTACCTAAAGTTTTGCAAAGCATTCAGAACAAAACCAGCAAAATTCATATGCCAAATTTAGGGATTAATCTGATAAACTGTGGGTGCAACTTATTTGTTTGCACATGCAGAGACCTAAAAGCTATGCTTGACCTATAGCCGTGTAGATTTTTCCTCACTGCCATAGAACTTACAGATTTCTCAAGTTCTAATTCCGCAAACCATTTTTTATTCCTGTGAATACCAAAAGAAGTTCTTCTGTTTTCTTAACATGCAGTTATAATGAGCAATAACCTTTAATCTTATTTTCAATGGGCAGAGTTCAAACTGTAGTTCTGTTCTCCCCAGTATTTTAGCAAAGGTTATTTTCCTCGTGTGGCATGCTCCCCTGGCTGCATCTCATCAGTAATCTTTCTTTCTTAAGAAAGAGAAATAAGCTCTCAACTCCTTCATGTAACTAAAGTCTCTGTTAAATCATTTTGGCGTATTAAGAATAGACTGGGACAACAGTGAAACTCTTTTTCCCCTCTATTATGATCTGAATTACTCTCTCTCTGCACGTACCATTGACCAATGCATCTTTTCCTTCCCTTAGGGCATTTTTGACACAGTCTCTGTGTGATGATCTTTTTCTGATGGCAAAAAGCAGTACCTTCTCAAAGAGCAGGTCACTTTGAGGGCACAAGCTATGTTTGTGTTATTGTACTTGGGTACATTTTCCTTTTGTCATTGGGATTTACAGCACAGTTAATATTTCTCCATGTTTAATCTTAAATGACTGGCCAAATCTGTTCCTGGCACCACTTTCCCCTGAAGAAGAGAGCGAATGGTTACTGCTGGTGCTGCCCAGCTCAGGTCCTTCCAGACGGTGTAAATCAGAGCTACGCTGCTGGTCCATAGGTAGCTCAGGACCTGCTCACCTTGTTTGCAGTCATGGTCACAAGCAAATAACAAGTCCAACTGTTGCCTTTCTATATGTTAACAGAGATTCCCCCACCCAGCAAATTGCTCACTCGCCAGACAGTATCACTTCTACCATGACTGGGCAGGTGACATGACTTACCCTGCTATCCCACCTCCCAGCCAATGGTGCCTTTCTCCTGAGAGGCGTAAGATGCTCCTGATCCTGACCTTGACCTTGACCCATCCAGGGTCCACTAAACGTCTAGTGCCATTGGGTAGGAAAAGGTGCATCCCCCTAGTGATTTTCACACAATGGTTTCAGACTGGGCAAGTGGAGCATTTTGTTAGCCCAAAGGCTCGGTGAGTTTTTCTGCAGGGAGGCATTAGCCTGCACAGATACAGATAGCGCTGTCTCCCTCCTTCAGGTTGCCAAGAACAAGCGAGTGCTTGCTGCCAAAGGAAAGCAAGCAGCTTATCAGCTACTCAATAAGGACCAAGGCTTTCCTCATACAAAGACTTCAGAAGTTTCATACAGGCACCTTATTCAAACCTCATTGGCATTTCAGTGAGCGCTGCTGAAAACACCTCTTTTGTCTGTGCCTGTCTGATGTACGGTCCCAGGACAGCAAGGTAAGAACCTCTTTGTCAAAGCAACCACTACAGTCCAGACCAGCCCAGCCCAACTTTCTTTTGTGCCTGGGATATCTGATCACCCCAATTAATTTAATTTGTCTCTATGAAGGTTATCTCTCACTTAATGCAAGTTATCTTCAGGTACATTACAGGGGTAGTCCTGTAATTTACTCTTAATTACTTGTTTAATTATATTATGTTGCTAATAAAGGGAAGGGGACAGGGAATCCCATTTAGATACCTAAATAAAAGCCAGATGTTTGGCCATATTTACTCTCACTAACTCCTGTTTTTACAGCTAGAGAGGCTTTGGCAGTTGCTACCGTAAGCTTTTTATTAAAATCCAGGTGCTTAACAAGGCAAACAAAATAGTACTGAGCGCTCCTGGTGTGCTGGTTATGGGTGGGAGAGAGTTAAATTTCTTCACAGTAGCTTGTATAGGGCTATGTTTTGGACTTGTGATGAAAGTAGTGTTGATTGATAACAGACATTTTAGTTATTGCTGAGCAGTGCTTACAGAGCACCAAGGCTGTTTCTGCTTTTCACACCACCTGCACCGCAACAAGTAGGCTGGGGGTGCAGGGGGAGTTGGGAGGGGACACAGCTGGGACAGCTGACCTCAACTGACCAAAGGGATGTCCCATACCATCTGACAACATGCTCAGCAATAAAACGCTGGAGGAAAGAAGAAGGGAGGGGAGGGGGGGATGGTTTTAGTCTTCCCAAGTAACCACTGTGTGTGATGGAGCCCTGCTATCCCAGAGATGGCTGAACATCTACCTGCTGATGGGAAGTAGTGAATGAACTCCTTATTTTGCTTTGCTTGTGGGCGTAGCTTTTGCTTTGCCTATTAAACTGTTCTTATCCCAACACACAAGTTTCTTTCACACTTCAACCCTTCCGATTCTCTCCCCCATCTCACTGGGGTGGAGGGTAGTGAGTGAGTGGCTGTGTGGTACTGAGCTGCCTACTGGGGTTAAACCACAACAGTCCTTTTTGGTGTCCAATGTGGGCCTCAAAGGGTTCAAGGTAACAATAGATTTGATTGGTGTGTGCTAGATTGAAGTTATAGCTGTTTAGCTATTAATGGGCAGATTCCTGTGCCTGCCGTAGGGCTTGCTTGCCTTATGGTGTATTAGAGTCCAGTGCTTGCTAATGGCTGCTTTTTGCTTTTGCTGCTTGCCGTACTGCTTATCATCTTACTCTGCAGTGCCTGGGAACAGTTTGGTAACACCGGTGGCCATGTGCCTGGGCTGGTAAGATGGCCAGGGCATCGCTGCTGTTTCTGTGCTGCTGTACTGGACAGACTTGAGTCCAGTGTGAACTTGTGTCGAAGGGATTGTGACCTGTGGATGAGTCCACAAGAGAGCAGGATATCTCGAAGCATCTGTGGCTGTTGATGAGTCCATGCCAGAGCAGGTACACCTCAAAGCTTCTGTGGCTGCGGATATGTCTGTGCCACAGCTGGTATATCTCTAAAGAGGCTGTACTCATAGATAAGGCCACACTGGAGCACGTACACCCCTAAGGGACGGTGGTCTGTGGATACATCCAAGCTGGAGCAGGGGCAAGAGGAGGAGTTAATTGCAAAGTTGAATGCTATAACCTGGCCCAAAGGGACCCGTGGTGGAGATGGTAATGAAAATACCTTTAAATTGTTGTAACTCATGATTTTAGTTGCGTGTTATAGGAATTACTATAGCGGGAACCAAATGGAGGAAAAGCCTTACAAGAAGAAGTGCAAGTGCAGCAGTGACCCAACCTGAGCTGGCTTTGGTGCCCAATAACTCCATGCAACACATCACCTGTCCTGTCCTGAATGAACACCGTAACAGATGGAGCCCTGAGCCATGGATGCTTACAGACATTTTACAGGGGTGGTCCATCAACTAGGGGAATAACATTTGTGTATATAATAAAAGGATGGGAAGGGGATTGGTGGTTAAGGATGTATTGGATAGCGTGGGACCTGAGCATGATATAAATGGTATGGAGAATGTGCTGATTTTAGCTGGGATAGAGTTAAATAGCAGCTTGTATGGGGCTATGTTTTGGACTTGTGATGAAAACACTGTTGATAACACAGGGATGTTTTAGTTATCACTGAACAGTGCTTACAAAGTGTCCAGGCCATTTCTGCTTTTCACGCTGCCCCGGCAGCGATTAGGCAGGGGGTGCAGGAGTCAGGAGGGGACACAGCTGGGACAGCTGACCAAAGGGATATTCCATGCCATATGACATTGTGTTCAGCAATAAAAAGCTGGGGGAAGAAGAAAGAAAGGGAGGAATGTTTGGAGTTATGGCATTATGCATGATGGACCCTTCCAATTCTCTCCCCCATCTGCCTGGAAGGGAGTGAGCAAGTGGCTGTGTGGTGCTTAATTGCCAGCTGGGGTTAAACCATGACACCTGGACACCTACCTTGATTATGGTTTCTCCTTTCCCCTCTAGATTTTTATCAAGGCTTCACCCTGTGAGAGTAATTGTTTGCTGCTGATGTCAGCAGAGAGAGATGAAGCAGACCTGATAATTGTTTTATTCCAAGTACTCGGAGTTACCAATCTATTGTTGTTTTAGCACATGGAGTGGGCAGAGCTGATGGCTGACCTGGTGTCTGCACCACTATGGACGTAAAGAAAGTGGAATCCCTGTCTGTAACTGTCAACAGACCTCTGAGTATGATGCACAATCACTTTGGCTTTTAGCAGCACAGATGGACATAGAGCTGGTGGCTACTGCCAAACACCCAAGCAGAATTGCAGACTCTGCTGGAGGATGCTTGGAAGATGTAAATGATCATATAGTAGCATCTGCTGCCATGTTGTAGGCCCTTGTGTGGCCCATGCAGAGCCACAGTGATATGGAGCTTACCATAAAGCTGTAGATTTACTGGACTGTGGTTGTACTGTAACACACAGCAGAGAAATAAGTGTTCAGTGCTTTGGATTGGCATGGAGCAGCAGACGACATCTGTGCCAGACAGTAGGTTCAGATCAACAACGAATGGTTCACAGCTGAAGCTTGTACCTTTTCAACCAACACAGGTTGGAAAGTAGTAGCTTCTTTAGCGTTATTATTAATGTTAGCCTTCCCAAGTGCATCCACCAAGGTGTGTGACAGTGTGGCCAGCATCACCATCTCTGGGCAGAATACAAGCATTCAACCAAACTCTTCTTAAGCACTGGGCAGGAGACTGACTTCAGTAGTACTTGACTCCTGAGGGATTTGTTTCAGTGAAGGTGTCTTTGGTGACTTCAAAGTCTGTCCTGAAATGGCTTAAAACAAGCACTTGACCTACATAAAAATATGCTAGTTGATATTGCTAGGGCAATATCTTTAGGGCTCTAAACATATTCAGAGGGGTTTTTTTGTTTGTTTAACTAAAAATTCTCTTCAGAACATCAAAATATATGTGAAGTTATTACTTTACAAGTGCCTCCATCAGGTTAGTTCAGCAAGTGTTTTCTTCCAAAACTCCTCTTCCATATGTCAAAAGGGAATAGAGACCTCTGTAGCGGTAAGAAACAGAGAAAAAAAATCAATGCTTTGAATATCCTACTTTTCTACAACATTTCCATAGTCTCTAGTGTTTGTGCTTTAATATTTGTTCAGCGCCACTTTGTAATCTTGGATTTATTCCATTAAAGGCCATGCCTTTCTCAGCTCAGAGGGAGCTGCTGCTGTTTAGCTGTTGTTTTTTGATGAGATTTATTCAGGTAGTCAGTGACCTTTCCTATACCCCCTATTGATTGTCTGGAATGGCTTGGCCTGACAAGGTGAAAATAGCTACAGTGTTTTATTGTTTCTAGTACTTGTTTATTTACCTGGTTATGCAATGCACTTATAGACTGGCTGGCTGATTGATTTATTGCTGCTTTGTACCGCTGCCAGCGTCCTTCCGGGCAACAGGACTGGAAAAGGACTTTCCGCAGGTGAGAGCTAATGCCGGTGTCCATGCTTTAACAAACTGCACGTAGGGCACTTTAGTCAAAACCATCCCTTGTAAGTCACGGCTGCCCATTTGCCCAGGGTTTGTGACTGCAAATCTAGGCTTATACATGCCGTAAGAGTGCCAGCTGGCAGTGCAGCGAGTTACTGCCAAGACAGGCTTGTGTCAAAGGCAGTATAAACGAAACAGGGAAAATGTATTGCGAAACATAGTAAAAGAGCCACTCTAACTTCTGTCATCGCTGTGTAACAACGTCTCAAAGAGCAAAGTGGACACAGGGCAAAACCATGTCTTCTTCCAGCAATGCTTGTTTCTGGGATTATTCTGCAGAGGCCTAAGAGAGAGATTTCAGCTAACTGGACAGAGTGGGAATCTATGGCCAAAGTGCGACTGCAGTGTGAGTGAACGGGCTAGACCTTATGTTACCTTGGCAGCCTGAGGATAAACCTCAGGCTTAAAAAAAAAAAACTCACTTAAACCTGTCACCTCTGCAGCTAACTTGGGCCAGCTGTCCCTTATGAGCAGCAAGAATCCTTTGACAAGAGGCGAGGGAAGGGGAGGTCTGGGCTGTCACAGGGCAATAGGCCAGTCAGACACTGTTGTACAGCATGGTCTTCCACAGTGCCTGGCGTTCAGGAGCAGATGACGGCCACTGGAAGAGCAGAGACCCATATAGAACAAAGGAAAAGGAAAGTGAGAAACAGTTAGATTTGGGATCTGGGGAGTGAGCAGTACTAAGCTTAGAGATGCTCATGTTTCTCTCTTAGGTCAGATGTCTTTTTTCGTACTTTTAGGCAAGAAGTTATCAACTGACTGTTGAAGAAAGAATAAACTTTTTTCTAGTCACTAAGTGACCATGATACTCTGAAACATACGTATGTGCACAGACCCACATCTCTTATCAGTCTCACAGCAATAAACGCTAACGATGCAAAGGTCTGGACAGTGTGCATGGAGGTACTGTGTTACTCCTCTTGCCTGAAACTACATATGATCGTAATTAACCACAGTGGGGTAACATTGCATCTGGGATAACTGATCCCCAAAATAATTCTTGAAGAGATAGATGATACCATCCCCTTAATGGTTGGGACCAGGAGCCTTGAAACACTCAAGGGAAAAGTTTTCTCTGCATCTTAGCGCTAGTCAGGAAAAGAGAAGAACACCTAGTTCCATCAGAGAAAGTAGAAGTCGTGGTGTCTGTGGAAGAAACTGCTTTAGGGTCATGATTCAATCAGTAAAATCCAAGCAAGGAAAAGCCAAGCACAGGACTTTTGAAAAATGGTGAAGAAAATAACTAGGATTTTGTGGGTTGTAAGGAAAGTTATGGCTTCTTGATCAAAAGGAAGAGGTCTAAGCTGGAGTTAAGGGTGCAAACTATTTAGCAAAGTTAGTGACAAATGGACAAATCCAGAAGAGAAGACATGGAAGTGCAGCAGAATGTTCAGGTGGAGAAGAGGGAGCTTCTGTCTGGACAGGTGAACACACTGAGTGTCTCTATCTGTGAGAACTGAGGAAGTAATATGAAAGAACTAAGAAAAACAGGATGAGAAGGTCTTCAGAAGATGGGAATAATATTGGCACCACCCCAATTCAGAGCTGCAGTTCCACTAACTTTCAGAGGAATCTCCATCTTTGCTACTGTTCAGGTATTTTCGCATGGTCTCCTGTATACACCAGTTTATAGCAGGCACGTATAATTCATTTGCTCTGTGGCCTTATTTCAGCAGCTTTGGTTTCCAGTTGTGGTGACAGTGTGCTTGGCTTCTTTCTCTAACGGATGAAATATAGAGCGGTTGCACCAAAATCAGACAAAGTATCACTGGGAAAGGACACAGTCTTTCAATGCCCTCTTAGACACTTCTTCCCCAAGACATCTGTGTACTCATCCCTGTGAGAGTGGCTTTGCTGCTGTCTTTCAAGGTCAGAACAACACGGAGGCAGGAAATGCCTCACTTTCTGGTTGGATATCAACCTGAAGCCCAAGTAACTCCCCAGGCTCAACACGATCTGAGGGGCATGTCTCATGGGGGCAGCTGGGTTTGATTCAGAGAAGTGAATTGCCATAACAACCTGCACAATGCTGCCAACGTCTGAAAGGAGACAGACCCTCAGGTATCTACCAAAAATAGATATGATCCATCAAAGATAGGAACACGTGTTGTGCTGGGGCAGGTTCACGTTTAGGGGGGACTGGTCCATTTTGGACCGTTGTTGATATCACCCACACCTGATTAAGTCGCAAGTTGAAGGTTATCAGTGGGCCATCTTTCTCTCCCTTTTCTTACAGAGATGCCCTTTTTCTTTTCATAGCCTGAATTACAATCTACCCAGAAATCATTTTTGCATAAAGAGGTCATAACATTTTTAGTACCAATTTTTTTTTTTGCAAGCAGTATTTGTACTATCACACTTCATAACTGCAGCCCCACACTCCCCTGCTCAGTGAACTGAATGCCCCCAAAAAGTGAAATACACTGCTTGCAATTCCAAAAGAATGAAGCTAGGACTCTCACTCTGCAGCGCTGAGGTGATGTTCCCCATTTTCCTTCAATCTGAATCTGCAACAGTGCATGCACTGCAGGTGATGGAAGTGTTCACAGAGTTAGGCCAGGCTGGATTTAAGGATAAGTCATCAAAACGGGAATGACTTATACACCAGAAGTCCTGAGCCTATTTCCTGTGGGTTTCTCAACTGCCAGGGCTTTTCCTGTCAATATGTGTCCTAAAATCCATTCAACACACATGGGAACGCCAACTGATGTCACCCGCAGTTTCTCTCCTCACGCCTAGGAAAGCATCAGGGAAAGGATGAGCCTTTTGATGAGATGGGGGTGGAAGTAGGCTAGAAAAGACTCCTAGTTAAAGCAATCTCTGGCTGGTGCATGGGAAAGCTGGTCACTGAAGAGTGTGTAAAAGACACCATGTCCTTTTAAAAGGTTTTAGCCTATCTGAAAGGCACATCAGTTATTGGGAATGGACCTAACCATTAATTTTCTGGCCATGTATGGACTTTTAATATCCCACATGCCTGAGATGTCCAGTCCTTCTTTCCTTCCTCACTGTGTTGCCTTCACCTCTCACACTAGCATGACAGGATGGCCTCTTCCTCATTGCTGGGCACAGTAGGTCACAGTGTGATGAGACCATCAGCTACATGGAAATGGGAAGACCTAGGGAGAGAGGCCACAATGCTCAGTCAAGGACTGTGCCTGCATGCAGGGGCCCCTATGATGAGGCATCCTCAACATGAAGACCTTCACCTAAGACATGGGACGAGGCACAAGTGTGAATTCATCAAATGTCACTACGTTTCTGTGTGTAGTGGATGTGCTCCAGCCAGGCACCCCAATGCATAAAGTTTCACACTGAGAGGAGAATAACTTGAGAGATCTCCAATTACTGTAGATACTAAATTCCTAGATGCCCACCCATATGCGTTTTCATACCAATTGATCTCAATCAGCATCTGAAATTCAAAAAAACTGTCATCTCCTGGTTCTTCCCTGCACTTCAGTCTTCAGACAGTGCATGGTCACAACAGGTCTGGCAGTGCGGTCATGGCGGCAGAATATGCACCAGAGGTATCCATCACCTGTGACTTCTCAAGCGTGTGCCTTTGCAGTGCCACTTCCAGTCTTTCAACACTGGGTGGCACCAACAATATAAAGAATGAAGGGCACGTTTCTAGCCTTTCCCTGTTCAAAGGGAGTTGTGATCCTGGGAAAGGTGAGGTTTATCAGTTTATTTGTTTATAGTCTTGACGCAGTGAATGTAAGAAAAACATTATTCTAGCAAGCCACCTCAGGTAATGGGAGGATTAGGAGCAGGTGAGGATATAAGATAGGAAGAACTGTCTGTAAAGTTTGACTACATTCACTGTGGAACTATTTCAGCTTAAAAAAAAAACAACAACCACCTGTGATTAAAGTTTTTTTTTTAATCTCGTTGTCGTGAATAAACCCTCTCCTTAGGCACAGGAAAAAAAGAAAAAGAGACAGAAATGCAGTGGAGAGGTAGGGTCAGTCCCAGGCTCTGTGCCAGTGTTGTCCATGTCACAGAGATTGCTGGAGCCAGGAGTGGCCCTTGGCAGCTCCCCTGCTCCCTCCACCTTCGGCCACATTGCCCTGTGCACCAGCCAGCAAAGCAGGACCCGAGGGAAAGGCAGAGCCCCTCCATCAGCAAGTTGTTCTTTCTCACACCTTACCCAACGTGGGATGCTAATAGCATCCCTTCAGCAGATAGGGCCAATTTCTTCAGGAAAAATACTCTGCGTGCAATTTTTTGGTGGGGGCTTAGAGACAGAAGTTTCTAGATGCCGAACTGGAGGAATGCCATGTGCTCTTTATTGATTTCTCATTGCTGGTTATGATAAATTCCAAGAGTGTAATAACACAGAGCAGAAAGTCGTGGAGGAGCTGCCGTCTCAGGGAGTACTTTGTATGCCTTCCTTAACACCTGTCATTTGTGAACAATGCCACGGAATGTAGTTATCCAATAAGATGCCAAACTGTCAGCATTTCATTAAAATATGCTGCAGGGAGTAGTTCAGTAAACCAGTTAGCATGCCAAACGCATAGTGTATGCCAACATATTTATCGTATAATGTTCTTGAGAGCTGCAAGCTTCTATTCATTGGAAGTAATCAATTCCATTCTCATATGCAGCGGACCTTGAACCCTGCTCGGCACTCACATTGCAACAATCTAATTTTTTCAAGGGACCATCAGAGTAAGTAGATGCAGTAGCTCTACCAGGAGCTTTGGCAGTAAGCTTTATTGATATTCTGGGCTAAAAAAGCCCCACAGATCTCTGCACACTGTGGGAAGGAACTAAAAATACATAATAAAAGCATGATTAGTACAGCATGCAACAAGGTGAGAAGTACATGCTGCTGAACAGAAATAAAGTCTTGACAATGTAAAAGCAACTAAGCCAAATAAAGTAATTCAGCAACAAGAGTATTAAGCTCAACCTCATTGCATTATGAAATAAAGGACAGTTATGTTTTTAGCGGAGCTGAAAGAATCTACCCAGTGATTGGTAATTAATAGTTCAAGGAGAACTTCAGTCCCCTGTTCAGCCTTTGGATTGCCTCATTGGACATTGTCAGCCTCTGGGATGTGCAAATCCGGTGTGTCAAAAAGCACTGGTTTTCATATACTCAGTGACCTTTCTCATCTCTTGTATCCCTTCTTTCCTTTCTGTCTGACTACCCCAAAGTGCTTACAGAGACTCTGTTCCCAGGCCATGACTTGTTGGGCAGCTCTCCCACAGCTGAAATAGGGTCTCTCCTCTGATGTTGAAAGCTGGCTGCACTTCACCAAGCCCGGACGTGTGTATGTGTTCAGCAAACCTCCATGACCTATCTCCATGGGAAGCCTGAACTTTGGGGTTTTCCTCTTCACTCGGTACAAGGTGCTGCCAAATAGTTGTAGTCAAACCCCAAGGCCAGCAAAGGGTATCAGCATGTTCCTGAGCCTTGTGCTCCTAACCCTTCCCATCCCTGGCAGTGGAATCCAGCGCCCCGTTGCCCGTATCTCTTGCTAGGGCAGACAGAAAATGTCCATGATATCACATATCTCTTTAAATCCTAAAATGCCACTCTGGCTCTATAGCAACACTAACAGGCATCATCTGTTTTTTTATAGCTGGGAGGCTCACAGAGGCCCTGCTGCAGTGTTTTGCAGCTACAGTTAAACAATTCAAACCTAGAAATGAGTCTGAGGTAAAATCTCATCTGTTACACCTCTGCTCCCAGACCATACTCCTGGGGGCTTTATTTCAGATCTCAGTGAGATCTATAGGAGCTTTACGACCTTGAAATTCAGATTGCATATTAGGATCCCAAAAGAGGATGTGGAAACCCAGCTCTAAGCTTCAAAAATCAATAAAATGGGACATGTAGAACACACCAACACACTGACACTTGCAGAGACTGTGTATACATACAAACATCCTCATAAAATCAGACAAGAGATTTTCCCCAAAATGGGTGTCTTCTCAGGACGAGCTTGCTGAAGGGGAAGGTGTGAGGAGGAGTGGAAGAAAATAAGGGAAGAAGCGCAGGAATAAATTCAATTTAAGTGTGCACAGAAGGAGCCAGGAAACCCGTAAGCATACCCAGAGTGATAAAAGGTAACTGAAGCAAAGGGCTTTTAAAGATGTGAAACCCACCTGCTCTGTCAAGCAGAGCTGAAGGCAAATAAAGACTTACGGTCTGGGTGAGACAGTTTGCTGGGTGCTTGTCCCTCCCGGCACTGCTGTCTATTCCCTTGAGGCGAATGGGCTGCTTTGCTGCCGGAGAGAAGATAGTGCTACCTGGAAAGCAGCTCCTGTGCTGCTGCATAGCCCCGATGGATGTGGAATAAAAGGTGCTCTTTAATTATACACAGGGCTCAGACAGGCCAGACTGCGTACACCAGCTCAGATCTCACAGCGTTTACTGTTTTGCCCACGTTTACAACATCCAAGCCCAAACTGCAGGTATCTATTGTGGCCTTTCTCCCTCTCCTGAACCTGTGTTTTGGATGCATTGGCCTGGCCCTGCAGCCAGAGGGTACACGACAGTGGTGCCTGCGAGGCACCACAGCCCCTTCCCCCAGCTGAGAGCGCAGGCTCAGACCTCAACGGTTTGGGGGAGAATATTTGGGCGGTCAGCTCATATTACAGTCTTAATCTCAGCAGAAACATCATGAATAAATTCTTCCCCTTCTGCATTATGTAAATCGTTTTCTGGGCTGTGTCAGCTCTTCTGCGAGTGAGAGCTTGTTTTAATCACTCGAGAGAGGATCTGACTGACACAGGCAGATCTGCTGAATATACGAGTCCGTAGTCTGGTAAGAGTTGCTTTTCACAGCAAAGTTTTCAGACTTCTTCTTTTATTTCCACTTGCTATTTTGTTTCATACCTTCAATATAGCAGTCATGACAAAGAGTCAACGCCTGGAGAAGTAAAGGCCGCATCAAACTAAGGATACATTTGAAGGGCTGTGTTTACTTCACACATTTTACAGGACCACAGTGAGACTTTGGTCATACACTTCCTGGACAGATTTTAACAGGGACATTGATGCTTGACAGTTACATTTAACTGGTAAATTTTTGCTGTTAAGCATACAGCCTATAAGGGCAATAGGTTGCTTATAATCATGCTGCTTACTGGTGTACCTATGACACTGTATAACACACAGTTCCCATGTCTTTAGTACAGTAATACATTCCTTTTTCCCTCTTTTCTTTCCTCCTCTCCCTCCCTCCTTCCCTCTCTCTCTTTCCTCCCTACCTCCCTTTCCTCTTTCCTGTCTTTTTTTCTTTCCTTCCTTCCTTGTTCCCTCTCTGCCCCTGTGGTGTGCTGACACAGGTACCAGTTGCTGGATGTCCATGGTGAGCTGATCAGCTTTGTGAGTTTGGCTTCATTTTGTGTTGCTACTGGAAAGGCATCCAAAGACGGGTGATGCACTCTCCCCCCCTTTTAAACTGCTTTGCCCGTTAGCAATGGCTACAGCTGCCAACAGGCTATAGGGCAGTCAGAAGGGGAAGGGCAATCATGGTGCAGCTGGGAATGTCTCCATTTCTTGCTTCACACTTGCAAAAACATTGGTCCCAGAAGAGAAGACAGGGTCTAGCAATGTACTTGTCATCTACAGCTTCTGATGGGCAGGACTTGAAAACCTATAAAAGTTTTGGCAAAAAAAAAAAAGAAGAAAGGGGCCATGCTTTTGCAGCGAGATTTTGTGGCACGTCCCTTCTCCCGCTGCTTTTTTAATTAGTTTTGCTTCTACCCAGCAAGGAGGGTAATGAGATCCTCTTTCTTTCTGTTTGGTTTTCTGTTTGGTTTGGGGGTTTTTTGTTGTTTTTCTTTGGTTGTGGTTTTTTTTTTTTCCCTTATTTTACCTTTCTTTAGTGGGGGAAAAAATTTCCCTTTTTTTTTTTTCCCTGATTGTACCTATCATCAGTGCAGGAAAAAATTTCCCATGCTCTTTTTTTGTGGCTCTTGCCAGTTTCACAGGCTCTGACATTTTTCCAGTGGGTCACCTACACTTTTCATGGCTTGGGGAAGAGAGACGCGAGAGAACACAACTGGCCTTGATGGGGCTGGTAGTAGCACGTAGTGGGGGGCAATCTCTGAAATTCTGTGGCTCCTCTGGTCCAGCCAGCCAGCCCTGCTTGACATTTGTTCACCATCTAGCACTGTTTCAGTAGCTTGCACTGAATTTATTTACTGGCGGGTGTCCCAGGGAGGCAGACATGGCATTTATCAGGTGCCAGTTAGCAAACTCTGCTGCCTTTGCCAGTAAATTGAAGAGCCACTGCTGTATCAGGAAAAAGATATTATATACAGAGCACCTATTAATAGTCTTATCTCTGTCTACAGTGAATCGGTGTGAAACGCTCCGGCTTCTACCCAAACTGCAAATTCAAAATGATGTTCGGGTTGAGCAGACCACAGGGCAGAAAACCAGTTTCATGCAAACTCCTAATGCAATGTAACTCTGCAACTGAAGCTCCAGGTGATAAGAATTGCTCCTGAACACATCCATCAGTTTCTGCACTGCCTGACATTGCTGTCCATGTCCAAGCGACGGCTGTTCCCTTTTCATTGGTTTTCTCCCCCGTCTCACAGGTTGGAGGATATGGTTGTTCCCCAGCAGGTGGGGTTTGCCCTCCTACTGACAGACGCTGCCTGTGCCCTTCTCTGACCCAAACCGCCTTCCTACCTGCTTTGTATTCCAGTTCAATCACCGGTGTTAGTGGCACTAAATGCTGTCTAGCCATCCGTCACAAGACATCCAGGGCATCCATTATGATATAATTCATTTGAGCAATCTATGTTCATTATTAGTCTTCCCTTACTGCAGGCTAAAGTAACCCTGGCTTGTAAGGGCTCTGTTCTTTTCAAAGCTGCCTTTACTATCATTGCATTTGCTGCTGTATCTGCTTGCCTGCTTGCTTCTTAGTGCTTTGCAAGGTGTTGTCCCTCTTCATATCTTCTGAGCTGCGCCATGTGTCCTGGAAAATGTTTATTAGGGATTAATATGCCGTCAATCACTGTTGTACTCTCCGCTTCTGAAAGCATGCTTTGGAATATAACTCATCCCTTCACAAGGCTGAAGGGGTTAAATACATAAATCTTGTTCTTCTTGCTCTTCTGCCAGGAAAAAAAGGAATTTGGATCCTTAAAAGAACAGGGACAGGCTGTGGTTTTTCAGCCTTGTGCTTTTTAGTGTTAAGCTAAACAAATTCCACCTGGTTTCCCCACTGATCGTCCAGACACTGCTGGGTGAGCTCTGTGTGCAGCTCTTGAATGCGTTTGTGCACCCTTGCAGGTTACCTGTTCTTCATCGTTGGTTCCTTTTTCCCCCTCAGATACAGCAGGAGATTTCACAAGATTAAATCACATCTGTGCCCAACCAGTGCACTGGGGAGGGACAAGGTGTTGGTACTTCCAGCCCAGACATTGTTACTAAGGAGGGGACAACAAAAATAGGTGATGGCACACCAAGAATGTGACAAGGAGATGAGCTGACCCTAGGCAGCACGTGGGACCCCTTTGAGTCAGAGACCCCAAATCCTGACGGTTGGCTGTGATCCCCAGTTGCACCCTAGGAGTAACAGAGGACAAATATGCCACCAAACTGTCCTGGGTCTGCTCCCAAGCCCTGCTTGCTTCCTCCACAGCAAGGAACACACATTTGCCCAGCACCTCTCAGACCTGACAAAGTGAAATGGCTCTGGGAGCCTCTGCTTTAACTGCATTCCTCCTTCCAGTACACAACAGCTCTAATTCATGCTCCTAAACAGTTACAGCAAGGGATGGACAAGCCCACATCATCTCCAATTTGTTAGGAAAAACCTTTGGATTATTTTTTTTTTCTTAAACAGGGAGGAATAACCAAAGGCCAGTACGTTCTGTTGTATTCAGGGTTAAATGGCTCCAACACTGGTTTGATTAAGCTACTGATCACTGACTTACAAATGTGGCCAAATGTCAATGAGCAGCAATCTTTTCATGGGGCATTTATATTCTGTACGGGGAGAATTTGGGAAAAAAAAAAAAAGGATAACCAGTGATCCCAAGCATTTAAATAACTGTGTGATTTCTTTTGGTTACTGAGAGCTGATTGTCCCCTCCCTGCAATGCAGAATCAGTGTTGTGGCATATTTTTCCATCCAGGAGGAGAAGGAACATTAGGTCCTTTTGCCTTCATAGCACTGAAAGCAACTGCATTTTACGTTTGAGAGAAGAGGTGTAAGCTGCAACAACAGAACTGAAAGCGAAGGAGCTGGGAAAAAAAGGCAAGCACCTCTAAGGAAAAAAGGCAGATGGAATACACAGAAAACTTCTGCTTGGCTGCTCTGATGCTCCTCTCCCCAGCAGTGCTCTTTCTAATCACAGCACACTGTGCATGCTCTCACTGCTTTCCTCACCGACAATTTCATTCAGGCCATCAAATTAAGCCAGGAGAGGCAGCGTGGGTAAATGAATAGCAACCTGACTGCTTGGTAAGTCTTGGCTCTGCCACAAACTCACTGCTCATCTCCTATCTTGCTTCCTTCCCCATCTTTGTCATCTTTTTTTTTTCTGGGATACTGCCTAAGGTCCAGATGCTTCTGTAGGCATCTGTAATTCACATCTTTGAGATTGCCACTGCAAGGTACAGTTTTTCACTCAACATAGCCAGCTGGACACGCTGCCGTTCAGGTCAGCACTGTCCCCAGCCACCAGCCTTGCACACCAAGTCTTCACAGGGAACTTGAAAGGTCATCTAGTCCATCCTCCCACCTCTGCCAAGCTGGTCTTCAATGTCTTGTACTACGTATGTGCAGAGTGTAATGTAGGGGAAAGCTGGTCTGGATTGGACCCAATGGATGCTGCCCCCTGGAAGTAGTAAACAATAATAACGAGAGTACAGTCCACATGCCAGGGTTAAAAAAAAAAAACAAAAAAACAAACCAGAAGAAAATATTTGGTTTCTGTTACTGTTGGAGGTCAAGTTGCAGATTTAGGTATATAAACTTGGGCAGTCTCTGAATGTCATGGTTGTGAAAGCCAATATGAGCACAACAGCTACCTCTTTTCAGCTACTGCAACTTCAGTCTCTTAAAGTGAAAAAAAGGAGACAGAAGAAAAATTGTAGCTTGAATATGACACAGTATTTAGCAGTTTTCTTTCCCTTTTCATTTGATTAAGTGGCCTCCTCTATTAAAAAAACTCTTGATAAGGCAGTGAGAACTATTAGCAACTCGTGAGAATCTGTGGTTGGTAAATAGAATTACAACTCTGAGAAGAAATACTGCAGATATCATAGAGTGAGTAAGTGGCATGGCAGTAGAAGTAGGTTAAAATACTATGTTATTTTAGCAGGTGAATTCCTAGAAGACGACTGTGGAAGATGTCACAACCTGACTGAGGTCATCGCTGAGTGATACCTGCAGAAAGACAGTAATATACCACCTGTACAGCTGTAAAATCTGTAAGCAACTTCCTCGCATTTAACGTGCTCTGACCTGAGCTCCAGCTATGCCCTGGTTAGGGTAGGCAGAGTGTGCCCTCTCTGTGACCGGAGTCCCAGCTTGGAAAGGTTCCCCCTTGTCTTCCATGGATGACAACCTTCATTCAAAAGGCACTAAGCTCACATTAATCTCCCCTTATTCTGGTGCCTGCTCCCTCGCATACTAAAATCCTCTCTTGGCTGGTTCAGTTGGCGATGAGAGCACGTCTTCCAGATGACGGTATCTGTAGCACACACACAGCCCCCTCCACCTCGAGAATGCTGAAATCAACCCAAGTGCCAGAGCTGCTCCTTAAAATATTAAATACACAAATATTTTACAAATAGTATTTTAGCTGTGAATAATAACCTGGTAGTGCCTGGGAGAGGCAGACAATTTACATCCTCCCTTTCCATATGAGCTGTTTTGCTGTGACTTCCAGATGCCAAATAAATTATTAATCAAGTCTGAAAAACACACTGGAGCCTTCCTTCCTGGGAGGAAGGGTGATGCTAATCACCAGATGGATTTGGCATGTAAGTCACATTGCCACTAAATAACTGATCAACATGTTTTACCACCATTTTATTGTGTTCAGAGTTTACCTGTCTAACTTGGAGTATATTGCAGGTGTGCACTAATTCCTCCTTTTTCAGTGCCACCACTGGTGATGTACATTTGCCCCGGCATGGGTATAGCGACGCATGTGGACACAATCTACAGGGCAGATGGCAGAACCGCACAGCGTTGCTGGGGGAGCATTAGAAAGCACAGGAGAAAAATCCTGTGGAACTTTGTGCTTTGGGCTGGTTTGTTTTTTTTCTTTTTTCCATTTGAGCTGTGATTAATGCCTGCGTCAGACGTCACAAACTAAAGGATGCAGTTTGTGAACACCTTGACAGGACAAGGTGGTAGAGAAAAGGAGAAATTTCTGGTATTTTCATGACTTTTTCCCAGCTTACTTTTGCTGCGTCACAGGCACTTGATCAATGTATTTCTTTCTTAGCACAAAGCAGAGAACACCGAATAGGAGACAACACAGAACAGACACATCGGTTGGACTGTTAATGTATGCCCTGAGTTAGTGGAGCGCTCTTGTTTTCAAAAGCAGTGGACTCCCAAGAGCCTCGCCATATAAGCGAATCCACCAGGAAAGGACGAAGACACTGTTACCACTGACAGTGGTCAACCACTGGTCAATCAAGTGATCTTGTAAAAGTTTCTCTTAACACAAAGACAATTCCCATGCCTGGCTTTCCTGCTAGAGGCTAACACAGAAAAAACCTTATTGTGTCTCAGGCACCACTGTTTTTTGGGCCATATCTTGTGCCCTAATGTTTCGATTCAAAGCCCGACTGAGCCTGTGGAGTTGGGTGCTCATGTCTCCATGATCCTGGTCTCTACCCAGAAAGCCCAGGCCTTTAAAGTACGGCTGAGAGAACTGATGATAAGTACTGCTAAACACAAACTGGCCTTTGGTTGTCTCCAGAAACACGACCCTAGGGTTCCTCTGCTGCTAGTCCAGTGTCAGAGGGAGCAAAGGCTACCACAGTTGTGCACGGATCACTCTTCTGTGGAACAGAGTGGGAGAGAGGAAGAAACGAAGTGCTTTCCCTGCTGATTCTGCTGCTGCTTTCTTTTGAAACACATTTAGATTGGTCTTTTAAGTGTTGTCCAATTCTACCCTGAGTGTTTTATATCCATAGAAATACATTATTGCAATCAGAATGCACACCAGAAAACCCACAAATACATTCACACTCAACAAATCTTGAGATGCATAATATTATTGCTTCACTCTGGTCTGACCAGAAGGCAAAGATTTTGGAATATCACCAGAAGAGGAGGTGACACATGCTGAAGAGGACCCACGCTNCCCCACGTTGGGCACCAAAAAGCACTGCTGTGGTTTAATCCCACGCAGGAACTAGGACCACACAGCCCTTCACTCACTTCCCATCCAGCCCTAGCCCCAGTAGAGCAGGGAGAAGAAGAAGAAAAAGGGGAAAAAAACATTATGGTTTGAGATAAATACAGTGTAATAAAACAGTAACAGAAGAGAAAAACAAAATAATAATGGTAAAAGAATATACAAGATAAAGTGGTGCAATGCAATTGCCCTCACCACCTGATGATTGATTGCCCAGCCCTGTCCCCAGCTCCCAGTACGTCAGGATCACCTCTTGGCACCCTGCTTAGCGATAATTAATCAGGCTCAGCTGCTATGATCCAAAGCCAGTGAGCATTCTTGGTACATACCTTGCTGCCAACCCATCCTCTATTAATCCAAGGGTTCACATGTATGTGTGTATTCGTAGTGCCTCATTTCCTAATGAAGTGAGTCATTAGGAATTCAGCCAGATGAAATTCCAGCAAAACAGTACCAATTAATTTTCCAGCCCCTTTTTCCAATCGGAGCATAGTATAGTGCATCTTCCTTCAGTGCGACCATCACCTCGTTGTGTTAGGTACTGTATGAAAGCAAGCACAAAAAGCCTCTGTCTCAAACAAATAACAACCTATGTAGAAATTAAGAGGTAACACATGGTTGAGTGAAACGGCAATATTAGGCTGTCAGGAAGGGGTCTTGGTGCACGGCTGCCTGCTCATTGTTAAGATTTCTGTGGGCGTAACAGCAAAAGAGACATTTATACAATTCATTGTTAACAACATAAATATAAATAGTTGGTGATGATGAAAGAACCCCAGAGACCTTGGAAACTAAATCACACTGAAAAAGACCCTCCATGAAAACCATAAGCTGGCAAAAGCTTATGTCATGTGTTCTGATCCCTTCCTTTAAACGGAAAAATATCTTCCTAATTAATGACTGATGGTATTAATATAATGAAAGACTTTTATATCTTCAAACTCAGTTCTGCCCAGAAGGCTTTGATGCATAGGAGTATATATCCAGACCGACACATACCTTTACAGTGAGTAAAGACACCAAATCTCTCTCTTGTACAAGTGTCCGCTGGTTTGATCATTACTCCCAGGAAGCAGCCAAGCAGTTCGAGTCAGTTCCTAGCAATGGAAGAAATATTAGAAACAAGGCAACATAAATCACTAGAAGACAAATGAAAATGGAATGTTTAGGTTTTCCCTTTATCTTTCTCTTCTTTTTCCTTTCACACACTTTACTACAGAGAAGTGAGAAAGAGAAGGTTTCATCAGCGAAACAGAAGAAATCGCTGGTGCTTGCAAAGACACCGTGGGTCACAGCAGCTGGTGGGGCAACCCCTTCAGGATGTGCAAGTGGAGCTGAACACAGGGAAGGCTTTTCATCCTGTGTTCATGTCTGCTGTACCCCATGTTTCCTATGGGCATATTATCATGTCCTGTATAATCCCCAATTATCTTTCAAGAGATGCTGTCCTTTATCATAGAAGAGAAAGGACATCCATTTTTCATGTGATCAGAAGCACAAAAACATCATTCAAAATGGATCACGAGACATCTATTTGTGAAATCAATGCTAGCACATCATTCAAATTTTTGTTTAGGTGATTAATTTGCCTGTATTAATGGCATACAGGTATGATAAACAATGGGTTCTCTCTCTCTTGCAATATTATTTTCTGATCATGGTATTTTCTAAGAAGTCTATAGATTGGTACATATGACATGTAATTGTGCTTCCAGAGATAGACAGAGGGAGACACTTCCTGAATAGAAACTCCTTGGACAATCCTATTTCACAGAATATAATACTCCAAAAAGCTGATCCTTGAACCTGATTGAGAATGCTAAAAAAAAAACCCAAAACCAACACCAACAAAAAAGAGAGACACGAATTCAAGTTTTTAGAGAGACAAATTCAAGTGTTTAGGCATCTTAAAAGCCACAGAAGTGAGTCTCAAGAACAGGACTTGATGCAAGCTTGAAGAGGCTCTGGTTGTGTGCTGACCTTGCTGACAGACAAGCAGGGTTAAAGTTGCAAGGTGCAAGACTGGTACGGTATAAAAAATTCTGGAAAATATTCTGATAAATAGCAGCATAATAGTGAGCAAATACTTCCTATTACTCCTCACACGAAGAAAGAATAGCGGTCTTAAGAAGCTGCAAAGAAAATATGTGGCAGCATTTTTCAGAACAGCTGGGTTTGGAAGAATTTAACTACAAACGCAGTACACAGGGATGAAAATAGTAGGATGACTCAGGGGGTCTTAAACCCCTACTGCCTTCCTCTTCCCTCTCTCCACTAGCACTGCTTGCCTGCGTGAGCTTTGCTCTGGACCAGGGCACATGGGCAGCCCTCCTTCCTTTCAGCAGCTCTCAGTGCACATGATAAATGGGCTTTGGCCCATTGAAGCAAATGGAAAAACCCTCATTTCAAGGTGATTTGGACTGAATCCTTTGACTATCTTTGCAACAGAATTCTCCCTGAAGGGGCTTACAGAGAAATAGTAACTCTCATTGCCCCTCTGCTCTTACCTCCCTGTTGACCAAATTCCAATAACGCATAGACGTGCACCCTTGGAAGCCTCCATATGCAAGTTTTACAAGGAAATGCAGTCCTGTGTGGTCCACAGACTTGCCTACTTGCCTACAGGTTTTGAGCAGAATTGATTCAGATCTAAACTGAAGGCTCTCCCTGTGCCTATTAATCACCTTTCCTCACGCAGCGTTTTTGCAGCTGCCACCACATACACTCCTTGGGCACCGATCCAGCGTTTCGCACCTCCCAGAGTCGCACCAGAATCACTAGCACTGATTTTTTTATCCTAGGTAGTAGGACAAATCTTCTAGGGCAGCTATAAATGATAACTAACTTATGTAATTATCCTCACACTTCACTGCACTCTCAGTCGGTTGACTACTGATTTAGACTATAATGATACTTTACTAATATTCAGATCAATCAACTTTCTGCTCAAGAAATTATTTATATCTTTTCATAGACAATAAAACCAGAAGGAGCCACTGTGATTGTCTATTCTGACCCTTGCAGAAGGCTCTGGGTCAAGACCTGAGCCTCGAAAGAGCTACACCATGCCTTGTACAAAACCATCCTGCGTTTGCAGTGATGGGTAACTTAACTGCAAGCCTTGGGAAGCCGCCCCAGTGTTACTCAGGAGAGCAGCTAAGATCAGATGGTTTCGTGTGAAAAAAATCCTTTTGAATTTGTAATTACTATGTAATTTGAAACATCTGTAAAAAGAAAGATAAAAGGGAAGCATTCACATGCATGGGGAGTAGCGTATAAAGAATGCACGTTTCCTTTTATATCCCTATTACTGTGTTTGATCCTCTCCAGCTTCTATAATTGCCTTCCGTGCGATTATCTTCAGCACAATACAACATTTTTTAAGTCAGTGCAGACTAAAATTGTATTGTAATACAGTGGCTGCTTTGTCTCCAGCAGATCTTTAGTAAATTTGTGGTCAGCAGCAGTGCTATTTGGTAAATAATATAAACCCATGACAGGTTTGCTCAAAGCAGGAAAAGCCTCAGGGTGACTGAGGTGTAAGAAACAGCTCTGAATGAGCTATTCAAATGGAGGAGGCATTTAAATAATTAACTTCCTTTTGATAGGATTTTCCTGCTGTAGTGGCAGAAAGGATAAACAATTAACAATTGAAACGCTCTTCTTTTGCCTGAGCTGTCCCTGACTGTATGAAATAATGGGCTGTACTCCAGGAGGGGAACGGCACACTGACTATCCTCTTAGCCTGAAGAAGACCTTCCTTTACAAAGGAGGAGGAAAGGGGAGGTAAAGGGTCTGTAGGCTTCATGGACAGGAGGGTGTGGGGTGCATCGGGCTGTCTTCCTACAGCTCACTGTTTCTCCTTGGTGCTGAGGCAGAAGTGGCAGTGAAGCGTGAGGCAGTGCCCAGCGGGACCGCTGCGGGCAGAGGGAACCCACGCAGGGAGGAACTGCCACCGAGGATGGGGTGACACTACAGCACCTTCACCACCTGTGAGTTGCCACCTGCCCGTGCCAGCCATTGGGCTCAGCCTCTGCTGCGCTGCTTCCAGACCATCCTGGGGCAACCGATGTCTTCCAGGAGCGGGGCTGGGGTGGGAGCCAGAGGTCTTTCAAGCAGAACAATAAAATAAATGGAAACGAAAATGGGAGGGAGAGGTAGGTGGATGGCTCAGCTGCAGTGTGAACACGCTTCACAAAACTTAGCCAGCGCAACGGATAATAACAGGCGGCGGCAGCAGCCTCCAGTGCTGGGCTGCCTACCCAGTCGGTCGCGGTGCGCATGGGAGTTGGTCACACGTCTGCTGCAGAAGGCTATGTACATCAGACAGCGTTCACTTATGCAAATAGGAGATATCCATCCCCCTTAAATGCAAATTGTGTGAAACTGTAGGATATCATCCAAAAATAGGATAAGCCCAAAACCTGTCTTTTGAATTGTCTTCTGCTTGATTTGAAACTGGGGGAGGAGCAGTAGGCTGTGCAGCAAATGCCTTTTGCTGCAGAGACCTACAGAAAAACCATTCTATGCCCCATTTATACAAATCAAACCACGTCGCAATACCCATCATTTTCTCCTAACATTGTTAACTAAGAAACTGTTCTGACCATTCACTGGGTACCACTTCAAAAAATAATCCTCATCTCTTATAAATGACAAGCTGAGAACTATTAATATCTTCAGTTTACTGTTGCTACCTAATTCAATTTCATCCTTATCCTTTGCTTTTGGGGATTTGCTTAAAAAAATTAGGAAAAGAACAAAGTATATTAAGGCACATTTTTGGGGATAAAGCTAAGAAAACAAAATAAAAAGTATTGATGAGAAATGCAGACCACATATGTGTGTGCAGCCAAATGCCTCTCCGTATATAACTGAATGGTAGTCCTGGTTTCTTTAACACTGCATTTACAGCAGTCATTACAGAAAAGCAAACACATGCACACATGCACAAACATACACAACATACGCGCGCGCACACACACACACACTACAAAATGACACTCTGAAAATCAGCCCAGTCTGAAGGAACTGGAGCTAAAGGGAGAAGGGCAGTTCAAGAGAACAGAAACCATACGAACTGATTGAGTTTGCCAAATCTTGACGGTGCTTTTCTGGCCGTAAGTCTCTGGACTCTGTCTGGACTCTGTCTGATGATGACAGAATACTTTTTCAACAGGGTTTCCAATTCCTTTCACAACTTCAAAAAGGATATTCTGGGCAAAAATGGACAGATCTCTACCTTGGTTTCTGTGAAATTTGGAAGACTGTAAACCCGGAAAGGGAAAGTATTTTTGGGCATCTTCCAGGAGAGGGACATACTTAGCTCAGCCCTGCCCAAGAGACCTTTATATGACTGAATCCTTCCCCAAAGAGGAAGAGGAGAAGCAGGACCAGGGTCAAAAGACCCAGAAAGGATGGCAGACGTGGCTGTGGGCAAGGAAGGGGTGATGGGTGGCTCAGGTCCAGGGATGAGGAAGAAGGCAGGGAGAGAAGGTACGTCTCCATGCCAGGGAGGAGAGATGGAGGAAAGGGAGGAGACAGAGCCGTCAGGTGGAACCCCAGGACGTCACACAGCCCCTTTTGCACAGCACAGAAGAGAGTAGAGGTCTGTGAACACGCAAAACACAGAGTTTTGTGGTACAGGGACTAGTGGCCCAATGGACAGGGTAGGACAGGCTGCAGGGTTTCACTGCAATGGGTGGTGTGGCCGAACCCACACAGAACTGTGAGGGTGCTCACAAAGCCCAGTCTTGCAGAAAGACCTGGTTAAAAACAGCTGTTAAGATAGAAAGGTGAGTGCATACAGCATGTGGGAGCAGAATACCCCAAACTGCCTTCAATTCCCCAAAACTGAGCATGTTAAAGAAGACAGAGGCAACTAGCTGGATTGAACAGTGACCAGGGAATTACAGAGAGACTTCTAAACAATGGAGTCAGCTGAAGAAAGCTTATGAGTGAAGTATAAAGATTTGTAATCACAGGGAGAGCCCTTGGAGCAGGAAGGGCAGCTGCCAAAAGTTGGTGCGACACTGCCAGAAGTACCACCAGGATCCCAACATCTGCTGAGGTTGGGTAGAGCAACCACCCTGTTGGACACCATCCAACTAGCCAGCATCCAGCTAATGTTGTTGTCAACATGAGTTCACAAAGCGAAAGTCCCGTTTAACTATTCTGATACCCTTCAATGACAAGGTCACCTGCCTAATGGATGAAGGGAAGGTGGTGGGCATAGTTTTTCTGGATTTTAGATATTGTCCCTCACAAATTCCTTCTGGACAAGTTGTCCAGCTGTCAGATGAGCGGGTTCACAGTGCTCTGGGCAAAGAATTGTCTGAAGGGCAGAGTTGAAAGGGTTGTAGTGAATGGAACTACCTCTGGTTGGTGACTGGTCACCAGCAGTGTTCCTCAGGGTTCAATTCTAGGGCCAGTTCTGTTCAATATATTTTTCAACTATCTGGATGCAGGAGTTGAATTCACCATTAACAAATTTGCTGATTATACCAAACTGGGAAGTGCTGTTGACGCTCTTGACGGCCTTGCAGAAGGATCTAGATAGATTGGAGCACTGGGCTGTGATTAAGGGGATGAAATACAACAAGTTGAAATGCCAGATTCTGCATGCCTGGCACGGGTATAAACTGGGAGAGGAGTGGCTGGAGAGCAGCCCTGCAGAAAGGGATCTGAGGGTGCTGGTTGGCAGCAGCTCAACAGGAGTCAGCAGTGTGCGCTGGCAGCCAAGAGGGCAAACCGCATCCTGGGGTACATCAAACACAGCATCACCAGACGGTCAAAAGAGGTGATCATCTCACTGTATTCGGCTTT
>VUYV01000051.1:5286892-5367775 GCA_008711295.1 Anarhynchus alexandrinus | reverse complement strand
AGAAGAGAAGCATTTGGACAATGCCCTTAACAACATTCTTTAATTTGGTCAGCCCTGAATTGGTCAGGCAGTTGGACTATATGATCGCTGTAGGTCCCTTCCAATTGAAACAGTCTATTCTATTCTATTCTAGTGGGGTGACAGCACAGGCTGCTGCAGTGGGGATGTACCCCTGGGGTGCCTGTGTGTGAGCCTCAGGGGCCCTTTGTCACTGGGGTGTGTGTGTGGGAGGTGCACCCACATCTCACAGGAGGGGTGTGTGAGTAGGGGAGCCCCCGTCGCCAGGAGAGGGGTGAGTGCTGGTGGCACACGGGGCCTCTGAGGAGATGGTGTGCACATTACAGCGCGCACCGTGGGATTAGAGCTTTGGGGGATTAGTTATGAAGGCTGTTTTGAAATTTCTAGGTGTTTATTAACATTTCATAGGCATCTAGTGCTGTGGTTTGTCTGTCGTATTACTGATATTGATCCTGCATGTACAGTTCACTGATTGCCAGTTAATTATATGTCATTAAAAAATCTAAAAATTGCTTTGATCCTGATTTGATTTAAACCACATGAGCTGAGCAGCTTCTCCCCTGTGAGAGAGGATAGAGGAGCTCTTACAGAAAACAGAAAGGGTACAACAGAAAGGGCGGCCCCAGTGCTGCCTCGGCTCTCACACAGGACTCGGCAGGGGCAGCAAAGCCGAGCTTCTTGAGCCACAAGCGACCCACGAACAGAGCAAGGGCAGGTCCCAGCTGGGGAGGGGGGATGTCACACAACTTGGGGTGAGGCTGTGAGAGGGAGACACCCATCATGGCTGGCTGGGGCTGGCTGGGACCAACCACACACCCGCAGCTCCCTCCCAGAAACCACTCCAGAAGTCCCCTTGGAGGATCATGGTGTGGACCTCGCAGCTCTTGCACGCATGCAGGAATTTGTGCCTCAGACTGGCAGCTTGCAACACACTTTCGATCTGCACCAGGGCAGGACAGACAGCTGCGCCAGGGAAACATTTCTTTCACTGTACGCCCCGTGCTGTGCTCTAGTCAAGGCAAATATGGACCATTGCATCTCTCCTGGTCCAGGTGGGCTCTGCTCCTCATCCTGTGATAGGATGACGTGGGTGAGGAGGCACTTGCTTTGTCTTCCCATCCCTGGGATGGGATCACCAGACGGTGATCCATTCAGATCAGCCAGGGAATTTAATCTCCTCCTTGGGCCCATGTGCAGCCCTCTAGCCCAGATTGCAACCCTCGTAAGGCTAATTCCCTTCTCATGAAGGAAGAGGCACCCATAATGTGCTCAAACTAGCTCGTGGTAGGTTTTAGTCAGAGTGTGAAGGAAGCTTGCAGGCATGTGCTGAAGCATGCAGAACTTCCATGAAATAAAGAGATGGGTGCCATTCCTGGGGTTCTGCTTGCAGCCCCCTTTGCAGACGTTCATCACATCACCAGACAACTTGTCTCCTTTCTTTGGCTGAAATGCGTGAACATGATGAGCAATCCTGCCCACGCTGTGCCTCAGAGAAGCGTTTCAGTAAACTCTACCCCATGCTGACAGGACATGACCGAAGAGCCCGCTGCGAGAGCTGGCACTGCTCCTCCTGTGCACCTTCTGCAAGCAGCTGCAGGGATTGCTCTGAAGTGAGCAGCCATTTACAAAGGAGGTAAGAAATACATTTCCCCCAGGTTTCTGCAGGTTCCCCTAGTCCTCAGGCTGGGAGCACACTGTGCAGCTGGCAAACAAGGTACCGCTGGCAGTAGGGTCCTCATGCCCTGCTCCGGCAGCAAGGGCACGCACAGCTAAGCAGCAGAGCAGCCACCAACAGCCCTTTGAAAACTTGCAGTGCCTGGGAGGGAAAGCTCAAAGGAGTTTGTGTCTATTGAGCGTTTTCTGCCCACTTCATTCTAGTCTATCACAGCTTGAAAAGCAAAGTCTGTGCTTTGGTTTGCAACTCATGAAGGATTGGTTTCATTTTTCCCTTGGGACAAATCTCCAGTCGGGGCAAAACAGCTGGGATACGCCACGTTACAGAGGACCGCAGTTGCTGTGCCATCTCCACAGCCTCATAACTCACTCTTCACCTTGCTCTTGTCCTACAGCTTTATTTCTGCCAAGCACTTAGATGCAGATTATGAGCTGACATTTATAAGACTACAAGTTAAACACATGCTTATGTGTCTTTGAATGCGAACACTGCTTCCACCCACCCCCAGTGACCTGAATCAGTGCTCGGCATTAGAAAGGACAGGAGTTTCCAAAGCATCCCACGCAAACCAAAAGTTGAGGAAGGGAGAGAGAGACACAGACAAGAGCCTAAAAGCAGCCACACACAGAAGGGCATAATGGAAATATTTGTGACAGTTGGATAATGAATAACTAAGCCTTTGGAAAAAAACATTTTTACAAGTTGGATGGTGAAAATGGTCTCAGCGACATTTTCCTCTCAGATAAATCACTCAGTGCCTTGGGGTGAGTAGCTGTTATGCTCACTTCTCACCATGCCAAGGGAAATGGAGTAAGGAGGATGCCCGGCTCCCTGGGCGAGGGGCAGGGGAGCGGACCAGGCTACGGAGAGCTGAGACAAGGTGAACATCACTTGTTATACACAGACTTTGAAAAGTAAATTGTAAATGATCAGGGGGAGCAATAAAGGCAACATGTAGCTCCTGCAGGTTGGTGCTCCTGTCCACAAATGTGGCTTAGCTTCTGCAAGCCTAACGCCTGCAGTGTTGAACAGACACTTGTATGTAGTGATGATTACATGGAGATAGAGAAGGCTCTTGGGCAGCTGTCATCTATCACACACTTCAGACAGAGGAGGGGAACACAGAAACTATTAGCTGAGCAATAAGGACTTTTTCTGCTAAGACAGTTCCATCTCAGTGGTAATGACTGTGGCAATTATGTAAACCGGTTCATTTGCAAACATCAAAGCCTGCAGGGTAGATCACCAGTAGCTCTGACTAAATGGAGTTAGTCCCTCAAGAGAGATGCTATGGGCTGTCCTGTAGCTCCCCGGTCCCCTGCAGTGTGGTGATATTCCCATGGACACACAGTGCTCAGTGTGGTGTTGGGACCACTGAGGCCATACACACACGGGTTTTATGGGATCAACAGTTGATATCCACAAAGCAGGAGTGGATGTCTGTTTCTGGTCTGGCCTCCATACAGCCAATAGAGAGAAACAGGGGCCACAGGGATGCAATTTGTCCTGTCCGTACCTTTCAGAAAGGGTAAAATGAGGCCCCGTGCTCTCCAATTTCTCTCATCAGGTAACAACCCCCATGAGCGACAAAGGGAGTGTGGGTTGCAGTCACCTGCCCTGTGGACATACAGGCTGAGGGAAAATGAACCTCTTCCTCCTGTCTTGCCTTCCTTTTGAGCTGTGAGAGGGAGCAGGTCTCAGTGCAACTGTCAGTATGTCACCTTGTATGAGATGTTGTGAAGAAGCATCCACCCAAAGTTCCTGACACCTAGAGAGGCAAGATGAAGAGGAGGAGCAGTGCCAGGACCTGTCCATAGAGCAGGCCTGTGGTAGACTGGCACTAGGAGTTTCAGGTCAGTGCTTTCTTGATCAGATCCCGTACTCTACTCCATGAGGTACACGTGGCTCTCGGACCTCTTCCCACAGCGCAGCAGGTATGGACAGGGCATGCAATGCTGCAGGTACCTTCCTGGTTGCAAACATGTGAAGCCCGTAACTCCAAGATACTTCCACCTGGGATTGCAGGGTGCACCCCTGTCCTAAAGCTTCCTTTGTTGGAGGGGATGAAGAATTCAGTTTAATACCAATAGTCTAAAATTTGGCCTTGAGCTTATAAAATTATCTGAATAAATACCAAGCTCTCTACTGCCACAATAAATTTGGAAAAGCTCTGCCCCTCTCCTGCCTGATGCCTTCTCAGAAGCAACAAAAGCACAGCTCAGCTACAGACACCAAGCAGAAGCTGCTGCTGCCCCGTCCATCCCTGGGGAGAGACAAGCAGGGCCACCTCAGACATGATCTGCCTCTGAAGAAAGTGTATTTATTTAAATATCATTCAAGATGGGATTCGGTTGTCTATGCCTAGGCATCTGATGTTATTTTGGATTTCTGTACAGAAATCTCTTTTGGGGTCCCATAGATAAAAGGAAATGGAGGAGCCATGCACACCGTGTGTTGCATGTTCATAACCGTCCACCTGCGTAATACAAGACAGTTGCAGCATCTTCACCTTGGGCCAACACCTGCAGCTGTGCCTGTTCCTCCTTATAGGTAGTCATCTGAAGATCCCTGGGGACAGGGAGGAGGAGTGAGGGGGAAGAGGGAGATAATAATAGTTGAACAATTTATTCAATGAGATTCATGGAATTTGGGGACTAATACATTCTATGAATATTTTCATTATTTTCCCAACTCCAGCGCTAACAGAAGATATGAATAATGATTGAAGCAAACACTTGAATTATATGACAATGCCACAGAACTTTGGAAGCATATATTACATGAAGTGAAAGGACTCTCATTCTGCCCGTCGCCAGTTTGATGTAGACGTTCTCAAAAATGGTGAAATAGGTATTTGACACTTTGGCCTTTCCTCACAGAAAGTTTGCACTCAGATTACCTGACAATAAGAATGAATCAATAACTCACATGCTGTTTCTCTCCCAGAAAATTGATAACAATTGCTTTCTTTCAGCTCTTCAGAAATTACATCCCTAGAGATGACAGACTTCTCATCTTTACAGTGCCCTCTCGCCGCGGGGCAGCATGTCCTTGCGTCTAGGGGGGAAGCTCGTTCCTCCAGGGCACTGCAACCTGCCCCTGCCCTGCAGCAGCATGTGCTGGCAGCCCCCGACGTTGTGGCAGCTCTCCCTGCAGCAGATGCAGACGCATCGTAGGGGCATGCCGGCAAGGGTCTCCCCATATCTCATCTGTCCCAACAGCTCCTCACCATTGGAGGTCCCTGCTGAATGTGGGCTCTAGACACAAGGGCAAAAGGAGGATTAACTGGTCGCTGCAAAGTTTGGCCATGAAATCCAAGCTGCAGTCAGAAGAGCTTCTACAGGGTTTCTGCTGATGTTCCCTGACTATCGATGGACAGAGCAGCTGACTTTAGCACGTGGTAGCTAAGGGTCTGTTTCCAGCCTGTGTGTACAAGTTCTGACTAATAAAACCCAAACAATCTAAGACTTGATTACTTGGGTAGATTTTAGCCCCAAATTAATTATAATGTCCTTTTATCTTTGGCTTTTTTGGGGAGCTGGAAAGTCAATGGATGTTTCCCATCCAGTCTAAGAAGTTGTGGTTGAACAATAACATGTTTGTTATATTACCAGCCAGAGCAGATTTAATGACTCCAAACAACATGGGACCTACTGCATCTCCCGCTATACTGTGAATAAGGTTCCTTCCGAAACTGAAAGATAACACGCATAGCTGCTATCTGTTCACTGACATCAGATGCACCCTTTGACATCAGTGGTGAAAGATCATGCTAAAGAAAAAGAAGAACAGCCAATAATTTCTACCCTGCAAAATTCGTAATCTAACTGATAACTGAGCTTGCTGCAAGGGACTGACTGTCATTCATCAGCTAAATGTCGAATTCATCAGTTCCTGGAGGGCTTCTACTCAGTCAAAAATGAACATGGTTCATACACATATTTAATTCTAACTTTGAAAGTAGAGAAGAATTTAACAGAACATTAGAGAGTGATGAATAAATTATAATGGCATTAATGAGGCTGATGCTTATATTTAAAGGGAAAAGTCCCAGAGGGTTCAGGGAGCTCCGAAGTTACTAATAACTTATTAATTTTTGAGTTGATAGTAGATAACAAATTGAACATGCTAAATATGAGTATGCACTGTGATTTCTGCTGTAGAAGACTAAGTCTTTCGGCATATTATACTATGAGGTATTATTTATAAGGCCTGAGAATTAATTAATCTTTTTTATATGTCTTTAGGAAAGATTGCAGTTGGATAGCTGTATGTACTTCTAAGCACTTGACTACAGGAGGATACTGATAAACCAGAAGAAATTTGAGAGATTCCAACTATGAGCAAAGAAAATGATAAAAAGTCTCTGATAAAAAGAGTAGGGGACAAATCCTCTTCAGGAAGTTGGAAAGAACTAGATATGAACAGAAAAGAAAGCTGGTGTGAAATCATATGACACTCAGGAGAAAAAGAAGTGCAAAAACAAGTCAAATAAAAATCACTGGAAAAAAGATTTCTTTACCAAATATATGTGCAAAATTGCCATCGCCATCATGTCTTACTTGAAATACAAAACACAAGGTGACGAATCAGAACCAAGTTCCCAAAGACCCAGGTCGTTTTAAGAATCTGTGCATCTTAAATTTATTAAGTTGTGCCCTGAGGCTTCCTGCCTTTACTTCTTGACTTAAGACCATAACTGGCAAATATTAACCTAAGCAAGTATCTTTGTGTCCTTGAGGTTTTCAATTCAGTTCAGCAGATTTTGTGCTCATGACTGACCTGATTGATCTCCTCAGGTGTGACACAGCCACTTTGCACTTCACTGCCAGCATGCTGGCAAAGTCAGCCCTATTTCAGCATCACTCCAGCACAACCATTCCAATGTCAACGTGGTAGCACAGAGCGGTAGAACTGGGATAAATTCACACATATTGCATATTTTCTGAAAGGCTGTTGCTGCAGAAAGACATATGTATAGCAAAGAGAGAATGGTGAAGGAAAAGGAGCATGGATGGTCACCAACCTCCTGCCTAACTGAAATAAGAGGTAGTAACTAAAGTTAGAGAAAGCAGAGGCGGCACACTGTGAACTGCCTTGCACAGCACACCGTCACAATATGTGGGTTAAAAAAAAAAAAAAAAGTTGTAATCTGCCTTTATCCCTCTAAGCCCCTGAGTGTGCTGTGGGCCTTTTGACTTTAGCGAGGATTTGAGCCATCATAATAAAAAAAAGGTCCTTGAAAATGCTGTATGTGATATTTTACATTCACCAAAAGAATGAAAACATGAAATAACGGCTGAACAACAGAAATTGCTCCTCACAGAGCTCTCCATGTGGTACTGGAGACTCCATCCTGAACTGATGGATGTGATGGGGTTTTTTTGATGATGGCCTTTTTCAGTTAACATGTAATGGATGTACAGGAAAAAAGGAAACCCCCAAAGTAGCTAAATGAGATGAATTTCTGGGGAGCTCTCTAGTATTTGCCCTAAGTGAGGATTTTCTGTCACCTGAATGTGACAGTATGACGTGAAAGAAAGTATAAGGGAGGATTGTGAAAGATTCATAGTGACCTGAGTCTAAACCATATCCTCAGGAACATTTCCCATGAAAACCCAGCTCCCTGGTGGGGCTTTAGGGGACCTGCCCAACACAGAAAGCACAGGGACAGAAGACATCTGCCTGGCCACCCCAGACTGTTCCTGGCAGCTCACCTGAGTGACTTTGGGGTTGTTCTTTTCCCCCAACAGTCCTTCTGCCCTTCCTCTGACGATGTTTCTGTTTGGGCTTTGGACTTACCTAACATGAAAAATGTGGAGCTGCAGAAAAGAAACAATCAAAGGTTATCCACATCCCAAGATCATGGTCATGGCAATGGCAGGATGGTCTGCCTGAAAAGACTGACAGACCAGTTCAGGGGCCACATCAGACAACGCTTTGTCTCAAAAGAAGACCAGTATGAAGTCACAGGACCGCAGGATAGCTCAGACTGGAAGGGACCTCAGGAGGTCTCTGCTCCGACCTCCTGCTCACAGCAGAATCAGTTCTGAGGTCAGACCAGGCTGCCCAGGACTTCATCCAGTGGGGGCTTGAAAACGTCCGAAGACTGCACAACCTACATATCTGTCTAACTGCCCTCATGGGGAAAAAATTTCTCCCTATATCCAGGCTGAACCTCTCCTGTTTCAACTTCTCCTTTTTGTTTCTTACCCTCCCTATCTGCGTGACTGGGAAAAGCCCATCTCCATCTCCTCAAGGACCTCTCCGTAGGCACTGGGGACAGCCGTTAGGTGCCCCCAAAGCTGTCTGCTCCAGGCTGAAAAAGCCCAGGCTCCCCATCATCTTGGAAGCCTCACCTGAATTCACTCAGTTATCAATGTCTCTATTTTCTATTGCGGGGGAGAAAACGGGATGCAGTATCTAGATGTGGTCTAATGAGTGCTGAGTAGAGGGGAATAATGACTTCAGTTGATCTCAATTTCTGCCTCTGTTCATACAGCCCAGGTTGCCATTGGCCATTGTTGTTGCTGAGACTTGCTGCTGGCCCATATCCTGCTTCCTGCCTGCCAGGACCTTCAGGGCCTTTCCCACAGCGTTGCTCCTTGGACAGTCTCAAGCCTGTGTTGTTGCAAAGGTTCCTTCCATCCAGGTGAAGGACTTTGCATTTGTCATTGCTGAATTTCATGATGTCCCTGTCAGTCCGTTCCTCCAGGTCCCTTGGGATGGCAGCCCTGCCCTTGAACATATCAAGTGGTGGCTCAACTTGATGTCATTGCAAACCTGGTGACCAAGCACTTTGTTGCCTCCTCCCACCCACTGGTAAAGATTTTAAACAGGTCCCTGGGACAGGTCCCAGGACAGACCACTAAGGTGTTCCCCTTGCTGTCAATCTACAGGGAGTTATTACCCATTGCCCTGTAAACCCAACCAGCCATCCAGATTATCAACCATCTGACTTTGTCCCATCCCTACCATAGCATCCCACCTTGGATACAAGCATATGATGGGAAAGAACCTTGAATGCCTTACTAAAGTCAATCAAAATGTCATCTACTGCTCACCCCTCATCCTGAAATGCAGTCATTTTATCATGGGAGGTAATCAGGTTGGCCAGGCATGACTGACCCTTGATAAATCCATGCTGACTGTTACCAGTCACTTTCTTCTCCTTTCTGTGCCCAGAAATGTGCTCTGAGAGGACTCACTCCATGATCTTTCCAGGGATCAAAAAGAATCTGACTGGCTTGTAGTTCCCTGGGTTGTCTTCTGGCCTTTTCTGACAGTGTTGTTTTGAAGTTGTTTCAGGAGAAGATACTAAGGAAAAACTTATTTAGGTTTAGGGTTAAAATATTATAATATATAATATTTTATATATTTTTATAATATATATAATATTATATAATATTATATAATATTATAATAGGGTTAAAAATATTTTCCCAAACTATCATTAGTCATCATTACACCCAGGTATGTCTGCTACCCATTCAACAATTCTTGAGAGCTTGCTCAGTTTTGACCACAACATTATGATACAGCAATTAATTCCATTTTACATGGAAAAGCATTTTCTCTTCTGTCTCCATTGAGTGTTGTGAGAGAATCACAGAATCACAGAATGGTCAGGGTTGGAAGGGACCTCTGGAGATCATCTAGTCTAACCCCCCTGCTAAAGCAGGGTCACCTACAACAGGTTGCACAGGACGGCGTCCAGGCAGGTTTTGAATGTCTCCAGTGTGGGAGACTCCACCACCTCTCTGGGCAGCCTGTGCCAGTGCTCTGCCACCCTCAAAGTAAAGAAGTTCCTCCTCATGTTAAGACGGAACTTCCTATGCTCAAATTTGTGCCCGTTACCTCTTGTCCTATCACTGGGCACCACTGAAAAAAGACTGTTCCCATCTACCTGGCACCCTCCCTTTAAGTATTTGTAAGCATTAATAAGATCCCCCCTCAATCTTCTTTTCTCTAGACTAAAGAGACCCAAGTCCCTCAGTCTTTCCTCATAAGAGAGATGCTCCAATCCCCTAATCATCTTTGTAGCCCTTTGCTGGACCCTCTCCAGCAGATCCGTGTCTTTCTTGAACTGGGGAGCCCAGAACTGGACACAGTACTCCAGATGAGGCCTCACCAGGGCAGAGTAGAGGGGGAGGATGACTTCCCTCGACCTGCTGGCCACACTCTTCTTGATGCACCCCAGGATGCTATTTGCGTTCTCGGCCATCAGGGCACATTGCTGCCTCATGGTCATCCTGTTGTCCACCAGGACTCTCAGGTCCAGATGAAGGTGTTTGGTATATCACAATGTAGAACTCCCTGTGTAAAATCTGATAACCTGGGAAATTATAGCAAAGAAATGTTTGTCTGTTTGATGCAAGCCCATATTTTTAGAGAGACGATTAGGCTGTTCTTAAGAAGCTGTTCCAGCTTCAGCTTTTTAACATCATCTTTGTGGGTAGATTTATTATAGTCTTTTAATCACAAACAGAGAACATCAAAAGGTTTACAGAAGTTCCTGAGTCTCCATGCCCAAACTGTAAGGCATCTGGGACTAATTTACCACTTCACACTGAAAAAACAAAATGCAAATGTCAAGTGCAGCTCCTCATACACTTCTAGGAAGAAAAAAAAAATCAAATAAAATCATGCAATTTCTCCTGGAAAGAATTATGTTGGAATTCCTGGAGAACATATTGAAATGAATGGCTCCATGCACAAACCCTCACAAACCCGAATGACAGAAATTTGATTGACATTACAGGGCTGGTCAGGATGCTATAAGCACTGCAAGTGAAATACCATCCCTTTTACAGATCAATCAGCCATGTAATGGAACGTCTATACGTCCTGCGGAAGCCAAAGGGAGATGAAGGCCTTTGCCATACCTCAGGGTGCAGACTTTGAACAACAGCTGGCAGCTGCACACTAATGAGTGCTTTATTAAATAGCTATTGTTAGATGCAAAATGCATGTTGCTCAATTGAGATCCACTGGTGGGTGTGGATAAAAGATTGGAACGAAGATGATTAAACTGACAAAAGGTGCTATATCTATGTTACCATGAATATTACAATGGCAGTTAACTTATCCGAAGCTAATAATAACTTATTAGCCTCCTGAACAAATCTAAACTAGAGGTTAATACTACAGTATATTTCTTGTAATCATTTTTGTATTAATTAGTTCCAGCCTGCAAATTGCTTAGAAAAAACGACTATCGATTTCATCTGTTTGCTCCCATCTAACTGAACATGAGTTCAGATAGTTGATTTTATAGTCTATTTTAATTACTTTAGGTAAGATCTGAGTAATAAAATAAGGCTATACCTACATCTTTGCCAAACAGCAACAAGATTTTGTACCCGAAACTCTGTCTGATTAATTTAAGAAATAGCTTTTTGGAAATGATCAAATATTGCTTCTAGTCACGCTATAAGCTATTCTATGGCTCTACTATGCTTCTTCTTATTCATATTTATCTCCATTCTATGCCATACTTTTATATGCATTACTTTTCAGTGAAATGAATAACAACCAGTTTGAGATAATTTTCTTTTTTTTAGGTGAATAAGTAGTTCTGGGTTAAAATTGAAAAAGCTTTATGACCATATCCCCATCCAGTCAGTTTTCTCCAGCGCTGAGGGAACCAAAAATAGGCTCATGTAAAATGAAAAAAAAAAAATCTACTGAACAGTTAGTTTGTCCTATAAAAATGAAACAAGCCCTCTACAGTGTTATTATTTTGTCTTGTGTAGCAGGCTATTATTTTCTGAAATAATATTCATCTGTGAGACAGGACGGAATTCCTTCCACTTGCTTTCATCCTCAAAATGCAAGCTGCCTAGACTAAGCCATATAACGTTTCCAGAAGGAGCTTTTGCTCTAAATGCCAGAACAGTTTGCTGTTTAGACAGGTTCCTCTCTCTTCTCTGGCTTCTGGAAACCCTAGTCAACTCACTTGAACTGGATGCTTTACTTTTAGACGGCTTGAATTGCATTTGAGGATGTAAGAAATTCTGCTTGTGCTCAGGAAGTTCATAAGAAGAGTAAAGTGTCATTAATAAAATGTGAAGATGACACAGTAGCGATTTTCTATGGCTGAGATCTTACAAATGCTTCTGAAGGTGCATAACTTAACCCCTGGGAACAGTTCTACTCATGTCAGGAGGACTAATCCCGGGAACGGCTGTACAAGTGTAAGCGTATGCAGGGTTATATGGGATATACGCAGTAATGAGCAGGAAATTTTCCTTGCATTTGCCTTTTCCATCAGAAAAGACCTTGGTATGAGGAAATAGTTTAAAACTCTAAAACTTGATATTATTGTATCAAGAGCAGGTAATTCAAGTTGGAAAAGAAAAGATGAACGGAAGGTTGTGCTTTATACACGAGGTGTTCTCTTCCAGTTAACCAAATGAAAAAGAGTATGTCACCATATGATTAATAGCTAAATATAATATGGTGCTGAATAAATAACCACTGTAAATATAGCTATCTTCACAGCAGGGGAAGCCTTAGCACAAATAACAGCAGGCTAGCTGACAGCCAGAGAGATGACAGTATTTCATTTTCAGGCACAAGCCTCAGTCGGAGTGGCTGTGGTCAGCAAGAAACTGTTTCTAATACGTTTGGCTGGACCTTGAATTTAATCCGTTGACTGCTGCCAGATTTACCGGGCAAGCTTTAATGGTCCATCAATTTTAATGGACTCTTAATGAACACAGCAGATTATAATTCGGAAGGCCACCAGGAACAGAGAAGCAGGACAGTATAGGAAGCAATGGTTTGATGTAGACAGCAGTGATGGGAAAGGGCTATTTCAGTTATGTGTAAAATATTACTATTCTCTTTCCATCTGAGCATACAGCAAGTATAAAACAAAAATATCTTTTTATAGCTGCCTGCAGTGACAATATTTAGCCCCCCTGCCTACATCAGAAATAAAACTTCCTCCATAGTTTTAGGTTGGCCAGAAAAATGCACACTGAAAAAATGAGGTACGTACCACTGTCTTAAAAATATAAAGGTAGCCACAGAAGAGAGCAAATTCAAGCTTGTCTGTCCAGACTGCTCTGTTTTCCATCCCTGCAGGTGGGATACCTCTGGCCAGCTTCTCCAAAGTTAAGTACGTCATTTACACCAGTCTCCAGTCTTTGTCCTGAGCCAATTCCTTCCTCAGAAGAAATTCTACTGCCTACCTTCAACACCCCTCTCCAGGCAAATGTACTTTTCCCCAGGGGCCCAGTAGGCAAGACCCCCAGACACTTGAACGCCTTTGGCTTTTGTAGAGTATTTAGAAAACCTGGACACGTGAACCTGGTGCACAGCCTCTCTACAGTAGACTGACAGCAAATAAATAAAGGTAAAATCAGTCGTGTGGCAATTTTTGACTCCTCCCCATGTATACAACTATGTTGGTGTAACAGATGCTATCCCTATACAAGAAGATCACCTTTATAGTGCTAAAACGTTGTCCAGAGGGGCAATATAGTGTAATTACAAATGACAAATAGTTACAGCATTGTAAAAGCCATATGCACTTTGTTTTCTAAGTGCATATTGGTTTTGATGTTCAAGAAAGATAAATTCAGCCTGGCCCAAGTCCAGGTTCTACACCTCGGAGAAGTGGGGAACGGAGAGATGAAAATACAGGAGACGACAGGAAGAATTTGGCTTGTTTAACCCAGGAAAGTAAAGACTGAGAAGGGAAACAGTTTCGATTTATGTGTAACATCAGGGGGTAGACATCTACCAAGAGAAAAGCTGCAGGGCAGTGCTAGCAGAAGAACAAATGAGTATAGCCATGAATAGATTTCAGCAGAAATTAAAATATTTCCACCCATAAGAATGATGTCCTGGCAACAGCTTTTCAACAGGAACAATGTGAGAAAAAAAAAAAAAAAGAAGTTACTTTTAAGATGCAATTCAGTATTTTTAAGAAGAGAATTCTATAGGCTGGTGGACTGTGATATCAATGGACTGAGCCCGATGAGCCTGAAAGTCCCTTCCTGTCTCACATTTCCCATAGCCAACATGTTGTGATGCTGGTTTGACTGTGCAGAAAGGCTACAGGCTCCGCTTTTTATGCATGTCTAATCCTTCTTAGGCAGAGCCTGGTTATACGAGGCAGAGAACAGGAACAGTGAGTCCTCCAGAAGCAAGATGTCCTTGGGAAAGGAGAAACTGATAAGTTATTTTTTTAATTAAACATGTTTCCCAAGCGTCCCTGCTTTTGAAAGGTGATACATGCTGAGATTAAATTCAGCAGTCCTTCATTCATGTGAATAGTGTTCAGGTGGAGACAGAAGCAAAGACAGAGCCATTTTGGGCAGTTGGAGAATCAGAAGCACAACACAGACTTAGACCAAACAGGCCATTTTTGAGGACGGTGATGGATAGAATGAGAAGGTTCAATATATGAGCTCATAAAATTCCTTAATATCCTCAGTTCGTTTTGCAGAGCTTCACAACATTAGAAAGCTTGTCCTACCTCCCTTGGATTGCCACTGTTGGATGGGGTAGAAACAGTAGACAAAAGTGCTATTGCAATAGCTTTTTGGCACATAATTTTCTAATGGTGTCCAGAACTCAAAAACATGGATAAAACCGGAAAACATTTTGAAAGCGGGGGAAATGTTCTCATATGGGAAACTAAGAGAATCCCTATTTTGTCTGAAAGCCTTTACCCCTTCCTAATGCAATCCTCTCTTCCATAGGAATTTCAAGGAAGTCTGCAAGTGCAAATGAATGAACCAGTGGTCAGGATAAAATGCTGAGAATGGACAGTAGTTCCTCAGAGAGCCAGGAGGTTTCCTCACGGCAGTGTCTCCCGCGGCGGGTGTGGGGCAGGGTCCCGGGCTGCCTGGTGTGACCCTGGGAGCGGGGTTTGACACGGCACCTCCAAGAGCAGCTCTGGTAAACATCCAGCCCTTGGGGATACTCTCACAGCTGAATCAAACCCTGACGCTTTTGAAGCTCTCAGTTTACAAAACAAACTACTGTAAATGTTTAATTCCTCCAAAAAAACCCAGTGGGTTATAGCAGCTGCTTAACAAATTTAAGAGGCGCTGGAGCAGCACTTTCTGCAGCTCTGCAGCCCGGCGCTCTCTAGCTAGCAGACGTTCTCCCATGGCATGTAAGTGGAAGGGAGAGTCCGTCATGACCTAGAGGACAGCCACCCACTCCTCCCAGTCGCAGATATGAAGAGCACCCTTCTTGAATATAAGGGCTTCAGAAATGCGAGAGCCCTTGAGACTCAGGGTGTTATTTATAAGACACCAGTGAATCGGAGACCCAGAGGCTTCAGCTAGAGCTGGGAATTGGGGGTGAGATGGGAACGCTGCACCTCTCCAAACAGCTGCTGCTAGCCTGAGAGTGACCCGAGGGCTGGGCTCAGCACAGAGCTGCAAACCTTCCATGCTATTTCAGACTGGGGTTAGGGTCACCAGCTGGTACACCCAGAGGAAGTCTTTAAGCCCTCTGCAAGGCAGATGCAGTCCTGTTTGGTTGGATCCTGCACTCTGTGCTTTGCCTAATTCCTTCCAGGTGTCCTAGTCCCTTTGCAGCTGAACCACGAGGCCAGTTTGGGCTGATGGGGTCCTTCCAAGAGAGTCTTGGTACCATGAAGCTCAGTGACAAAGAGGATTTTCACAGAGCTGCAGGTTTGGCACATACCGAAGTTCAGGACACTCCTATTCAGAAAGCAGAGCGTAAACATGGTGTGTTTGCACGTACATAACCTCTGCTTACTTTCTTTCTCTTACAAGTATTCTTTCATATAAACTGTAGCTGATTTCTACCATATCTGATCTCAGAGAAGTCCCTCTTTAGTACATCTCTCTCATCTCTGGGCTTGTTGGTGGTGCTTTTTATTATTATAGATCTTCATCAGCAGTGAAGGAAGTGGTTTTTAAGAATCTATATATATTTACTCTTTCAGATGCTTTACAGGTTGAAGGCATACTGTAACCTATTGCCTCCATGGTTTGCAGGACCTATTCCTCCTGCAATGCTCACAGACACCTTGTCATAGTCCCAAGGGCAGCACCTACCCAATACTGGAAATACAAACTGCAGCTGTGGTAAAAGCCATGAAAGCTTCAGGACATTTGACCTTCTTTGTAACCCTCCTGTAAGAAAGACCAGGATGCTTCCCATGGGTCCTGACAAGTGGTTTTTGTGCATCTAAACAGTGATGTTGCTTCTTCTTCTGTTAGTGCATTACATCCACATTCAGATTAACTCCTGTCTGACCTTGTCTCTGGGGTGGATTAAACCAGCAGATTGCTCCTGGAACCTTCATCGCTCTTTGCATTGCTTCAAAAGCAGCCCAGGACAGAGCATCTGGTGAGAACACGGCTCTGGTCTGACACAAAGCCTAGCTCTGGTGCAGGGCTTCATGCAGGTCTGCGGGTTGGGTGAAGAGAGAGGTGGCACAGCTGTGCTGTGGGACATCTGTCTGCACTTGTTGGAGCTTTCTTTTCCTGCAGACTGAACCTAGAGCTGTTACAGGTCTGTTGAAGTCATTGGGATGAGCCCGGACTGGGAGAGGCTTACCAGTGTCTCCTGTTACATCCTGATCGCTCGCACCTCTCCTCCAGGGAACCAGCCTGGTCATCTGTGTATAGGTTGCAAAGTCTGGCTCAGGACACAGCCATTCAGGATTCTGGGTGTGAGCCAGACTCAAAAAATCACCAGCGTCTGGGGAGTAAGTCAGTTTATCACCAAGGGAGAGGGAGATCTTGATCATGAAGGGGTATCAGAGAACTTCTTGAAGGAATGAAGCTCTGCTCATGGCTAACCCTTCATGTGTATATGGTTGTGGTGTCCCTGGCCTTTTGGCTATTAGGATGTGGGTGGCTTCGAAGTCTTCTCACTTACTCCGGCACCCAAAGTGTGGCATAGAAGGCTGTGGCGTCCTGCAGCCCCTGGCAGACATTGGCCATGGGAGTCGTGGCACCACTGATGAAAGGGCTGCACTGCCCCTGGGGGTACCTGGGCTATAGCCTGCAGGGGTTCATTCTGTATGGTCCAGGCAAGCAGAGGGGAGATGGCCTAGTATGGAGCAAGTCAGCTCTTCTAGCCAGCCCCTTTCAGCTCCAGTTTTGGACGTGAGACTGACAATCTCCTCCCAAACGGTCCCAGCACCTTCACCTGCTGTCCCACCTTCCAAACCAGAGATATTTTTTCTTTCTCTCCTGTTACGCCTTTCTTGTTTCTGCCCCTTATGCACCAACATCACCCCTCTGTGCTAACTGTCATGGGAGGAGCAGATCCAGACGTATGGAGTCTCTGTGGCCCCATTAATATATGGCACCAAGGAAATCCTTAATCCCAGGTCCAACACCATCAAAAAAAACCCCCACATTTAAAACCTTTTATTAAAGATGCAAAGAATGCCAAGATTACCCAGGTAAATGAGCTAAAAATACCAAGTTTGGGTATGGATGTGGCACAATTGGCAGCAAGGGGGAAGAGGGCTTCAGGAGCAGGTTGTGTAACTGAGGGGAGGCTGGGGTCTGGGGAGGGAGGTACAAGCAGCAAAAGGAGGGCCAAGAACCAGGAAAGGGATGATGAGATGTGCGAATCCTATGATGGATGCTGTCTGGAGGATGTGCTGGGTAGATTTGTGTTTGCTGATGGTGGCTGGAGCAGGACAGGCACCCAAACCTGCTGTCCTGACTGTGCCGTGAGGGTCGGGCTGTGTCTGCAGCCGGGGGGCCAGGTGGGAGCAGGCAGGTGCTTTTGCTGACCAGCAAGGGGACAGGCAGACATGGACAGACAGATCGAGCATCCTGGTATCACCGTGTCAGTGCGCATTTCATGCTTGATGGCATTGGCAACTACCCACAGCTTCGTAATAAAAAACTACTATATGGGTAAAATAAATATTTTTTATTAGACAGACCAATATAATTTTTCCAAGCCTAGTAGCTCATTTAATAAAAGGATACAACCTCTAGCCTCAAGTCTTATGACACTTTTGATGGCATTTATAAACATTTAATGCAGTATACAAGTTGAATTTGTTTGGGTTTTTTTTTTAACCTTGGACAACTTGGAGTGTGGGCTTACCAACAACTATTCCTCCACTGCAGAATGGCCTTAGAAAATTGAACAAAGCTTTAAAAAAGTTTATTTAATCTCCACAGGGTAATAAAGTACCTATATAAAAATGACATTATAACAATATAAATAATGAAAACTGTGACCAGGTGTAAAGGATGACAAACACAAATAGCAGACTGCATATTGTGAAGCATCAGTCGAATTACGTACAACATGTACGTGATGGGCCCATCTCTAAAATGAGAAACAACAATGGTTCAAAGATTGCTGGTAGCATCATTCCCTAGAATCATAACATAATCTTAAGGAAAGTTCAATTTTCACTTTAAATTCAACACAAGGTATCCGCTACAGCAATCCTTGCATTTATCCAGGCTCTATTCCCTACTGATAAGAAACTCAGATAACTTTTCCTGTAAAGTGCAGCTCTCTTCAGAAACATGAGAGAGACATAGCTGAATCTTTGATTCTTGTCTGTAACTCTGTATGACATTTATCTGAAAGAACAGCTCTGATCAGGTACCGTATTCATTTGGGGTCTCTAGATTTTGAGTCCTCGAAGAGACCAGAAAGAAATAGATTTTCCAGTTTGTTTACTTTGAATCTTTGGTGGCATATTTTTTAATGACTGTCACTGTTCCACAGTAGTTTGCTTTCCTTTTGCTGGTTTTGTATGTGAGGAAGAAAAAATATTTTTAAAATAGCAGTATATAACTGCAATGTCATAACTGGCAGAAGGGGAAGAGCAACAGCTTTTAATTTATTTTTTTAAAAAGCTTGAATTTCAAGTTGACAGCATCTCTTTAAACTAATGAGACCAAATAAGAGGCGGAAAACATGCAAACGCACTAGGAGAAAGTTTGGATGGCACTGTTGACAATTAACTAAAGATTATTAATTCCCCTGATACACATTGTAATAATGATAATTATGATTAACTCATTTTGTTTCATTGTGGAGGCTGTTAACATTTGATTTCCTGGGCTTTTCCTTGCAATTTACATTAATTACTGTCCACCTCCTGTCTAGTTTTCCTACTGAAACTTTACAAAAATTAACAGTCTTTAATGCACTCAACAAGTCTTTTCCAATTGACATTCAACCTAATTGGCATTGAGATATTTTCACTGCCTGTCTGCCCCCTCCTCATACCTCTCAAAATAAGAATTTTGTTGAAAGCAGCTTGTTCCTCCCTTTTCTTACCTTGACTTGCAGATATGCCTTTTTCATTTGCTAACTCCAGTAACTGACTTATTTTCCAGCCCAGATCCTTACCATTGCACACGGCTCCACTCACTCTCATATTTCATGGAGTCCAGCATCCAAGCTACAGATTCCTATTTGTTTCCTGGTCCTTTGGCTGAGAGTAATTTGCTGCCACCTCATCCACCCTTATCTATCTGCTAGATCCCCCAGCCACTTATACAAGTAACCTTCATCATCAAGTCTTCCTAATAAAGTCAATGAAGACTGCTCTGTGGACCATTGTCACAAATTATGGATAATCTGCATAATCAAGATATAGGAAGAATAGGTCTAAACTTGGATTATCAATTTCATACAATAGGTAAACCTGTTTTCTTTCTAAAGTCTAGCAATGGCTACCTCTTATGAAGCTCATACCTGTCCCAACCTACGCTTGTTCTGGACAATTAATACCATGCGGGAATTTCAAGATTTATCTAGAAATGTTACAGGAGAAATACCGTCGGAGTCTTCACATTGCTAATACTGGCAGAGCCTGAGAAAGCTTTAGTGATCCCTGTTACACTGACTTGAGACTTTCAAATCCCTTTCGGGGAGTTTTTAAACTGTAGTTTTAAAAAAAAATCCACATATTCCAGAAGCTGAAGGAAACCCATGATTCATACTGGTGTCCCACTGGATCTGCAATTTTTGCCAAAATCTAGCTCAGATTTTGGAAGGATCTCAACAGCTCTCATTCTCAGTGAATGCTATGTATATGCTGTCCCCAACCCAGCTATTCTACACATTCTGAGAAGCATGTTCATATCCATAACTAATATAGCTACCTCTTCTGTATGCTGTATACCTGCACGCTCGAACGCTCCTGGGAAATTCTGTTCCTAATTCCCGTAACAGTGCAGTGTCCCCAGCATGGCAGGCTGTGTGTATGCACTGCCGGGGGCACAGGAGCAGCTGTCGACAAAGCTGCCAGACACTTTCCATTATAAGAATTGTTTTTCAGTTGCTTATAAAATTTACACTTTGCTGTATGTTCGTATAGGGCTGTGAGGAGAAGGACTCCATCTCTCAGGAGAACAAGCAACATTGTTAGCAAAAGCTGCTTGCTTAGGGAGCCCAAATGCTTCTGATAAAGCCTTTCTCCTCCTCTTCCTCCTCCTCCTCCAGCAAGTGCTGGATTAAGCTGTCTCAGCCTTTGGGCTGTCGCCTGGCCAATGCAAGGGCTCCGCTGCAGCTCAGCTCCCCATGAACCTTGGTGATTGCAATGCTGCGCACCATGCCGCCCTGACCCCTGGGGGATGAAGGAAAATTACTCTGTGAAATTCCTCTTGGGAAGGCTGGCTTTACCTGATGGCCTTCCCATCAACGCAGCCGTGGCTCGAGAGCCTGTCCTGTGTGGCGAAGTAGCAGAGCAGACAGTAGCTGAGCTGCAAACAGCATTGGGTCTGCCAACTTTGGGAGCTGTAGGACCTCAGGTTTGCAGAGCAGAAGAGACCAGAGCTGTGGGCCAAGTACCACGTACCCAGTTGGCCCCACTGCTGGACAGTCAAACCGAGTCAGCCCAGGAGCTGCCAGAGGGCTCTGCAGAGCCAATGTGCCAACAGAGCTCCTTTGCAGACACAATGCATTTATTTTACTTGCTTAATCAGATTTTCCTTGTTCGCTACTGGCAGATCAACTGCCCATGTCTTCAGTGTCCTTCTACAAACAGGCTCATCAATCACTCCAGGACTAAACCTAGTAAGACTGTGATAATACAAGCACAGCACATAAATACATTTGCATACCGCATGGTGATTTTAGAAGAAAACAATTTTTTCCAGGCCTCGTGTAGATGAAAAGGGCAATTATCGGTGCAATAATACTGCAGCAACATTTGCAGAAGCTTTAGCATCCCACTGCAACTTCAACATTGGACACAGATCCACAAACCAAGGTCTGCACCTATTTGCCACCACAAAGTCCCTTTCATCTGCTTGTACCTAAAAGAAAAAAAGAAAAAATCCCCAAGACTCTTTTTTTTTTTCTTTTTGCCAGTGTCATATCTTTGAGGCTTCAGGTTTCCTCCCTCACAGTGCCCCTGAAGTGCTTTGGGATGCTGTATTTTCCCTGAACTTTCAGAAGGGAAGCAAAGGTACAAACAAGCCATTTCCAGGCTTTGATTCTTTTAGTTCATCCTCTTTGGCTTGACATCAGCCTGTACCTGTATTTAGGGATCCTCTCATTCAGGGTTCACAAAGAATTCTGCCAATATTGGGAAATTCTCAGGAGCCATTGCCTTCCCCTGTCTAAAAGCAGGTGGAGAGGGAGAGATGGGGACACAGCAGAGAGAGACAGGAGTATGAGGCATATTTCTGGACTTCCATTTGGCTGCTTTAACCATTCAAACCACGCTCCCAAAAATGTAGCTGTAGAGCTGCACTGTTGGAGGGGGACTCAGGAGCTGGAATCAGTAAGAAAAAGATGCAGCCCAACGAGATTTTAGTAAGCCCCTGTTCTGGTACAACATGGGACATTATAGGAATGCAGGTCTCATACAAACAAGGACACTTCTTCAGTGCCGCCTTCTAGATTTTCCCTGACATAGCTCCAGTTCCAGGACATCTGTACATTCAGGAAGAACAACTTGCAGTGGAAACTCAGCAGGATCGAGGGTAGATCCTCATCCCCAAAAAGGGTGGTGTCATCAAAACAAACGTCCCCTTTTTTGAAGGCTTTCAGCGCACAGAGACCCTCACCTGGGACACCAAAGATAAACCCAAGTGCTGACTTTGCCTTCAAGGCTCAAGAAAGCAACGAGCAGGTCAGATGCCCATTTTTCCAGAGCTGCTGGACCCCTGGTTCGCTACGCAGGGAAGTGAAAGAAACATTGGGATGCTGAGATGCTGCTGAAGGAGTTGGTGCTGGGAAGCAGCCTGACCTTTCTCAAAATAATGAAAAGAGACTGTGAGAAATGTTCCTCTTGGATATGGGTGTAATAACTTCCCCATGGGATGCGAAGAAGTAACTGAAAATATAGGTCAGGTGGGGTGGTGCTGGAAGGGGATTCTCAGGTTGGTTTGAAGGAGAGAAACAGAAAGTATTCATCAAACATTAAGAACTTTGGGGAACAGGAGAGGAGACAACTAAGTTGTGTTATCTGGAGAAATTCAGAAAAGAAGGGGAAAGGGTGAGGTGAAATATAAATATAAGATGAATGTGTAGAAAGGGCTTTCTCTTGGGTGAATGGGAGAAAAGAAATTTGCTAATGCCTTCCTGTGCAGTTAGTCTGTTTTTCTTGTTATTTTCCCGGATAATAAAAATGTTCCAGAGGGACGTGGTTAACCAAATCCCTCGAGAAGAAAGGTTTTTACTTCCTTCTTTTGCTTCTCTTCACCTTTATCAGCACTGAGAAAGGGATGGGACTAAACCAAATTCACAGAGCCGTTCATCATCAGCCCAGGGGAAGTCAAATCCCCGTGCAGAGGTTTTCACTGGCAGAAGGACAAATATGTGGTATATGCCAGTGGGTGTCCATTGCCTGGACTTCCTGCATATTAGTTCCCCTGCCTGATATTTTATGTTACGAATGTGACAATAGGTAGGGTGGCATCCCCATGGTGCAATATGATATCAAAATGCCATAAATAGCAGCGAGGCAATGTCTGAAGACAGTAAGAGACTATTGGATATCACCCAGTCAGTGCATATAAGAAAGTCTGAAATAGGCTAATTCTGCTCCCACAGATATGAATAGGGATTCATCTATTTAAATTCCCAGGAAAGCTCGTCTGAATTGACTTCTGAATGGAGTAGCTTAAACCCCTGCATGCAGAATTATAGCTGCCTTTGATGGTACAATTTAGTTCACTCCCAAAGGAGCAGTGGATCAGAAGCTCTCATTGAAGACAGGTTGTCAACTCCATTTAAGATTAACACGGATCTTCATTTCCTGCTCCTGGAGTTGTGGCACCCAGGGGTGGCTGGGCAGAAGGTGGCCAGTCCCATCCCATGCTTGTTGTTTCTTCTTGTCCCTGGGTGAAAGAATGGATCTTGGGTTTGGATGATTTTGCTGGTGTGCTATGCTTCTTGTAGGGCAGCTTGAGTTGTACAAAGAGTAGATTTTGGGGAAACTCAAATATGTACCCTGGCAGTCACATGTCCAGGGCTTGCTTTAACACTGGCAAGGAGAAGATGGCCCCCAAACTCGGGCGTCTGGAAGCAGAGATGGGTCCCCTGGTTTGGACATGTAGCGCTGAACAGGTGCTGTGGGGCTGTTCTGGCTGTCCCTGTCCAGGTTGAAAAGTCCCAAGTGCATGACGAGGATGGAAGGAGGGTGCAAAATGTGAAGATTTCTCAGACTTTTGTAGTCATTTTTAGAAACAGAAATATAATTGGTTAGCTGCCTAGACAACTGAAGCCTATATATTTGTTGGAGTATTCATTCATACTGCATTAAATTCAGCACTTTATTTATTTTTTGTAAGTAGGTGTTTTATTTGCAGGAAATTATGACAGCCACTGAATCAATCTGACCTTTACCAGTGGGAGTACGTTCCTGCAGCTCTGTGCTGGGAGGAGCTCCAGCAATGTCATTGATTTTACTCTCTCTGAAACAACACTCCACTTGCTCTCTTAGACCAAACACCTGCCCTGCTAATGTGAAATCACTTGTGTCTCAGCTGCTTCATTAATCACACGGATGTTCTGATATTTTGCATTTCTAATCAAACTGCTACCTGCCATATCAATACCCAATTGATGAATTATGTTTACAGTCCCAATAAAGGCTTTGCAAGAATACTGATAAACTTTACACTTAAAAAGTAAAATTACATCTAGAAACAGCCAAAACACTGCTCACTTAATTTCACACAGTTATCTCTGTGCTGAGTCTGATCATTTGTGTTTGACTTAAGCAAACTTCAGAAGGGCATTTGGATGCATCAGGAGATGCAGAACCAACCACTTTCTTTCCATAGTTTGCTTCAATAATTTATAAACTCCCTGAAACACATTTGCACCTTATTTCTCATTTAAATTTGTCTAGCCTTGTTTTGAACCATCATTTCTTATTATGCCTTTGTCCATAATTATAAAATGAATTAAAGAACACTTACATTCGCAGTTAATTTTCCTTTTAAGGTCACCTTGAACTTTTCTTTGCTAAGCTAAAGTGATGATGATCTTTACATCAGAATTATATTTCTTCCAGTCTCCACAAATTTTTTAGTGTATTTTTGCACTCTCAGTAAATTTTCATGATTCTTTTAATGTAAGTATGCCAGAACTGCACATTACCCTAGGCCTAGACTAGCCAATATTGTACATAAAGGTAAAAGCCACCTTTTCACCCTTAATCATTAATTCCCTCTACACTGCCAAGAATTTCATTAACCCTTTCTGTCACCAAATGTTGAGCAGTTCATGCATTCTGACTTCTCGGAATGCTTTATAGAATTACTTTCCAGAACATCCAACCCCCATCTGGATGTTAGAACCAATGCTCTTTCAGCCAAAGCAAATATTGCAGACTATCCACAGACACACATGCCACACATGACACCTGCACATATGTCGGGTCTTTGACTTCTTCCAGGTAAACAGAAATTTAGGCATGTCAGTCCACAGCCAGCATAGGAATGGACAGATATGAGCAATGCGATGACTATCTTGTTCACACAGAGATAGCAGGTCTTCTTGGTTTCAAAAAAACCTAAGGAACTTGTAGGGACTCCACCATCTGGAAAACAGAGTCCCTCATAAGTTTTGCAGTATTTATGCAGAAAACATACCTGCATACATTCAGGTTTTCACACGGGTGTCTGAGGAAGAAAGAACAATCACTAATGCATAAAAACGGCTTATGTGGAAGACTCTGCAGCCTTCCCCATCCTTGGCATGGAGAGCGTCCGAGCTGCCATGGTACGGGCTAGCCAGGGGGGAGGCAACCCTCCAGTCCTTCAGCTAAACTTATTCTGTTCTTCAGAGAGGAACGAGGGATTCGTTAATCCAAAATCTAACATTTTAGCTGGGAATTTGGCAATTGCTTGTACAGGGAGAGACCTGAGGTCTCGTCCCTGCTCTGAAGGCAATACACACATTAGACTGGAAGGGATTCGTTAAAATGCTAAACTGCTTTTTGGAGCAGGACCAGGAATACTAACACGAAGCAAAGAGCTTACCCCAAACTGATCCCTGGACTGTGCTTACATTAATTTATGACAACAAAGTTTCTGCTCTGTTCAGTAATCACTTCAATTTAAATGAGTAACAATAAAAAATTAATGAAATGTAGCTTTATCTAGGGTGGAATTATTTACCATAAACTTTGATTAAATTTTCATAAGGTCCTAATTGATTTTGGCACATACATTTCATTGTCTGTCTACAGGACTTTGTCTAGTAAGCCGTTATATGAGCTCTAGAACATTTTTTCTAGTAATATTTTGGTTCCACACCATATCACCTTTTCTCCGTTGTAGTCCTACTTTTCCCAAACAAGTGGTTTATCTCCAACCTAGCAGCAGCCTCACAAACGTTTTTGTCTGTGTGCTGGGTGGTAGTTAATGACGACCTCTAACAAGAGCCTGCTGAATTACACCAATCAAGGAATACTTTTGCTGGGGCTTTCCACTGCTGCAGCTATATTGGAGTACTGAATATATACACTGAAAAAAAACCACAGGCCTCCTAACTGCTCTGTGCTAGTGATTAGACAAGATTAACATTTCACTGGAGCTGTGTCAGCAGGAATGTGAATGTGGACAAATTGAGCACAGTGATGATACTTTGTGGTGAACAAGTTTTCAATCAATGATTCAAAATTATAGCACGTTATCTTCCCTCAGCTAAAATTGCAGAGGGCTGCAGATAAAACGTTGACTTTATTTTCTGTATTTGACTGGAGATTATCTGTTTTTCTGTACTGAAAAGTCAGAATTATCAGTAAAGAATAGCCTTATTCACATCACTTTCTATCACACACTGAAAAGTATACAAGAAGTAAATTCCAAGTCCATTTTTTTTAAACTCCAGCAATAGGCAAGGGACATGGCTTGCCCCTTTGCCCATTGCTGCTGTTCCTGGGTGGGGAGAGTGATGAGCAGTCCAGAGGAATGGTTGTGGTTATCAGCGGGCAACACTGCCTGTGCCTGGGTGTGGAAGAGACGGGATCAGAGTCAGGTCCCCAGCCTTCCCCCCCATAAATCAGTCATCTCCATACCTGTTTCCTCAAAGCCTGGTCTCAATGGCATCAGGTCCCTAAACTGTCCTGGCTTCTTGTGATCTTCTCTGAAAAACAACAAAGCTCTTGGCTGCTGCAGGGCAGAGGACACCAGACAGAAGTGGCTGCCCCATTCTCACGGAAGATGATATGGGGGTGGTGATGAGGTCCCTGCAACGCTGCCCCGTGTCCAGGGGATCCCTGCCAGGCAGCAGGGTGAAGACATGGACCACAGAAAACAGGGGTACTCAGAATAATTATTTTCTAAGACAAAAGAACAAACTTCACCAAAACCTCACAGGTGTGTGGTTAAGCATTGTCTGATGACACTCTAGTCCTGAACAGTGGCTTGTTGCAAACCTCTGGAGATCAGTGGGGATGCCCCCAACCTTTACATTGATCTGCAAAGTCGTCTGCTACATCACCTCTCCTTCATCACAGCAAAGACTGTGATTTTGCTGCAACTAGACACCCCGCAAAATAAGGCAACAAGCTGCTATTAATGACAGCTATATACACAAACATTGAAATCAGATGCACAAATAACTAACACCACGGTCCCTGCACTCCCCAGAGCACAGCAAACAGGAGCCACCAACAGTGGCAGGAATTTGCACAGCTGCTTCTGGGCTTTGCTTTGAGATCCTCCTAGTCTTATGGGCCCTTTGGAGACTCCTAGGAACTCTGTGAGCAAGTGTGGGGTGTCCCAGCTGCTGTTGGGTAGGGGTGGCGAGGAGGAGTTTTTCATCTAGCAAACTCCAGCTGTTCCTCATATTAAGGTGCCCTTGTCTCCAGCTGACTGCCAATGAGGGAGTACCAACCACCCATTCAACAAGCGTTAGAGACCAAGACAGCTGGAGGCCCAGTGCACGCTGAAGTGAAGCAGCTCAAAGATGAAGCAGTTTTTGCGGAAAGGTGCATGGGAAGAGGCTGGAAACTCTGCTGAGGGCAAAGTATGCATGCTCAGCAGTGGTGGCGACACACCACCAGACATGGTCACCAGCACCAGCTGGAGCAGCACAGCAGGACTCTTGTCTCAGGCCGAGCTCAGGGGCACTACACAGGTCTGTCCTGGCACTAGTCCTGTCTAATACCTTTACCAACGCTCTGGAGGAGGTGACAGAAGGCTTGCTCATCAGTTTTCCAGATGACACCAAATTGGAGAGACCAGTTGTTATGCTCAAGGACAGGGCTGCCATTCAGGTAGATCTAGACTGGCTGGAGGAATGGGCCAACAGGGATCTCATGAAATTTGACAAGGATGAGTGCAAAGTCCTGTGCCTGGGGATGGAAGGACCCTTTGCAATAACACAGATGGTCCTGATGGAGAGCAAATGGGATATCGGCCAACAGTGAGTCCTGACAGCAACGACAGCCAACAGCTGAAGAGATAGGAACGAGGAGTTATTATCTCCCTCTACTTGGCACTCGTTAGACCACAGCTAGATACTGCAAACAGTTTTGTCCCCTCCCAGTAGAAAAAGGACATTGATAAACTGGAGTGAGTTCAGGGGAGATGGTGGGGCTGGAGCAACTGCCCTGTGAGGAGAGGTGGGAGAAGTTGGGCTTGCTCAGCCTGGAGCAGAGATGGCTTGGGGGGGTCTAGCAGCAGCCCCCAGTGCCTGTGGGAAGGTCATTAAGGAGACCGAGATGGGTTCTTCAATGTGGGTCTGGGCAGGAAGAAAGACACAAAGGACATAAGTTGAAACACAAGAGTTTTACCCTGGGTGTAAGGAGACACTTTTTCTCCATGAGGACAATCAGGCAGAGATGAAGGCGTCCCAGAGAAGTTGTGCAGTCTCTGACTTTGGAGATTTTCAAGAATGGACTGGATGAAGCCCTGCGCAACCTGGTTTGACCTCAGAGCTGACCTGCTGTAAGTAGGAGGTTTCAGCAGAGAGGTCCCTCCCAGCCTGAGTTATTCTGTGATTCTCTTGGCAGCCTAACCCATCCACATCTTTTGATAACACTGACCTACTCTTACTAGCTATGGCCAGCAGTGATAATAATTTAACTAATCCAGTTTAAAAGTAGTCCCACATAGATACAAGGCAAGAAGAAGAGAGGTTAAGCAAATGAGACTCCCAGGTAAAGGCAATCATTCATCATTACCTTGAACCTGTAGATGTGAAAGAAGAGGGATAGCAAAAAGCCTTGTGTATATATTGAACTGTGGTAGTGTAACAGCAATAACATTGCATATTGCAGGGAAAAATTCTCAGGCAGGCTGGTCAAATACCGGACCAGGTTGCCCACAGAAATTGTGGAGTCTCCACCATTGAAGACACTCACAACTTGGCTGTACATGTTCTCATCTAACTTTGAAGATACAACTGGCCTTGCTCTGATGTGCTGTTACACCAGATGGCCTCCTAAAACCCTGGACAACATAAAACACAAGAATAGAAACCTCCCAAGAGACCTGAGATCCAGGCAGGAGAGGTGGTGCCAGGAGAGCACTGAGGAGATCTAGCTGAAAGCTGATAAGCATGGAAAGCTTTTACAAGACCCCTGACAGTCTCTTGCCCCTTCTTTGTTGGTTATTCTCCCCTAGAGAGAGCAGTTCTTCACCTCACCAAGAGAAGAGATGGAGCTCAGCGCTGAGCACATTAACAACCTCTTCACTTACAAGTACAGCATGAGAAAATGAGGTCTTAGTATGAGAAAATGAGTTCTTTGGGCATATTACTATCCTGGTTTGAGGTAAAACAGAACTAATTTTCTCTTCAGTAACTTCACTTTTTAGCTAGGCCTCTTCTAACTACTGAAATTAACAGCATATTGTGCAGATACTGTTCGGTCTCAGAGTGATGAGACCAATGCTTATAGCTGATGCCAAGGAATGGTATGCAGAGAGGCTCTTGCTTATCCTTATTGCTATAACACCCAAGGCCAACCAACTTTGTTACTTGCCCCATTGGAGGGTTGGAAGCGGAAAAGAGTAGAGGGGTAGCACCTGTGGGGAGGAGCGGACAGGACAGGTGACCCAAAACTGACCAACAGAGTATTCCATCCCATCTGCCTCATGCTCAGTATAAATGCTGAGGGACCAAAGGGTCAGGGCTCTTTCCTCAATGGCTGGCATCCAAGTAGGACTCTGTTCGTCTGCCTTTGATCCCAATCCTAAATGCAGATCCAGAATCCGGTTCCTGTCCGTCACTGAGTCCAGTCTAGGACTTCCCTGGTGCCAGCCAATGACGTGATTGTCATCCTGGGAGCTTGATACAGTTTTGTATATATTTCATTATTTTCTTTTTATTTTATTATTAATATTTCATTAAAGTAGTTTAGTTCCTTCTAAACTCATAAGTCTCTCTCTCTCTCTCCTGCCTCTCTTTGAAGAGAGGTGGGGGAGAGCATCTGTCGCTCTGCCCAGTGGCTGGTTCAGCCCAAACCGCAACGACCACAAAGGATGAAAACATGGAATTTTTTCCTTAAGAGCCGTTCCTTTCAGGAGACATTTGATACTATTCGTTTTGTCACCAGTGGCAAGGCATCAGCTGAAGACATGATTTCTATGACACATAAGAGACATGACAGCTCATCTAGCTCATATGTGGCTACACTTTTCTGGCTGATGTGGCTGAACGCCACCCACAGGAGTTCAGCAGTACGTCCATCTTCCATCCACCTGCAAAAAGGTCTGAGAACCATGGGATCTCCCTGCTTGCTGTTGCTGGAAACACCTTGCTCAAATGATTTTAGAGCACTGCAAGAGAGTGCAGCTGAAAAATGCTTGCTGCACATGTTGGGTGGATACAGAGATGACTGAAATATTATCAAGAGTAGCAGAGGCTGCTTTTTCTGAAGGGAGAACTGATGATAGACCAGGTCATCTAAGGGAAAGGATGGTGCTGGAGGATATGAGGATGGAGGTGTCACATGCCACCAGCTGCCCCTTTGCAAGCAGTGATTGCAGTGACTCACAGCTGCAGCCACTCTGCCTGAATCAGCTGCTGGAAAGACCGGGAGCAGCTACAAAATCTTAAGGCTCTTTCACGGTGGGACTTTATGGGAAACACCCCCGGCACTCATCTCAGCTGGCTCCGGCTGACACCAAGCCAACGGGAGGCACTGCTCCCCAGCTCTGTGTGCAGGGAAGGGAAACCGCCGTCCTCAGCCTCTCCACCACCATCGGAGACTTTTCTAACCAGGCAGCTTCAGGAAGCAGGTCATGACCATAATCTGGCGCCTTGCTGTGCCTTCACTCATGTCACAAAGGCTTTTGATATAACTATAAATTATAAATAAAACCCATAAATAAGCAGGCAGTGACAGAAATGAAGCATTTTAACTGATTGGGAGCTGTCTAATTTTTGTTTCTTAAGATTATCTGCCTTTGAACGTTTGCTACGGTTCCGTTTTTCATCCCACTTGGGCAGGAATATTTACCAATATCGAAAAATACCTCACTTTCATTTTTGGAGTCTAGCCACCATAAATTCAGATCAAACATCCCTCCTACAGGACACAGTGTGTTGTGTCCTTGCGGAGGACTGCTATGAAACAGCGAAGTGAAACGTAATCTCTGATAATGCAGTGCCTTGGACCCGGGAGCTCACAGGATTGCCACTAGAGATAAGTGAAGTTTTGCCATGTGAGAAGGGATGAATTCTTGTCTCTGAGGCTCAGGATGTTTCCTCCCTATGGAGACAGACCCCATTTCTCTCTGATGCTTATACTGCAATATGCTAATGGCAGTGACCTTCTTCAGGATTTATTACAGCTCTAGATGGCACAAGGGAAGCTAAATAATAATGACAGATCCATGCCCCCAGGGAGCACCCAGAGTAAGAAAAGCACACTAAAAGAGATGGCAAGACACAAAAGATGTAGGAAGAAGAATGAGACACCCAGAGAAGAAGATCCTTCTGTACAGCTTTACACTTGCTATCTCTGCCCCATGTCGCTGTCAGAGTCGGAGACAGCATCTCTGATGATGGGTGGGTACGAGCCAAAGTGACGTAGCCCTAAGCCAGAGGTCTGAGCTCCTGCTACCAGGGCACACGGCAACATGCAGATGTGTCATTGTTCCTGATGGAGGAGCAGGCAGAGCGGTGTCACAGATGGCCGAGTGTCTGTTGCTACAGCACTTCGGTATGACAGATGAGCAATGGATCTAATTATATCACTGGAAGAAGAGAGCCATCTTGCACTCTCCTGTGATCTACGCTACTCATTGCAGAGCTGCTGTGTAGTACAAGGTGCAGTGGAGCATTAGCTGCTCTACAGCCCTGAAATACATCACGCATGTACCCATTCTGTGGCCGTCCTAATATACGGCACTGCCTTTGCTTGCCAGTCCATCACTTGAAAAAGGGACAGGAGGTGTAAAAAGCCTCAGTCAGATAACTGCATTGAGAGTATAAGTTTCACACAACTCATGCAGAAAGCAACGAACTGTATCGAGGGCTTATATTCACTTTCCCCTGTCCGCTCAGCAGCTATTCATAAAAAAGCATGAAAGAACAATTCCAGCTGACTGCATGCCCTAATGCACTTATGTTCCTGTAATCATTCTGTTTCATCTCGATTATAACCAGAACACGTGATGCAACCAGAGAGGGAGAATGACAGCAAGAAAAGAAGAGGTACAGCTGCACAATTGTTACCTATTGATGTATGTGCCTGATGTTATAACATGTAAGTGCCTGAGACAAAAGAGTTACTGCAGACCACTGCCCTGGCACGCTGGACCTGAGTGGACGAGGTGGTGTGTCAGGGCCCACGCATGGTTGTGCATCTCCAAGAGGTAGACTCCATGTTTCCTCTCTGCTGTACACCTGACCCCTTTCCTGCAGGTACCAGAGCTGCTCTGCACAATTTTACAAATTGTTCATTTGTAGATGTTTTGATGTAAAGAAGTGAGAAAAGTGAGAAATGGGGGCCCTTCTGAAGGTTTAAGTGCTTGCGAGAACTAAAGAGGTAGCAACTAAGATAGCAACAGTTGACAATACTCAACTCCTATGGAAATCCTCTACTACCACTATTGCATCATCCCTCAGACCAGTCCTCTTCCAAAGGCTGAATTAATATCATAATCTAGCATATTAATGTATGAGGAGCTGCAATAGAATCTAACACTTTAATTTTGTTTGTATAAATCTGACACTGGCAATTCATAAAACACAACATACAGTGGAGTGATGGGCATGCAGAAGTATGCATTCTTCTATTTTTCACTCTGGATGAAAAATCTGCTAATGAAATTGAATTATCCAATATAGTCTGCTAACTATGCTACCCTTGGGCTGCAGAGGCATGTGAGTTTTTGCAAATCTACAGTCTGTTCTTTTTAAAGAATGACTATATGGAACAGGCAGAAAAAAATTATATTGGTGATTCTCATTTTTTTAAAAAAAAAGTGTTTTTAAGCAATATGTTTTAAGGAAACTATCTAAAGAAATTAAAATAGAGATTTTTATTGACACCTTCTCTAACAGACTCCCTGCGACTTCAGTAGTGGATCTACATACTGTATGGCTTATGGCACTGCATCATTAGTCAATGTATAATGACCTTACGACCTCAATGACTTTTATTTTTCCATCTAAACTCCCCATTTTAATCCTGCCATTTGGTGCCGGGTGTAATCAGATCATACCAGAGGTGTGTGAAGGAGCAACCGTGTAAAGATATGGATGCGACTGCAAAGATAAATGCCAGCCTCCAGCGTGGAGGGGTGCCTAGGCTGCTGCGAATGGCTCCAGCATCCCCAGCTGTGGCAGGCATTGCAGGGTTATACAGCGCCCAAAGCAAATCAACGTAGTCACCCGTTATCATGTTGCTGGGTCCAAGAAAGCAAGCAACTCATCACCGCAGACTTCTTGAGGCTACTTGCTGTTTTGTTGTTTGGGCTGTCTATTATAGGTGTATTTTCATATGCCAGCTGTCTCACCAGGGCAGAACAGAGACGTAAACACAGCCTACTTGCGAAGTGGATAAGATATCTGTCATAGGTCATGTGTTCTTGTTTCCCTGCTTTCACACTGATGCTACTCTGTTCCTCTTCAGCTGTTGATAACTGTTTTTTTAGGAGGCTGAAGCCCTTAGGCTGTTGGCCTAATCAGGAAGGAACGATGTCTCACTAGTGATTTTTATTGCTGTGGTGGATAATTACTACCTGCAGCATCTCCTGAAGTCTGCTGGCTTTTTGTGCCCTGCAGAATTTCTGAAGAAATGGCTTGGGAAAAGTTTCGGAGATGGGACTCTAGGCAAAGTTGAAATTACAAATAGGCTTCAAAAGTCTTCATCTATATTTTACGTATTGTGGCAATTCCCAAATTCTTAATCTTAGGCTAACAGAGCTCCTAAATGCAGAACAAACCCTGATGCTCTTCCTTGATATATTTACCACACAGGCACATAGATTCTGCTTCTTCATTTTTGAATCACTTTAATTAATAGTTTTAAGGAACAAGTAAAGCCTTTAAAATTTTTGCACAGACTGGAATCGTGCTTAAGTAACCAGTGCAAATGCAGTGGTATTTATATACCCCAGTGGACAACTGCCTTAGTTTACAGCTATTCATTTCTAACAAGGTTTCTCTGACTTACATCTGCTACAGATCGTGCCCTGTGTCTTGAAATGCATCTAGTTTGTGCACGATGGTTGGGATTTAAAAGGAGTCTACGCATATTAGTTTCCAAAATCCCATTACATTTTAATAAGATTTCTACTTCTAACAGACTGAGGTCTCTCAAAAAACTCGGCTTGAATTCCCAGTTTCCACACTGCTACCACTAAATTAACTCTGTGGCAATTCTTTCCAGAAAGTTTAGTGTTAATTTTTTTTTTTTTTTTAGCAGCTCCTCTCCTGCATTTCAGTGGTTTAGGACTTTCTTCTTGCTTGACTTGTTTTTGTGCTTCATGTTTTTTTTATCATCCTTGCTAAGGATATCTCCGAATATAGAGTGACACTCATACCTGACACCATGAACAGGAAAATTGATGAGTCACAGCAGCTCCAATTTCCCACCTGCATCAGCGATGGAGAAATATCCTGCTAGGAATAACTGTGCACTTTATAGTCAGCTTCCCCCACTCCCATCACCCTGAGTTACAGGTTTTTTCTAAACTGCACATTTACAAATGCACACAAAAAAATAAGCTTCAAGATATAGAGACAATCAAGGCATGCTGTCCGTTAGACATCACCAGAGCTGTCCCACCACCTGGCCTTTTCCGGTCAGCCTGAATTCTATTCCACTTTGATCACCAACATGTGTTTCCTAGGTGGGATGCAGCCATGAGATGGAGGAGGATGCTGCAAAGTCCTACAGGGCTATTGCATCTCAGAAGCGCTGCATGGAGTGGTACTACGGGGTGGAGGAAATCCTATACCTCCTTTACATTCCCCTTATATCCCTGCCCAGCTGCCAGGGAAGCTGTTTCCAAACGTTTTGAGCCAACAGACTGTGGTCAGCCTGTAACGTATTTCTCACAGGCTCTCCAGCACTTCATAAACAGTGAAAGCACAGTGTGGAGGGAGAGCTGGGGCAGCTGCTGTGCCTGGGGACCACCAGGGTTTCTGGTGACCTCTCGCCACTGGTTTCACTGGTGCTTTTCAGGCATTAATGCCTGGGAGATAAAGGGGGGAATTTTCAGTTGGAGTCGCTCCCGTTGCAGGAGGGGAGAGAGGTTGGCCTTCACAGCACATAGAATGGCAGATCTGTCCATCTCTTTGGAAACAAATCGTACCTGTGAGAATTTAACTGGTGTAAAAATCTTCCCTAAGTATATAGTCAACATCAGCCTCTTCCAAGGAATCTCTCTTCTCTCTAAAAGATTGCTGTCTTTAGCAGCTACTCATGTCTAACTGTGAGAGAGCCTTTGCATTCATTCCTGCTTGTAAATAATACAATAAAATATATGGGCAGCTCAGATGCTGTAGTGCTTGCAGCATCTTTGATGAATGCACATACAGATACACATTTCTTCTATTCATTCTGAAATATTTCAGATACCTTATCACAGCAGGAGATGCTGGTTTCCTCAGAAACACTCTGCGGAGCCCTTCTTGCTGAGATCTTGTCAATGCTTCGAGTTGTGATCCTCAGCTCAGGGCTCTGCTCAGCATCGTGTGGCCTCTCACTGACAACAGCTCTGTTGGTGTTTCACCAACATTTTTTTCACACTAAGTGCCTTGCAAGGTCGGGGGAGCAATTCAGAGTCCTTTCCCTCGCATGGGCTGTAAGGGACAGCTTTGGAGGGATGTCCACCAGATGAAGGCTTGGCCATCAGCCTTCACACCTCATGCTGGGGCTAGACACTGTTACAGATGCACACATGGGGCCATCTGTGTGAGCCTCACTTCCAGAGGGACACTGTTTGTGTCATTTCAGACATTTTCTTTATATGTTGCCACAAGTATTTTGAATCCACAGTGTTATGGAGTGCTCTGTGTGTTCAGAACACCTTCTAGGCTCAAGGGACGACCCTGTCCCCTGCTAAACCCTAAGGGCTGTCATGGCAGTGGTGTCCTTCTCCTTTTGCTCCTTGAGCCCAGGTGGACAGGGCATGAAGGCACTGGTCCAGGCTGGGGCCATCCCTTGGGGCTGACTGGTGAGTGCTGAGGTGGCCTTCTGCATGCCCAGGCGAACAGGTTGGTGGGGCCAGCAATGCTTCTCTGGGCAGTCAGCCAGAAACCCTCCTGCTTCTCCCACTCAATCCACCAAAATGCAAATGCTGGCTCCGTGCCATGCTCCATCCCACCACTGAACCAATTATTACAACAGCCCTATGAAAGCAGATTAAATTAATATTTTCCCCATCTAGGAAATTGCAATCCTTGGAGGTGGGGAGGTGGACCAAGAGGGTAAGTGACTTGCTCACAAGGACTCAGACATTTTGTCCACCCTCCCACCTTCTCCCTGCAGAGCAGTGGAAAGCACATAGTCTCAGGTTGGGAGGCTAGAGACAATCACCTCCAGTGTAGCCACCAGCCACCTCATAATGACACAAAAAAGGACCAGGCTATCAACATATCTTCCAGTTAAGGACAGAAGTAGGGCCCTACACTTCCAGCCCACTACTTTTGAAAGCTTGGCAGCCTGAATTGCTCTCACGGCTGAGGAGACTCAGGATGACAAATTCTGCTTGAAGCCATCTTCAGTGTGTACTGAAGAGAGTCAAAATTGTGGAGGGTGACCACACTCACATTTGCAGCGAGGAGAGCGAAAAGTGTCACTTCAGTGCAGAGCTCTTAGAAACCACTGTAGTTTCTACCTCTGTGCGATGTGCTGAGGTGTGCTCTCAGCATGCAGTGAGCTCTGGTGACTTCTCAGTGGTGTTCCTGCTCTTCTGCCCTTACTGTGTCATCTTCATCCATCCAGTTACATGTTTTAAAATGTTCTTTGCAGTAGGGATAACAAAAAGTGAACAGAAAATTAACGTGATTGTGTAGGTTTCATTAAAAACAAACAGCAGGATGTAAAGGCCAGATCTCACACATAGATTTAGCTTGGATCTATGGAATTGAAAGGCTAAACCAGGAGGTAGAAAGTAAAATATACTATTTATTTATTTATTTATTTATTTTTCTTCCTAGCCAAAGAAAACAACGACTTTAAAAAATCACAAATCTAACATGCTGCTTCTGTCGGGATACTGATCTCTGCATTCACTGGGCTAATCATACAAGCATTATTTTCAAATTATCCTAACGTACTGGAGACTGTGCATAAAACTTGTTGGAAAACATGAATTATTTTTGATGTGAAATTTAAGGAGTGAAGAGAAACAAGAAGTAAAAGCTAAAAAAAAAAATGGCTGTGGTCATGAGAGAATGGTGTAACAGCCAGGCTTTTTTGAGTGTGATCTGTAACACTGCCATCATCTCTAGCTCTCTGCTTTCCTCTCTGTGGTTTTCCTGCCACCTTGCTTTAAAGCACAAGCTCTAGACTGGAGTTGTTTGGCGACTGTCAGACATTGTGCCCAAAGAAAAATGTCTTACTTTTTTAGCTTTTATTTCGAGTAGCTGTATTCTTTTAAGTTCATCCTTTTTACCATCGGCCATGGTTGCAGACAGCCAGCTGATTGTCAACAGTTTCCTACTGCACTGATTCATCTCTCAGTGCCTTTTCATTTTCCCATCAAAAAGTGTTTGTAAGTAAAAAATGTTGACCAGTTCTGTCGTGCTCTCTGAAACATTAAAAGAACAGTGGGTTTGAAGTCTCATAACGAGCTGTCACATCTTCCCTTTTTCAGTGGGTTTCTTTGACCATAGCTGAGCTCGCTGATTAGAATGCAGGATTTTTACTACTAGACGAATATAGAAAAAATGAGGATGCCTGCTGTGACAAGCAATTACAGTGAGAAGAAATATTAAGGGTATTAAATGTAGCTGTCTGGAAGAAACCCCTCAAAATTATAACAGTGCTTTATTTCAGGTACAACAGAACTGTGATGCTATTGCACTGGCACTGGCATTTCAGTTCACATCTGGAATGCTCTTTAAACCTGAGTCGGTAGTCCCCCTTCACTGTGTTTGGGCCACCTTATGGAAAGGCCTTGGAGTGCACGAACAGGATTCCTTTTGATGAAAGAAGACTAGGAGATATTTCCCATGAATTCACCAGTGTCTCTGATGGGTGTTCATCCTTGGGGACAGACTGAATCTAGTCTGAGGGAAACTGCCTTGGAATGTGAGCAACCTGGGTGTCCGCTGCTCAGCACCAATGCTGCTTCTGCACAGACCCACTCCAAGGCATTGCACTTGCATAGCCTGTGACTAAGGGAAGGTGACAGAATAGTCCCTGAAATCAGCCAAGAAAAGAAAAGAAAAGAGAAAAGAAAGCCTCACTGAAGGTATCTGAGTTACAAACACTGCAATGTTTGTAACTCAGATACCTTCAGTGAGGCTTTCTTTTCTTTTTTCTTTTTTCTTTTCTTTTCTTTTCTTTTCTTTTCTTTTCTTTTCTTTTCTTTTCTTTTCTTTTCTTTTCTTTTCTTTTCTTTTCTTTTCTTTTCTTTTCTTTTCTTTTCNCCTTTCTTTTCTTTTCCTTTCCTTTCCTTTCCTTTCCTTTCCTTTCCTTTCCTTTCCTTTCCTTTCCTTACCATCATCATCCCTGTAAAAATCTCAGTGTCTTCCAGTAGTGCATTAAGCAATATGAGCAACGTTTATCAACATTTACACAAAGGATAATCAAGACCTCATTGTTTCCAGGTTCTCCAAAACTGAACAAGATTCTGTAATAATGAAATTCTCTTATTGATTCAACTGATCAAAATGTATTTGCATTAGTAGCACAGGATAATTGGGGCACATTATAACAAAACAACTGATTGGTAATGTAATACTGTTCTGAATGTGAATACATTATCCTTTCATGCATTTAATATTTCCATTAATCTCTAACTTGGTGCCATCTTCAATTTTGCTGAACAGCCTTCAAGCTGGGAAGCTTGAAGCTCTTTAAATCTACTCGTATATTTGCAGACCCTCTTAGACTGCCTGAAAATATGAACCTTTAATTTTAAATCAGTCTGAAAAATCAGCGTAAGATAATGCTTGCATTGGTATTCTTCCCTTTCTTCTCTCAGGGCATTGCTTACTACTTTTTTTCCTTAGCAGAGGAAGCATAAGGGACTTGGCAAATGTAGAACTGCAGCTCTTTACCTCTGCAATGTACATGGCTGCTATTATCCTAAGTCACCAATATGTCAACGTTTCCAGGCTTAGCCCAGTTGCCTCATGAACATTTCTGATGCAGGGAGCCCCATGCTTCTCCAGGCAGCAAACACAGAAGACAAAGTGGAATCAGCTGCTTTTCTGTCCTCCTTTCTCAGACCTCAGCTGCTACTAATGACTGAAAGGAGACAATCTATTTTCTTTCCACAGTACCTGATCTCCAAGGAGACTTACTTCTAATGAACAAGACAAAAATAATATGAAGCAACTTGTTTCTCCTAGTCCGACAATTTGAAATTAGGCACATTTGTACTGTTGGAAGAACAGGTGTTGACATCAGGTCAGACGGACATATATAGCATATAAAATGTGGTGTGCAATCAACAGCTATCAGTAAGGCTAACAGGGATGCAAATGCACATATGCAGCCCTCCAAGGACCAGCCGCATGTTAGAAGTGCTCAGATCTCGCTGAAGGTAATTAGAGTTGAAGGACCTCTGCATTTTTCAGATGATCTAAAACATTTAGCTTTGGACTAGAACCTTTTTGCTAAGGGAAATTGTTCCTTTTTTCTTTTCTTGGTAACTTATTTGGTTTTGTCATAAATTTCATCCCTCCTCATGCTAATATCTTGAGGACAAGTTTGCACCTTTTGCTAAATCAATGAGCAAGATCAAGACAAACAATGACATATCAGACCATATGTCAAAAATTTGTCCAATAGTCACTACTATAAAAATCATAGAATCATTAAATGGTTAGAGTTGGAAAGGACCTTAAAGATCATCTAGTGCCATGGGCAGGGACACGTTGCACTAGAAGAGGTTACTCAAAGCCCCATCCAATCTGGCCTTGAACACCTCCAGGGATGGGGCATCCACAACTTCTCTGGGCAACCTGTTCCAGTATCTCACTACCCTCAGAGTATAGAATTTCTTCCTAATACCTAATCTAAGTCTACCCTCTTCCAGTCTAAAACCATTCCCCCTCATCCTGTCACTACTGATAAAGAGTCCCTCCCCATCTTTCCTGTAGGCCCCCTTTAGGTACTGGAAAGCTGCTATAAGGTGTCCCCAGAGCCTTCTCTCCTCCAGGCTGAACAACCCCGACTCTCTCAGCCTGTCTTCAGAGGAGAGGTGCTCCAGCCCTCTGATCATCTCTGTGGCCCTCCTCTAGACCATCTCCAACAAATCCTTCTTATGTTGGGGGCCCCAGAGATGGACACGGTACTCCAGGTCGGGTCTCACCAGAGCGAAGCAGAGGGGCAGAATCACCTCCCTTGAACTGCTGGCCGTGCTTCTTTTGATGCAGCCCAGGATGTGGTTGGCCTTCTGGGCTGCAAGTGCACATTGCCAGGTCATGTTGCGCTTCTCATCCACCAACACCCTTAAGTCCTTCTTCTCAGGGCTGCTCTCAATCCATTCTCCACCCAGCCTGTACTTGTGCTTGGGATTGCCCCAACCCACATGCAGGACCTTGCACTTGCCCTTGTTGAACCTCACGAGGTTTGCACAGTCCCACCTCTCAAGCCTGTCAAGGTCCCTCTGGGTGGCATCCCTTCCCTCCAGCGCGTCGGCCACTCTGCACAGCTTGGTGTCATCAGCAAACTTGCTGAGGGTGCACTTGACCCTGCTGTCCATGTCACCAACAAAGATGTTAAACAGCGCCAGTCCCAATACTGATCCCTGAGTAACACCAACCATCACTGGTCTCCACTTGGACATTGACTGCAACCCTTCGAGTGCAGCCATCCAGCCAGTTCCTTATCCACTGAGTGGTCTGTCCATCAAATCCATCTCTCTCCAGTTTAGTGACCAGGATGTTGTGTGGGACAGTGTCAACTGCTTTGCACAAGTCCAGGTAGACGAAGTCTGTTGCACTTCCCTTATCCGCCAATGCTGTAACCCCGTTGTAGAAAGCCACCAAATTTGCCAGGCATGATTTGCCCTTAGTGAATCCATGTTGGCTGTCACCAATCACCTCCTTGTTTTCTGTGTGCCTCAGCAGAGTTTCCAGGAGGATCTGCTCCACGATCTTGCCGGGCACAGAGGTGAGACTAACTGGCCTGTTGTTCCCCATATGTTCCTTTTTTCCCTTTTTAAAAACAGGGTTTATGTTTCCCCTTTTCCAGTCAGTGGGAACTTCACTGGCCTGCCATGACTTCTCAAATATGATGGATAGTGGGTTGGCAACTTCATCTGCCAGTTCCCTCAGGACCCATGGATATATGCACCTGTAGCTTTTTTGGCTGATGCTTCATAACCATTCTTTTCAAAGCTGCAATTTAGTTTTTGAAAATAGCAATCACATACGCTATCTTAAAATCCCACTTAGGTATTCACAGATACTATGATATTCCAAATTATGTCAGTCCATTGATCTAATAACTAACATAAGAGTCTGCTGACATTGTGGAAATGCACTGTAAATTCCTTCAATATCAGAAAGATCAAGAGTAAACACAGCTCTAACCCTAGCAAATTGCTGAAAATTCTGTGAAAACAAATTGATTTTGTCTCTGCTCTGGAAATGGGTCCCCAGTGTACCCATTAGAGCAGAAGCAAGCCCTGCCAAAGAAGCACTAAATGCCGCAAAGAGCCATCCATGATGTCCAGTCCAGCTTCCTCTGGTACCTGTCGCCACAGGCAATCATGATGGAAGTAGCAAATTTCTCTCAAATTATACACAGCATGGGATAAGATCCTGTATTTGTACAGCTTTACTTGTTTGAAGGAGTGTCCCTGAGGTGCAACAGAAGGTTAGGCATTAGATTATTTTCCTTTGTTTCTTTGATTACTCAATAATTGTCATAGGTAAGGAACCTAGATTAAGAATATTTTATGCTTTCTGAAAATTTACCAGTGTTATCAAATAAGCATGACATGCTCTGCTTCTGTAATGGTAGAGACCAGTTTTCTGCTTCCATAAATGCCCCAGGTAGAAAGCATGGGAAATGGCTGCACTATTTTGCAAAATAAGTGACTCCCTGTGATTTTCCTGTTTAATGTCATGTTTTCTGTTGTTTGACCACAGGAATTAAGTTCTTTCCAGACACACAAGGAACAGGGAAAGACAGCTCAGAAGTTTAGACTGATACAGGCATACTGAAGAAGAGGGGCCAAGCCAGGATCATGCTGGGGCCTGGTGATGAAGCACTGGGTTACTATGGCAGGTACTGTTCAGGAAGCTGGGGGTTGAATAGCTATAAATAAATACAATAGTTGTAAATGAAGTCATTAAAGGAAAGGCCATTCCCCAGAGAGAGGACAAGGACTGTGGACCGTCCCCGGAAAAAAACACACAGCTCAGTGAAAGCTCAACCACTGGGTCTTGCAGACATGAATGTGAAGACAGCAATTGCTTTGTTACATGAAGGGTCACTAGGATTTTGGACCAGCACCGTCAGGAGTATAACTGACTCCTTTTGAAAAACTCTGCAAGTGTCTCAGGTTGTGCATTGCTGAATATTGCTGAAACTTCCTTCTTATATGCCAATGGACTGGTGGCCCTTCTCATGCACACCATCAGCAGGTCGCCCCACACCACAGTTTACACTGTCTGTTTGCATCCATGAACAGATCTAATGCCCAGTTTCAGTGAGTTGAGGTAAATGTCAGAGAGACAAATCTCACCAAGTCTCCACAGAAATCTGTGTTGTGACCAGCTTATTAGTCATGGAGCTGTGGTCTACCAAGGTGAATTACACCACCCAAATGGTGTAGTGGCTTGAACAGGTCATGAATAGAGAAATTTCCATAGTGAAGATTGGAGAGGACTGTGTCAAGAAATTCTGTTTCTCTGATATGGGAAGCTTCATTTTTGCTTTCTGTGGGGATCACTGAGCTCCTGCCAGTCTTCTTGTGTCCATGCTCAAAATTCTTACTTGTTCTTGCTACACTCAGGCAGAATTTGCTACCAATCATCAGAGCATGTAGAAGTCAAGGGTACCCCCCACATTACCTTCTCTTTTGGTGGGAAACACCACAGCTTTTACCCATGGGAAAGTCAATGTACATCTCTGTTTTCAGTATGCAACAATAATGCAAATTGAGACTTACTGCTCAAAAAGAGGGAAGAGAACTTTTTTGCTGTAGTAGAGAGTTCATTTCTTTTCTGTCACCTAGAAATGGGAAAAAATGTGTCATTTGTGCTCCCTTATGTCACTTAGACGAGAACTAGAAGAGTCCCTTTTTTTCTCCCATTGTTTTTTTTTTACCTTAGTAATATTAAAAATGTCAAGCTGAGGATGCCCCTGCTTGTTTGAAAACTTTTAAGTTCTCAGGGGTCAACCAGCACTGCAATCCTTGCACTTGCCTGCCTTGCTTTTCCCATAGTTTGTCTTTTTTGTGTTTAATCAGACTGTGGTCTCAATCCCAGAGTGAGCTGCCCATGAGCAAACGACTGCTCCCGTATGCAACTCAGGTGGGGAAAGAGCCTGAGCAATGTCTGCTTCCTACCACGCTGCAGCAGATTTGGTGGGATCCTGTTTCCTTGTCTAGAAGAAAGTAATGACACAGTGACTGCCAATACGTTTGGTTTATCTTATGTTATCTACAAATATTCACCAGTTCTGTAACAGAAAGCATTCAAACAAGCAGATTTTCCAGGAATTAAGCCTAGAGCCTACACTCGCCTCTGCAGAGTAACTGCTTGCAGGACTGGCTCTGGTCAGAGCAAATAAAACCTCCATGGCTAAAACCATGGTAAAGAAAAGGCCTCCAAGAGTGTAATATTGGCATCTGATGATTTCAGTCTTGATAATATACATGTCATTTTGCATTTTGTGTCAGAGGGCATACTGAGTCTTATGAGGCACAGCTGAGGGAACTGGGGCTGTTTAGTCTGGAGAAAGGGAGGCTCAGGGGAGACCTTACCGCTCTCTACAACTACCTGAAAGGAGGTTGTAGTGAGGTGGGGGTCAGTCTCTTCTCCCAAGTAAAAAGTGATAGGACGAGGAAACAACCTCAAGTTGTGCCAGGGGAGGTTTAGATTGGATATTAGGAAAACTTTCTTCACCAAAAGCATTGGAAGAGGCTGCCCAAGGAAGTGGTTGAGTCACCATCCCTGGAGGTATTTAAAAGATGTGTAGACGTGGTGCTTAGGGACATGGTTTATAGGTGGACTTGGCAGTGCTAAGTTAACAGTTGGACTTGATGACCTTAAAGGTCTTTTCCAACCTAAATGATTCTACGATTCTGTGAAGGTGCAACAACTCTGAATGCATCCAAAAATGAAATAATCTATTGAATGATGCCGACCCATCACCACCTGGCATTTCAAACTTGAGTGAAACAGACGAAATGCTGAGTCATTAACAAAGACTTCTTCCCTCAGTAGAATTAATGATTCCAGTTAAATGGATGTCAACAAAGGTAAAACAAAAGACTGTTTCAAATAGAAATAATGAAAATTTATTTCTGTCTGAATCAAGTTTAATTTCATGGAGTATTGTTTGTGATACTGGAACAGGCTGCCCAGAAAGGTTGTGGAGACTCCTCTGGAGATATTCAAAACCTGCCTGGATGCAATCCTGTCCAACCTACTCTAGGTGAACCTGCTTTGGCAGGGGGGGTGGACTAGATGATCTCCAGGGGTCCCTTCCAACCCCTACCATTCTGTGATTCTGTGATTCTGTGATAAATTCTGTTTTGTTTCCAACCACCTATGGAGTCATTCATGAAGCACAGGGCAAACAGATTTGAATTTGTCACCTGAGCAGAAAACAAAAAAAAAAGTAAAAAACCTAAAAATCTCTTTAACTTCCCACACATCAAAAGTAAACAAAACAGGGTGCAATATCTACTTCGTCTTCTAACACCTCTTCAGCTGTGTCAACACTGATGGGCACAGGCTTCCATGTCCTAGATTCCCTCAAGCTCCAGGTCAGCCAAATGCAGACCCACAGCTCCAGTTGGGTGGGTGGGCAGCCAGACCAATAGGGTCCCAATCTCAGCCAATTCTGTTCTGTTACTAGCTCTTGGTAAGCAGTTACGGAGCTGTGCTACACAACTGGTAATAACGACTTTTCAATCTGCATCAGGTGCTCACCATCTGGTCTCTTGCCTTTTTGAGGTGTGTAATTCAGAAGAAAGTTAAAACAATAGCTTTGTGGAGAAGGGGACCGTGGCCAAAATTTAATGAAACATTTCTGAACACGCTTAAATTGAAGTATACAACTTAGCCCAGTATGCTTCAGGAGAACATGAGCTTACTCCCTTGACTGAATTGCACTTTTGTGTTCAGCAGCCAAAATATAAGCATGTTGTGCTCCAGAAGCTTATGGTGAAGAAGGATGATAATGTAGCTTACAATGAAGAGAAATGGCAAGACAGTCTTCTTGCTCCAACGTGTATACTTCCATCTGTTAAGGTTTAGGAAAAAAAGGCCACCTGTTTCCAGGGTGAAGTTTTAGTGAAATTCTCCTCCAATATTTTGACACCTTGTTATTTGCATTTCTCCTGTCCTTTAAAAAACCCCACAACTCTGTGTACTGAAGCAAGCTAGCAGCAAACTTCTTATGGCTTTTGGCAGCTTGTATTCCAGATGGCCTGGACAAAACTGTAAGATATTATATAAAAGATCCAATTCTACAAGTCAATGCATGGAGAATATTTCAGGTGATGACATTAAATTGTTTACCAGGGCATGTGTAGTGTCTCCCCAGGCTGATATCACCAAATGCTAAACTCTTGGTGGTTTCAATCCACATTCATCAACTTTACTGTTATACTTAGGGAAGCAGTCTTGCTCTCTTAATACATGCTGCTAACCAGATGGCCTCAGAAAACACAACCATATGAAGTCTGATCCCACTTAATTCTTAATCTCTTCATGCATTGCACTTTCTTGATTTTGCATCAAAAAGAGGCATAATCTAGTAGCAGGAGAGTGGCAGTTGATTCAGTCCACAATTCTGCCCTTGATGTACGTATTGGAAACAGCACATGGTGTCTATCTAATATATAGCTTTAAAAACCTGTTTGAAAGGGAGTTCAGCTGTGGCAAATCATATTTTCAAGTATTACAAGGGTTTCTGTGTCATTATAGCATGAGAATCCATGATGAAGGCTTCTGAGGATCAGAAGACATATAAGTATTGTTAAGCTTTTAGTATAAAAGACTGCAATATGATCCTTTTAAAAGGACTTCTACATGTTTAAAGCCACCTAGTCATTGTCATGTTCTTTGTAGAAGGAAACAGTTAGCCTTCTTATCTTCCTTTTCTGAGGTATCTCCGATAGCTGGGTAAGGAGGAGTTATGAAAATGAACCTGCATGGCTTTCTTCCCTTCAGTGCCCATGCATATCTTTATACTAAGAACCAATTTAAAAAGACACAATTCTACTCAATACTTAGAGCACAAACCCAGTGTCAGGCCCAGGTTCATCCTGGTCTCGGGACTGAGAGCATCCCTTCATTGGGATGAATCATGGGATTTGTTATTCCACAGCTGATTGGACAGGCCACGCACTTGCCTGTAATTTGTCAAAAAGCCTTGACAGATAAATGTATAGTTAAAGGTGATGGCAAACAGTAATTAGAAATTCTGCCCTATCTCCCTCCATCATTGTGTAGCATCTAAGTCCAGGAGGCAGCTTCTGGCAGTTTGCAGGTGGATGCCACCTACAGACATGAAGCTAATCAAGCTTAGAAAATACTTCCAGGTTTGATATTTTTTCCCCACCTTGGAGATCCGGAGAAGTATTTAAAAACAAAAATGGGACTTGACAACTTGCAGAGGGAAATAGGACCTGCTTGGTTTTTTTCTCCTGCTGATCTGTGATGTGTGCAGTGATTCATGCACAGGCTTAGAAGTGTCAAGAGCTCTTCCACAGATGTCTTTGTTCTTGCAGTGAACAAACTTGCAATGCAGTGGGCACCTCATCTTCTTATCTTCCTTGAAAAAAATGAAATCAGGGACGTTGGTCATGTCCCTACAGCATTTGTTGTGGACTAACGTCATTTGCACCAATGAAGGTACTCCTGATTTATGCCAGCAAATGTGATTATAGAATGAAGTCCTTTTGCATTAATTTAGCATTTTAGCATCCTTCCTGCCAGTGATGTTTTACCCATCCTGGGTTAGATGTGCGGTTCCACTGGTGCCATAGCAAGCAGCTTAGATGGAAATCCAATCCCTCACCCATGAGCTGTGCTGGAGACTGCTGAAATGAGCCTGAACACTTTGAGTTCAGTTCACCAGCTGTTTGTGAGGGTTTGCTGTGGTGCAGGATCATATCGTGTGGCCACTGGAGATGGCTTTCCCTGAGGAGCCTGCGCTTCTGGAGTTTGTCTATAGAGCATGGCGTTTAGGAGCAGCTCACACATGTATTTCCTTCAGTCTAATGGATGTATTCAGTCATTCTTTAGGACTTTTTTGTGATAAAGGCTGTGTCTGTCTTGTGAGACCAGGTTCACTTTTGGGCATGCTGTAATCATGGAGCATCTGCACCTCACAGCCACTTTGTTGAACATCTTCCTGCTTTTGTAGCACAAATGTCAGAAAGCTTCAGCTGCCTGCTTCCCCAGTGGGGAAAGCGAGGACACTTGTGAGCATCTGACATTTCAGTCTAATCCTATCTACATAAGGACACCTCATCCCCTGTCACAGGGCAGTGAATTCACTAGAGATGCTCCTGCGGGAGTACAGGGCTGTGTCTTGTGCGGTGGGAACAGCGTGTGGGCAGCCTCGGGGGACAAACATCCACTACAAGTCTCACATGCAGACCTGAGGGGTGCTCCTCTCTCAGATGTGTGGGTTGCACCAGAGGAGCTCTATAAGGAATTATGAAAGATAATTGCAAAGTGGGTCCACTGGATGTCCTTTTTACCTCATTGTCATCCACTAAAATCACTGAGCCATATATACAGAGGCCAGTGAAAGGACAGACACAGCCCTTAGCAACTTTACCTTTCCCTCTCTAACCAGGTCTGACCATCTTCTTGACCTTATCAAACGTGCCTGACTTTAGGCAGTTCTCCCTCTACTAATAAACGAGATGAGTCAGAGACCAAGCTTTGGCGCAGAGGCCGTCTGCAGCAGCACAGCTCACGTCCATGCAGCTGACCTCTCCTACCACCACCCGTGGTGGCCACATCCAGACTGTTTACCCAGAGCCCTTCCTGGCCCATGCTAACCTTGGGCTATGCCCAGGGTCAAACCACCCCGGGGAGTGTGAAACAGCTCAGCAGTATGGGTGGCTGTGAGCTGGGGCTGAGGTCTGCCTCTTGGCCCCCTTAGCCTGCAAGGAGCACGAGAGGAGGGAAGAAATGGATCCCCAGAGATGGGGCGCTGTCCTGCTCCACTGGGTCTTGTTCCAGCTGCTTGTGACCAGTTTGGGGGGAGCACCGAGGACATGGAAGAATGGGAACAGTGGGGAGCCCCTCACTCCTTCCCCACCAGACAGTGGGGTTGTGGCAGAGGGCTGGCTGAGGGTATTCTGAGCCTGTACATGAATGGACACATGTCCTGCCTCTACCCCGAGTCAGGTTAGCTGCTCTCAGGCACGCAGGAGCAGGGTGTGAGCACCATTGGGGAAGAAAGGGAGAGGAAAGTGGTGAGGGAGACCAGGGAGCATCACGCTCTGCTGACCCTCAGGCAGTGAGAGGGCAGGTGTAGAAGAGACTATGAGGCATGTGCCTTCCTTACGCCTCTGCTGCTAACCCTCCCAGTCCCAGCTTGCTCCTGGGGCATCCTCATTAATGGCCCGAGGGAACTAGAAAGAGAACACAAAACATCCTCTGTCCCATACCCCAGTCTCAACTCTTACCCATCTAACAGCCAGCAAGGGCCTGGACCTACACAGTCAAAATATACAGTGGTGCCCATCCACATTATCATTTCTGGGATTTTGTGATGGAAGCGTTTGATCTACCACCAGTGCGCTGTTTATTAACTGCCCATGGACATGGAAGACTGAGCAATTGCAGTTGTCTTTGGAAATAGTGATTTCACTATCTGGTTGTTTTTTTTCAACAGAGCAAGGAAAAGTGTAGGTCATGAAGACACTAGTTACCTGAGATGTGTCGGTCCATCACCACAGCAAGCAGCAAACTGCAGGGTAACTTCCACTGCCTCGATGGTTTGCACGCAAAAACATGGTGTACAGAGAAATGCTTTGGATTCCAGGTGGTTTTTGTTCTCTGTGTTTTTGTAAAGATAAACGATGTTCAATACTGAATCAAAGTAGATTTTCAGAGGTTTTAGCCAAAATGGAAATGCTCTGCTAACACTGCCAACCTACATTTATTCAGCTAACAAACACTGTTCCTGAAAAAAACTGTCAGATATGACTGTCATCTGAATCAAAGTAAATAAAGAGGCTGCCAAATTTGCCTTGAAAATCCCAATAATTGCCCATGTATCCTTCATTTGTGTCAGGCGATGGGCAAAGTAGGGAGAATGAGAAATAGGGTATTAAAAGACAGCAACAGAGAGACGCTAAGATAGATAAGAAAAACTATAATTAATGTCAGTGCTGAATTATAGGAGATTTGAAGGAAAATACATATTTTAATTTACAGGATGATTTGATCTCAATACCATTACAAAGAAGCTCTCACCTGCTACTAATATTCTTCTACATTTCAAAGATTATTAGATATATGAAAGGGTAAAAGAAAATGTATGAATCAGATGAATTAAACGCGGCTAGCACAACAAATAGGAGGGAACATAGGGATTTTAATGAGCAAAGGAGCTTTGATCAGTGTGTGGTGAAGATTTCTGAAACACAGCAGCATATCTGCTGACAGTACACACCAGCAGATGCAGGGCCGCCAAAAGCAAACACCAGACCTTGGTGGTCTCCAGCTCTACTTTTAGGGAACTTATTTCTCCCAGCATATGCATTTCTTATACATCTTTCTCCAGGTACACATTCTCAAAGTCAAGCCCAGACTATTACAGAACAATACAAAGAGATGTATCCCATGATAAGAATAAGATGTGCGTGGGACTTCTGAGTTCTCTGCACCTTTTAGTGGTAACTGCAATGCTCTTGGGGCCTGGGAGAGTCTGGCTTGTAAGAGGCAACTTGGTGCTTCTGCAGTGACTCTGTTTTGTGGGTATCATCTGCAGGGAGGTAGAGGTCCTGCAGAGTTAGTAGGGATGAGCACATGAGGCTGGTAACCTCCTCAGCTAGCACTGTCAACTCCAGGAAAATAATACATATAGGAAATGTATAAATGATGAATCAGCAAATCACCTCCAGTGGTGGACTCTGAAAAATGAGCATTTTCTGGTAGGTGCCAGATAGTATTCATAGTACTTGTGGTATCAGTTGTGATGTCTCAAGTACCACAGGGTAACCCCAAGCATTTGGCTTGCTGGCGCAACTCTTGTCTCTTCTCTGCTTGCTCCAAACTGAGTACAGCAGAGCCCAGATCATTTCTATCTGCCTGCGGCTGTTTGATTTTTTTTAATCGTTACTCAAATATCTGCCTGATAATCCTGCCCCGGTGTCTTGGCCTAGAAAAGAAAACATTTGGTCTTCAGCAGATCTGGGGAATGAGGACCGCTGGCAAACAGATCTGAGCAGGCTCTGGGAGCACTCTGTGTTCCTGCAGCCCTCACCACTGTTGAGCTCTATGGTCAGGGTCACCAAGGTGACTCAGGCCTAGGCTTTCTAAGGCTTGTCTAATAATGAGAGAGACTATATTTGCCACTCATTAAAAACTAACAAACAAACAAACACAAACAAACACAAACAAACAAACAAAAACCCACCAAAACCACCTGTGGTTCTAAAAGGAGGGAAATTCTGGTTCTTCAGCCACCAGCAACCAGGGGAGAAGTCACTGCACATTTTGTTTTGCTTTTCTTACAATGACTTTCTGTGAATTTCTCTAAGTGTTTAAGCTGAATTAATTTCTTAGCATCCTTCTTTCTTTCCAGACTATTCCAAGTTTCTCTTTGTGGAGAGAAATAATAGCTCTGAAGTGGAAGAGCTTCTTGTGAAGCACTGGGATGCCTGAATCAGCAGAAGGGTTGAGAAAAGTACCTGAAGGACTTGCAGGAAGGAGCCACTGAAGCATACAATTGATTACCCAGAGGCTGAGGAAACCACAGGTCTGAAGAACCAAGCAGCATCTGGATCTGGTAAAACACTGCACAAACTGAGTTCAGGAAGATTTTCTTCACTTTAGTCTGAGCACATTGTGGTATTTGAAGGTGCTCATGTTAGCAACTTTTTGCCAGCTCTGATATTTTGGAGATGCTGTTCATTATACGAATGCCCTCACTGGCTGAGGAGCAAGGTATGTGTTGCTCTCTTCTCAGCGGGGGTTGCTCCTGTTACTGTTTAAAGAAGTGTCTTCAATGCAAGACCAGAATCCCTGCTGAGTAAGTGTGCCTGGTCGCCAGCTGCCCATCAGAGCTGTCAGTAGGGACTGTATCAGATAACAATTCTGCAGGTACTTACTGAGAGGAAGAACGATTATCCAAGCTGCTCCACTGACACCATGAACCCTTCGCAGCATCAATCCACAAACCAAAACAGACTACTTTCATTACACAGGGTTTCCAATTTGGTCTGCTCTAGTAACTTCCTTAATATGCAGGACTTACTCTCTAGGGGTGCCCACCTTTCTCCCTCAGTGATTGTTGGGTAATTCCACTCAAAACCTTCCCATTGTACTTCCCTAAATAATTTCCTTCAGAAGACGTGCATCAGGCAAAAATCTGGTTTTACTTGTTCACATCGGGCTGGTGGAAAACAAAGTCTACTGCTTTTCTGCCCTATCTCAGTCCCTATCTTCCCACTTTAAGTTTACCTCCATCATCACATAAACATCAAAGGTGGATTTCACAGAGGCTCTCCAGCTGATGGTCAGGCAAAAGTCTGTGAAAAATTATCAATATGCCACTGCAAACAGGGTGATCTTCTCTACTGTAGCAATATGAAATACTCTATCCTTAAACATTTATAATGTACATGCTCAAATATTCCACTCCTTTGCTACTTATTTCTTTAGGTGTTCCATGATCTAGACACTTTCCATAAAATACAACAATCCAGACATTCATTCAGGCTCTCACAGTTTTTGGTAGGCTATTCCCACACCATACTTAACACAGATCTTAGTGCCTTTTTGTCATGCTGTAAGTAGCACACATCATCCATCTCTCTAGCATCTATCTAATTCTGTCTCACTATAATAGACTGTCATGAGTATTTTTGTTGTATTCTTCTAATGCAGATTTTCACTATGCCAGAGAAGCGAGTTAATCTTATCCTAAATTCTGAAGTGATAGAAAGGGCCTTTTAAAGCTTACAAGTCCATTTCATTCTCATATGTATTTCCTGAATAACTCCTGGTTATTCCTTCGACTTTTCCTACACAGAGACATCCCTGTCTCCTTCTTGAATGCTTGGTGAAAATGAAGTCATTTCAATAAGCTTGGAGGTTTAGCAAATACAAGCAATGGCTGTCCCCAGCCTTGCCAGGAAGCTGGCAGACACTTGGTGAGTTGGAGTTGGTCTAGCAGAAATACCTAGGCTTGTTCTAGCATGCAAGGAAATGTCAGAAAGTCAGAGATCAGCTAATGGACATTAGATACAATAGAAGCTTATTTGGGGCCGTATATTCTCCTCTGGGCTTTTGACACTTGTTGATAGTGCATCATTCGCTAAGTTGACCTGGAGTAGGTATTTGTAGCACCTTGTTGCTCAGATCTGTTTAATACTGTTCTTGAGGGAAAAGGAAAAAAGACTTGCTATGCCCACTTCAGCCCTTAACAATTATCTTCTCGTGTCAAACCTTCCTACAAAACTGGCAAGAATAGGCTTGATGAGTAAATTCAACCTTTGCAGCACAGAGGTAGAGGGAGTTCCCTGGGGATCCACCGAGACCAACTTGCTGCCCAGCTCCACAGACGGTTTGTGCAGTTTCTTTCTCCCTGGAACAATTCTGCTTCTTGTCCACCTGAAATAAATAATACAAATACCTCCAAAGAGCAACTCCATTGCTTTTGGAATAGACCAGACTGCACTGAGTAAATAACAGCTATTATTACAGAAATGTCCTGGGCTGGGAAAATGTTCTTTCCTTGCCTTGCAAAGCTTTCCTGCCAACAACCCTCTTCACAATGTAAAGCCAAGCACTGAGCTGTTCTATCCACAGACTCAGCTGGCCAAATCCCCCATGGATGTAAATCATCTGAGTTCAGCTCTGCTGGAGCAATTGGAGCTCTACTGATTTACATCTGCCGAGGACCATTGGCAGTATACACCTGGGGAAGGAAACTGAACACATTTGTAATCATTCAAATACGTACATACAATCCTTCTTTCCCTGGTTCCCCATGGGTACAAGTCTGCATTTTTGTCTAAATGAGAGAACAGTAAATAGATTTTGTGTATGACAAAATAAACAACATATGAACCAACATGAGTCAATAGCTACCTTAACTGATTTGAGAGGATAGGTATTATTGGGGAGGGGTTTAATCAGAAGAGTCTTCTGTTTAAATGAATTTTAAATGAATTTTTGCTTCCAGATTGTTTGGTTTTGGAATAATACTAGTGTCAGGCTCTTCTGGAATGTATTTTAAAATGAAGATTGCAAAGTATGCATTAAACCTAACAAAAAATTTATGGAACAACAGATGATTGCTAAATATCACAGTCAACCAATGCTACTATCAGGACTGGAACCTAAAACTTAAAGCACCTGCCCCTACCTCAATGATGGGGATATCATGGGACCATGGGCTCATGGACCCAGCAGTGGTGCTTTAAGAAGTTACTAACCTCCAAATGCCTATTATTCTCTCCCTCCTTGCGTTCCTTCTCCCCCACAGTTGGGCACAACTGCCTTCACACATCAAGCGTGTGACCTTCTAGTCTGTTCTAGCAGAGTTAGCTTTTAAAGCTTAAATTACTGAAGGATCATCTCAAGACCCACTAACTGGGTCACAGATGGGAGGAGGGAACAGATGAGAGAAATTTTTATATGACTACACCTACAAAAACCTGTCAGACTGCGGCTGTGTATGTTAGCATCGCAGAGTACAGTATCATTGAATTTTTAGACTGCAAGATGAATTTGTACCACCAGTGACCGTCAAGCAAACTCATTTAAATACTTGTCACTATCCTTACCCGAAACATTTCCTTGCAATAGAAAGCATTGACCAAAGACACTTCATTTTGCCTGTTCACATTACCCCAGCCTGACAGAAATTAAGTGTGGGCTTTGAAACTATGTTAAATTTCTCACTTTCCTGGAAAGTGTCCCCCTTGGAAGTGTTGTACTGTACAAATAACATGATGCACGTCAGAGCAATTTCTTCTGCTTTCTGATGATTTCTGATGAACAATCAGCCATGGGAATAATCTCCCCAGGGAAGTGGTGGATTCCCCAACACTGGACACTTTTAAGATTCGGCTGGACAGGGTGCTGGACCATCTTGTCTAGACCATGATTTTGCCAAGAAAGGTTGGGCCAGGTGACCCTTGAGGTCCTTTCTAACCTGGTATTCTATGATTCGATGGTTCTATGATGATTTCAATATGCCTGGCAATTTAGTATAATCAGGGTAGACATAGCTAGTATTGTACCTTCCACCTAACAAATGTTACTTTGTCTGGAGTCTGAGCTGGAAACTTGCACAGGTTTGCAGGAACCCCATCTGAGTCTAAGCAACCTCTAATGACACCTGGCCCTCCATGTGGGTTTTCATGGCACGCTATACGTATGTCTGTGCTGCTAAACATGGAGCCAGGGCCCAACCCTGGACCTGGAGACCAGGTGACATGGGACATCCTGCACCCAGCCAGTGGTCTGTCTATAGCAGATTTGTCTAAGGGAGAGCTGGTGAGAGCGTGGACGACAGAGCCAGGGAGTGAATTCCTAGCTAAGCAGTATGGTCAGTGCCCAGGGCTCAAGATGAGCTTCTGGAGCCACTTGACTTGTCAATTCAGCTTTGGCAGGACCAGTCTGAAGTCAGGATGGGCTGTGAAAGGTTGGGTCCCCCAGTCCACCTGTACAAGCCTAGTGGCCCCATGTGGACGCTGGTCCCCACACTCTCCCCCTCACTCTCCCAATGCTTTTGTCCTCTGCCGAGAGTGGCAGTAAGCCATCCACCAGCCTTGCTTGGGAAGCATGACAGCCAGCACAAGTGGCAGCCCCACGTGGGGCTGGCAGAGGGCTATGAAAGGTGGCAGGCACCTCTCTGGAGAGAAAGAGAGAAAACTGCAGCTGCTATGATAATGCTCCAGGAATTAGTTATTGTTGACTTATTTATCAGTCTAATTAATTTCTCGTCTTTAATAAAACTGCTGTTTATTAGCCATTTAATTATTGTTTGTGAGTAGGACAAGTAGCTCCTTCAGTGCAATAAAGCTTAGCATCACTTTACCAGGTCCTGGCTTGGTTTTTGAGAGGGGTTTTTGTAATAATCCACTTATATTTGAACATGCCCTTTGTCTCTGCCTCTTGAAAGCAGAGAGGAGCCAGGACTTCTCAGTGAGTAGTTACCCTTTCCTCATCCATCCTAACCCTGTGAGCAAAATCTGCTTGTGGCCAAGAGCCATGGGGCTAACATCACACACCCCAGAGCTGTGGAACTGTCCCACCTGGTCTCATTTTACCTAACAGCGTCTTCCTCAGGGAGCTAAGGAGCAGCTCAGAGCTGGCAGGAGGCAGCAGTCTTTGAGACAGTCCCACTGCTCTGTATCGCCACCAGGATGTGAGGGAGGATGATGGAGAGATCAGTCCCAGGAAGTGAAATGTCATCTTCCCTCTCTCAACAGGGAATTGCTCTGCTTGGAGCTTGCTCAGTCACCCAGGACTCTTCTCCCCTTCTCAGTCGCTTCACTTCTGATACCCACAAAAACAATTTCTTCAGGCAATGCCCCAGCCCTGCGTTTTCACTCAGTCTCTCTAATTCTTCCCATGAGCCCTGTCATACTGGTCCCTGCCTTGGGTGGGAACTTACTGTTTTAGCTTTGGCTCATCTAGGGGATATCAACTGGTCCTTCACTTTGAATCAGTGCAAGGAGGAAGTTTAGCCCATCAGCTCTTCAACTAGACCTTCAAATAGCTGTTGCCAATGTCAGGCAATCCAGATTCATAAGAAATTTGGAAGTGTGCCAGTGCTCCAAGCCTAATTAAAATCTCTCAGGTACGTGACCAGCATGTCCTGCTCACGTAATCAAAGACACAGTGATGGCTGGATGTGGGATTGATGAGGGATATACTTGCAGGGACCTGGAAGTTCAGTGGTGAATTCAGCCTTTTCCTCTCTGTTGTAACACACTGGGGAGTGTCCTGTGGCCCAGAGATACTGGATATGCATGCACTGTAGTCCTATGTCCTGACCCAGCTCATCACCAAGTCCCTGCTGGGGCTTCCTTTCCTTCTCTGGTCTCCCAGCACACCTGGATGTCTGGTCACTCCATGCTTACATTTTTCCCCCAAAATAATTCAGGTTAAGGAAAAGCTAGACTGGCATTTTCTGTGGTTAATCACCTATGCAAAGTGATTTTGACAAAATCTCCCAGGTTCCCACTGACTGTCTTACAGTCTGGTTCATTTTGAATGTGGAAGAGAAAAATAAAACCTGGCATGCCCTCCTGGAACTGTTACCAGCCCCTCTCTGCTCTGCACTGCCTAACCAAGGACTGCAAAGGTGTTCATCAACCAGTTGAGGATCTGCCCCTATTGCAGTAGGTCTCTGCCCACGATTCTGCCGTTCACAACATACCTCTGTGCTGCTTCGCTCCAGTGTTGTTCAGCAGTCCATACCTTGATTTTTTTCTAACTCCACAGATGCTTTGCAGCACTGCATGCTGTCTTGCTGAGGATAAATCGTGTTTTCAGGTCGTTTTTGTTTCAAGCACCAAAAGGTTTTTGTGCACATAACACATAAATTAAACATTATTAATGCTATTACTATGATTGCATGTTCCAGTTCCCAGGCTTATTTTAATGATGTACATTACGAAAAAGCCATGTTGGCATAACAATGAAAAATATGCTGCTATCCATGGCATTTCATTTTATAGATCGACAAGAGAAGTCTATGATGATGACTAATTTCACGATAAGATCATGTCATTTATTGCCTGACATAAATGAAATGTCATATGCAGTCACCTAATCTACATTCTTGAATTCATTCTAATTACTGTCCTTAAACAAATGACTGTGACTGAGATACCCTGCAGACAACAGGACTGTCTTTGCCTTTATCCTTTAACACATGCCAAATCTGTGCAGCACAGGTTAAGACTTGACCTTAAATGAACATAAATTCTGGTTTGGCTGTCAATTACACCCATTCTTTTAATGTATGAAACCGTATGTACTGGGAGGCTTTGTGCACCCAGCCTATTCCCTCCTACCGGGTTCATTTCCAAATGCCTCGTAGTTGCAGAGCTCTCAATTTAATCTAGATGTTTTCTTTCCAGTTGATTTACTAAGGTTTCAATTCTACACACAGATGATTGAATAAAGTAACATAAATCTCCCAGTGATTAGAAAATGTGATCATTTATTACATGGACTATCAGTTTATTTAAAAACATAATTAGTTTGTACCTCAGGAAACCTTTCCCCAGTTGTGATAAACTATAAATAATTACTGGCTCTCCTTTGGTGAAATTAAAAGCCACACAATGCTGCTACTAGGAATGCGTGATTTGTTGGAGAAAAGGGGTTCTGTTTTGACTTTGTATTTTCAGCAGATTGATTTTTCTTTCTTCTCATCCCTGAAGAGGGAGAGAGAAATAGAACAGATAGATTTTAGGGGAGATAGATTGACAAAGATAGCATAATATAGCCAGAATTACCAATGATTATGGCAATCTGCTTCACAGTCCTACTGCTAATCAAATGAAAGACAAAATCTTCAGTGATGATAGAAGGTGTTAATGGCTCTGCCAGAAGCTGACTGTCCGGCTTTCCTGATCCTACAAGCTGTATCCTAAAAGCTTCCCTGGCTGAGAGCCACAAGACATATCAGACACTTTAAAGAGCTGGGGCAGGAGGAACAGTTTGCAGGTGGGAGCTGACAATGTCTCCCTTAGAAGAACAAGAGTTTTTCTGGGTGTTGATGGACATGTGCTGCTGGGTTGCAGGAGGACTCAGTGACATTGGACTCAGAACTCTCTGATGGATCACACCTCCCAGCACACTCCAAAAGCCAGGGATCAGCATAGAATCATAGAATAATTTTTGTTGGAAAGTACCTTTAAAGGTCATCTACTCCAACCCCCCTACAATGAGCACGGACATCTTCAACTAGATCAGGCTGCTCAAAGCCCCATCCAGCCTGACCTTTAATGTTTCCAGGGATGGGGCATCTACCTCCTCTGGGCAACCTGCTGTTGTTAAAGAAGCATGGCAGCATCTTATAGACAAACACACCTCTGCTGTCATCCATGCAATGCAGCCCTGGCGTACAAGTTGCACGTGAATGGCATGATGCCCAAATAAAGCTCAGGAACGCAGGCTGGCAACTGTGCTGTGTGGGCTACTGTTTGAACTGAATATCATTGCCGGTTTTCTCACAGGTCTGTGTGGCTGATAGAGACGTATGGATGAATTTGTGTAGTCTGATCTCAGCTGGGACAAATTCAGTGTCAGTTAGCTGGAACAACAGTTCCAGATGCTGGTTCTGCCACCTGGCTTGTCCGCACCCTTCCCTACGTGAGAACTTGCTGCTCTGGAAGGCTGTTCTCAGCACTGTCACAAAGATGCCATCTCCTTGGCTTTCTGCTGTTGTTCACTCATTTGTAAAATGGGAGTTACAGTTACTTACTTAACAAGGACTTCTTGGGCACTCGCGCATTCATGCCTCTAAAGCTTTCCAGGGTCCTTATCAAACAGTAATGTCAGGCATCATTATTCACACAAATTGATTTGAGTCAGATGTCTAATTCTGGGGGAGTCCATGCTTTGTCTCGCTGCACTGCCAATGACAATGAGATTCACTTTCCAGTCACATAATAAATATGCAGGTTCTGAATTTACCAACAAATTTATCTATGTGTAAATAATACGCTTCTCTTGACGGTCACCCACTTGTTGGAAGTTAGTGGCAGAACTAGACATGTTGCAGATGAACAGCACAGGTAGTATATTTACACTGATGAGGACATTATTTGTGTTTGTTTTGTTTGTGGCACCTCCATTCAGCTCTTAAATAGTGTGTATTCTGTTACCAGCAGAGCAATTTCCTTATCAAAAATAATCAGTCATTCACTGCAATCTGCTCTCACCCTTAGCATTCATTCTATTCTTAATTACCATGCTGTCAGCTTCATCCTTGTAGGATAAATTGCATTGTCCCACAAAATACTTATAAAACACTGAAATATTAAACTCCTGATAAACAAAGTCATGTGTACAACAAGAAGAAACTGAGGAGTAGGAGAGGGGAGGGAAGAGCCCAAACTAGCAAGCTCTCAAGTCTTTCAGCTGTCTCTAGGAGCTCATGCTCAGTGCTTGCCCGGCAGGGAGTGAGGAGGAGGAAGGGAGAAGAGCAAGATGAGGCACAGAAAAGAAGACTTGTTCAGTCAATGTGAAGTATTTAAGATCTGAGCCCAGGTCCACTTGAATCAAGTAAAAGGCTTCCCTGGAAAGCCATAAGTTTGGATTAATCTCTTGGTTTCAGAGAAAGACAGCTTTTTATCAGCTCTTACAGCTGGTCTGATTCAGGAACAAGAAGGTCAAGTGACTTTCCGGAGATGACACGGTGATGGAGTGCCTCATTTCAGTTTAAACCTAGAACTATTCCGGTTGTCATATCTATCTACCTACCTAGGCATTTATAAAACATCCATCATTGTGGTATCTCAGCAGTTACACAGTCACTTAAGCAGACTTCCCTCTGAAAATCTATTCTCCACCACAGCCTCATCCTTGCTGACTGGAGAGGGAGCTATTCTTTTCATTCTCCTCCTTCTGTCTCCAAGGAACTGAAAGCAAACTTTTTTTTTCCATTGCTATGGAGAAGAGAATCACACTATCCAGGCTTGTTAACTACTAGCTCCCTAGCTGTGCAAGACAAACATTGCTAATAAAAATATATCTTATAATTTAAAAATAAAATTGCCTTGCTAAAGAGAAATACTAAATAGCAGCAGAGCACCTCCCTCTTTTTGCTAATAAATTTGATATCTCATTTCTTATTTGCTATTTGTCCCTGGCTGGAGTCAGTAAAATAAATGAACACATAGTTATTCTGTGCAAATACTTTCTTTATTTGCAGCCACCTCAAATAACATTTTATATGTCTCCTACTCCCAGCTGTTATGTCTCAAACCCGTATCATCAGCTTTGGCGAGGAAAGGATATCCTGTCTAGTCTTTGGCAATATCTAGCTTTATAACCTGACATAATCTTTGCTCATGCTTATTCTGTGGGAGGGCAATGCATATCTCAAAGAACTTGTTAGAAATCAACATGCAAAAAGGGTTATGGAAAACACATAATAAATAAACGAAAGAAGACTTCATGTGAAACTCAAATAGCTCAGTGCCGAACCAGCCTGAGAAGAAAATTGTATGGTGGAGGTGGGATTCAGGAGGAATTTTTCTTCTAAAATATGACAACCCACCTACAATCATTCACCACCTTATTATTAAAAAAGATAATAGAGATAACGCACAGAAGACACATTCCATAGTCATTTGATTGCAGTCATATCAAGAACCAAAAATAGATTACTGCCCTTTAGGTCTGCTGTATGTTTTAGTAAACTACTAAATGCTCTGAATGTGACTAAGTGGGTTGTCTTTTAATTAATTCTGACTTTTTCTGTATTTTTTACATCTCTCTTCTTCTGCTTGAATATCTTGACTTCGTCCTGGATATACCTAAGGGATCTAATTTATGTAAACTACCCAATTATCCTTCAACTGCTGTCTGTCCCAGTTGCAATTTATAAATGAATCTGAATCCAGGAGAGGGTGTGTAATTATATGAATAATCAGAAAATGAAAATGAAGAGAACCCACAATATTTCCTTGATTATTATCATGTCCTAGAAAGTTTACTTTTCTACAAACAAAGCCTTACAAAAGTAGAAATCTATCCTTCCTTATCCCACTGCAGTCGCACATTGATTTCAGAGGCACCCACCACAGATTAAAGGGTACCAGTAGCCTTTTCAGGCTTATGCCTGATGATGTTCATAAATAGCGTCTTTCTGGCAACAAGTGGAGCATCACGCCATACAACTTTAAAATGGAGAGACGTGAAAAGGCAGGCGTCATAATTGGAATGACAGGATATCTATATTGCTAATGTCAGAAAAAGGGACGTTGAAGAGCAAAGAAATTTGTAGATCATGAAAGGCTTAAAACATTAGGCTGGGCTGTCTTAGAGCATGTTAAATGACCCAGTCACAGCTGATGAGGAACAAAATAAGCTACACCCAGGAGAAGACGCTATTCTGGTGACTCATGCTCCAGTGCTGCTAGACCTTCCTAATCCTCTCATGTCCTCAACATTCAAGGCAAATGACACTTGAATAATCAGTCTCTCAGAATGTTGTGGCCAGACAACTGCTGTGCTGCTTTGTAAGGTTGAACCTGAGGTCTGTGAGTTGCACTCTGTCTTTGACAGACAAGAAGTTTTAGAGTAAGCCACTAAGATATTGCAGTAGTCAGGTATCAGATAATTTGTTTCTCCTCCCCTTCCTCTTCTCGTTTGAGGTGTACAAGAGTTGATAATCGGCTCTGAAGCAGGTGGTTTAATGTTTCCCCCTGAATGTTCATAATTAATTATGGTGATTCTGACACCCACAAAAACATCCTGGTTAGTTCTTCCTCTCAACAACTTCCTTTGGCAAAAAGTTCCATGGTTGACTTATTGATTCTGGGAATAAGTATTTCCTTTAAGTGATCTTCAGGCTCTCATCTTTTGATTTTATTGAAAGTCCTATTTTTCCAACCTATAACATTAACAAACCCATTATACATTTTTTTTCCTTTTTGACCTCTTCTTTACCTCCTTTAGAAGGACTTTAATAATGTCCTTACAAATTGTTCAGATGATTTATTTTCAGGTATCAACTGTTCATGAAATGTTCACCTTTACTCAGAGGTTCTCATCTTTCTAGGTTTTCAAGGTTTGTTGGTACCAAGGAAAATTTTTATTTTGCACTTGTTCGCAGGTGTTATTAATGTTGCATCTACCTCAAGAGGTAGGATGGAGTGACAGCATCAGTGAACAAGGGAAGAGTTATTCATGTCATCTACCTGGATTTCTGTAAGGCCTTTGACACAGGCTGCGACAACATTCTTACCTCTAAATAGGTGAGATATGATTTTGATGGATGAAGAGTTAGATGGTTAAGGAATTGGCTGAATGGCCATGTCCAAAGAGTTATAATTAATGGCTCAGTGTCCAAATGGAAACCAGTAATGAGTGGTGCTCCTCGAGGGTCCATACTGTAACCAGTACTGTTTAATATCTTCATCAATGACATAGTGGGATTGAGTACACCCTCAGGAAGTCTGCAGGTGACACCAAGTTCAGTGGTGCAGTTGATATGCTAAAGGGAAGGGAAGCCATCCAGAGGGAGCTTGACAGGCTTGAGGAGTAGGCCCATGCAGACCTCATGAAGTTCAACAAGGCCAAGTACAAGTTCCAGCACATCGACTGGGGAAATCCCCAATATCAATACATATTGGGTAAAAAATGCATTGAGAGCAGCCCTGAGGAGAAGGACTTGGACATTGGAAATTGGACATGAGCCAGCAATGTGCACTTTCAGCCCAGAAAGTCAATCATATCCTGGGCTGCATCAAAAGAAGTGTGGCCAGCAGGATGAGGGAGGTGATTCTTCTCCTCCTACTCCACTCTTATTGAGACCCCACCTGGAGTACTGAGTCCAGCTCTGGAGTCCTTGGTGCAAGAAACACGTGGACCTGTTGGTACAGGTCTAGAGGAGGGCCACAAAAATGATTAGAGGGGTAGAACACCTCACCTATGAAGAAATGCTGAGAGAGTTGGGATTGTTCAGCCTGGAGAAGAGAAGGCTCTGAGGAGACCTTATTGCTCCCTTTCAATTTATAAAGGGGGTTTATAAGAAAGAGAGAGACTTTTTACTGAGGTCTGTAGTGATGGGACAAGGGGCAATGGTTTTAAGCTGAAAGAAGGTATGTTTAGATTGGACATAAGGAAGAAATTTTTTTTACAATGACGGTGGTGACAGTGGAATGGGTTGCCCAGAGAAGTTGTGAATGTCCCATCCATTGGAAGTGTTCAAGGTCAGGTTGTATGTGGCTCTGATCAACCTGAACTAGTGAAAGATGTCCCTGCCCATGGCAGGAGGTCGAAGTACATGATCTTTGAAGGTCCCTTCCAATGCAAATCATTCTATGATTCTATGATCCTCCCAACTCTACATATAGCCCAACACTTTTCTGCATGTAATATCTCTTAAATCCCTATACTGGACCGGCACTTTCCCTCCACTGTGGTCCCACACAGATTTCTGGGATGAGCAGCTAAGCAAGGTGTAGCTCCCTCCTGGAAGCTGTTTACCATTCATCAGACCTTATTTCGGTGTGTCATGCCCAACCTAGGTGTAACGCCTCAGAAGAGGTTGGCTGCAACACAAGCCAAATCTTGTCATCTGTAGGGCTGGTGACCAAAAGGGCTCATAAAGGACCATGCTGTAAGCTTATTGTATAGGCATAGAAAAACTTCAGCTAAACAAACCAAAGGAGCACAACAGCTTTGGTCTGTTACAACAGGGACCACCATCATTGCAGCTGTAGCTGAGAAGACATGACACAGGTGGGTTGCTGAGCATTGGCATGGGTTGTTTTGGTGATCTTCAGTCATGTGATGAGTGGATGGCTGCAGTTTCTGGTAGCTAAAAGCCCATAGTTGGTGGCTTCCCAGAATATTTTTATGTTGTCAAAAATGATGTGCCAAAAATCCATGAAACTATCAGACTCACAAACAGATTTCCAAATATATGATGGAAATACAGGGTGGATTTTAAAAAAAGAGGAATACATGCCAGACAAAACAGAGCTTTTCTTCATGATGATATCCAGGGATTGAGGAGAGCTGCATCCTATTTGAGGATTTATTTTGACTCTTTTGAGGTTGGTGGGTTTTTTTACAATTCTTAATTGTAGGTTCATCAATACAAAAAAATATTTTTACTTCTCTGATTTATAAGTACTATGGCATGTATTGCACAACACCAAGGAGCGCTTCAGGACTCTCTTGTTACAGCATTCCCTCTGCACCGCTAAAACTGCTCTCTTCCGCATGGGTATCTCTATGCCAAATGGGAAGGGCACTGCTGAGTCCATGCTCAAGACTTGCCTGCCTTTGAGCCATCCAGTCTGAAAGCGTGGTCTTGGCGGTGCCCAGGAAGACCCTCCAGAACCAGTGAGACATCCCGTGCCCCAGCACACCCAGTGAGTTGGCTCAGGGCCCGATTTCCCTGAGTAAGCTGCTGTCCTGCAGGCAGCTGGCTGTAGGGAAGAGGCAGGGAAATGGGCAGGAGAAGCAGCACACTGCTCACAGAGGGACCACGCTGTTGGGGCTGGGCACACGTAGCCGTGGAGCTCCTTCAGCTGAGCTTTGTGAGGAGTCAGCAGAGGCAGCGGTAACAGGGAGACAATTACGATTCAGAGAGCAGCAGCCAGCTCTGTTTGGATTTACAAAGACTTTCCTGGCTCTTACTCTCATCCTGCATGTTGTAGTTTTACCTTTTTTTTTCCAGATTGCTGAGTATGCCATGAATATATATATAGTCATGGATATAGTCATGAATATGCTTATGAATCATATATATAAATGTTCAATGCTACACCATAGTGTATAGATGCATAACTGGAAGATATGACACCCAACACAGCATTTATGTGTTCTGCTGCTTGCTTTCCTGTTCACACAGGTTTATTTTTCTCTCTCTCAAGTTCAAAGTATGCTGCTCAAATAGCCCAGAAAATAAGAGACATATCACTGAATGTGTGCTTTGTTCAGCTTTGTGATTATCTGATTTCTCTCTGCCACAGTTCACGCTAGTTAAGCCAAACAAAGACCTACTGTACCTTGACAGCGGGACCATCTGGAGTTCATTCTTGTAATTATTTTCAAACACACACAGTCGTCCTCTGGCAAATAGGTATTTTAAGGCATCACAGGGCATGTTCATTACTTTATTGTGAAACAAATGTTGAGTTTCATATTATTCTGAAAATGATATTTTCATCATCATAAGTAATCTATCCTGATACAGAAAAAGCATGAATGTGCATGCGTGCGTGTGTGTGTGTGATACAGATATATAATTACATGGCTGCCCACCTGCAAGCTGGGAATTACAGATGACAGTCAGGGAAGATTGATTTTTCATCCTAATAGCTTAGAGACTGTGTTTTTAATTGCAACTATTTTGCCAGTTCTTTGCAGGAATTGCATCTGGTAAAGGGAATTAAAGGCATTCAGACTGTGAAAGGAATTGCAGTGCAAATGCATTAGCATCAGGACGTATTTGCATCTAGATACATACTCTGATTGCATATTTTATAGGTGAGCAGAGAACATAGTGCTGTGTTTTTTATGGGGATGCAGAGTGAACTGATATTGCCCAGGCAGAATTTGGAAATTGAAGTACCAGATGTAATCATATGCTTTCCTGGCTGACACTCAGGAAATGGAGGTTTGCTGGGTCTGGTTTCCAAAAGCAACTAAGCAACTTAGAAGTCCATGATCAAAAGGGTATTAAAAAACAGATTTGCAAAGGGACTGAGCTAGCTAGTGAGATTTACAGAGCCTGGAGATTAGTTAGGAACCGAGTTCAGTGTTGCTTTTCAATGCCTTGCCAAATTGTCCATTTAGTTGATCTCCAGTAGGTGACTATCTGCATATTTAGATGCTGAATATCTTTGAAAATCTGGCCCTACACATAGAAAACATCATCAGGACTTCACTGCATTGGAATAAGAAAATAGTTACTTTCTCCTTACGAGCTTTTGATAATTACCTGTCCTCGGTCATCTTTGTTTAGTAGTTAATGAAAGACTACCCCTAGGGACTGTACAGGTGGGATTCATTTTACTTGGTGTTAGATGTTTCCACTGTAGGTTTCATCAGTGGGGTTAGTCCCTACTACGATGGAAAGTAAAAAGCACTAGCAGGACATGATTTATTTGACCTGTATTAGATATCTACTTAAATATAAGGTGAATCATGCTTAGAGGTGCTTCTTTCTCTCCAGTTCTCTATCAGCAAAATCAAGAGAAGCAGTTCAGATGTATATATCTAGGTTAAAGACACAACATAAGAAGAAACACAACCAGCAGGTCCAGGGAAATTATTATTATTCCCTTCTATTTGGCAATGGGGAAGTCACACCTGGAATACTGAGGTAAGTTCAAGAGGGATGGGAAGAAACTAGAGAGGGATTGTTTAGCACAGGAACAATATGTCTGGGTGGGAGGTTAAAAATCTCCATTCTTGGAGGTGTTCAAGGCTTGGTTAGACTGACCCCTGGCCGACTTGACCTGGTGATGAGTTAGTCCCACTTTGATAGAAGGTTGGCTCCAGGTCTTGCCACCAACATTTCTATAACAGAGATCCTTCCTAGAAGACTAAGGGAACAAAATCCTACCCTACGTCAGTCTGAGAAACAGTCTGAATTTGGAGGTGTTTGCAACTTTTCTCAAATCCTCCTACTAATTTTGTCCTTGGGTCTTTATTCACTCTTGATAATTCACACTTGATCATTTGCATTTTCAAATCCCCTTGCACCCAGAGGAATATTCTTATTTCACCCCACTGATGATTTGAGACTGATGTGAAGAAACTAAACAAAGATTGCCCCAAGAAATTGATATTGGGTTTTGTCTCTTGCAACGACCAGAAATGCAGGGGTGACTTTTACCTTAGAGACAGTTTGACACATCCCCACATCCCCAGAACTTTATAAACCTCACTGGCATCTTTCTTTACCCTTCTGTTTTAACTGCAGTATGCAGTGGTAGCATAGTGCAACGGGAACCCTTTTTGTGCACAGCTGGAGCTGCCATATGGAAACTTGTTCAAACATGTAACAACTTTCCATAGATTTTTTTTTAACTAACGCTGAGAGGTGGGAAGTAGTTCTTATCTATTCACACACTTGTATGGTAGACCTCTGTAGGGATTTTGTTGGCTGTCCCCAAGCTTGCAGAGACGGGTATGTGTCAGTTTGGACTAAGTGTGATAAGTAATGTGTAGGAGAAAGCTTAAAAGGTCATTTACAAAGTCTCTGCTTTCTGAAGTATCATAACTAAATATTTTAATCTTGTTAGTATTGACTTGGTAATAAATAACCTGCACCATTCTTGTTTTGCATTGTTTTCTCAAACCTCCCCTGTGTTATACACATACATACACACATAAAAGCTTACTACGAAATTTTATGTTGAGATTCCTACTAGTCAAAATGCATTAGAGCTGCCACCAGAGACATGTGAAAAACAGATTCCTTTTTCAACTGGTCAAGAACCAGAAATAAAATGTCTTCAAACACTGGAGATATATTTGCAAGGATTCAGCTTGTAAGCTTTGTTACAGATGCTTAGATAAATATAACACTCTGAAACCTTTCTCTTCACTATTATGAGTAGCTGTGGAAAGTCTGACTTCTTTTAAGTCAGTAATTGAAATGAGGTGTGTATGGAAGATGGATAGGAATGTCGCACTGAAAAGATGAACAGCTAAAATGGAAGCTTCCTCAGATCCTAAATATTTCATTTCTACTCATGAGGATAGCTTTAGTGCTCACCATTTAAAGTTATTCCGTCTCTGAGGTCATGGTAATTTTGGAAGTGTAGGAGCTCAGGAGCTTTCTGCTCATGTTTTAAAAGAAAGTGTCTTTGTGAAAGAGAAGGATCAGGCTAAAACAAGCCCTGTAGCAAAGGCTGGGTAGAGAACAGTGGGTGAAGTGAAATCAGATGAGAGGGAAAAGACTAAGCACTAAAGGTAATACCACTGTTTTACACCTCTTCCTCTCCTTGAGTCTATTGTCCACAATTTTCTAATTCGCTTGAACTAAAGAAAGAGGATGCTCAGAAATGGACTCACTGGGAACATTTAGGGTCTATAGCCCCACTCCAGTGATTGCTGCTTTGTGCAGCAGTCTTGCAGTCACATGCTGGAGTAGAAGGCGAGAGCCTTCCCTTCCCCAACTCCCACCGGTCCCCACACTCTTACTTGAACCATGCTTTTGGGAAATACGAGTGAATACTTAAGGTTTTATATACTTTGTGGACATATGAAAGGCTACAATGTCTCAGAGAGTGGCAAAAATTAAGGACCCTTGAACATGGTACACAAACCACTGCAGAATGACAGTTTGAGGGATGAATTCATAACCCAAATATCTTGAGACTCCAACTACAAGTTGAAACCGAAACAAGTTACCAAAAGGCCATTTGCAGCTTGTTTCAGCTAAAATATGGAGAGCGGAATAAATCTTTCTAATCCTGCAATTCTGTCCCTCTGGTGAAAAGATTTACTGAGTCTCAGGTCAGTTAATTTGTCATCCAAAGTCCCTGTCAACTTCAATTTTTATGGGCTGAATTGTGATCAGCAGAGCCGTAATTTTGGAACCCCATGTTTACATGGAAAAGTGCTGTTTACCACGTTCAAGGTTGCGATGCCATCTGCCATTTCAGTTTATGCAGAAAACCAGAGCCATGGAACTTTATTACCGGAAATATTTTCTGGGTTTGTTTTGTTGCTGTATTATGACAGCACAGTAGCACGAATGAGACAGAGACCCCAGTATGGCTGGAAAAACACCTTCTAAGAGGCAGGACGTGGTAAGCAGTCTTGCTTCTCTAGTATTGGAGCAAACCAGCCCTGATGAGAGCAGAGGTCTTTTCTCTGGAGAAGGCCACAGTCCCCAGTTGTGCTGTTTCCCAACCCCACCATGGTCCTGCAGAGCCAGTGTGAATGACTCACTCTCATCATGCAGCTGGGGAACAACGCAGGCATAAATCCTGGCTCCACTGAAACCACTGGCAGGTTGAAGGGAGGATTTTCAATTGACATCAGTACATCCAGAATTTCACACCATCTAATTTTCAAACACTTGTGTTTACAAAGGTAGACCCCAGCCCTCTATAAACTGAGACAAGTCACACAGACAAAATGGAAATCAGCAAAGTTGTGTTCATCTGCACCAGTTCTGAATTTTGCTTTTGGATTTTCCCAGTTCCAAAACCCATAATGTCCAGAGAGTTTGTGAATTTTATCTTCCATGAGGCAGACACTAATACGTAGCATGAATTAATCCAAAAAGCAATCATACCTTTACTGCTGTAAAACACCATACGCAAATGTGTGTATGCGAGAGAGTATATGAACATGTACCTCCACAAGCTAGATACTTATATTTAGCAGCCTGGCAGCTGGAAAAATCAATTTGTATGCAATGACCACCTTATATCTCCTAAATTCATTTAAGTTCTGACACTGAGGATTCATATTGATTTTTTATACTATTTTAGGTTTTATTCCTAGGAATTGATTTCAGCAGTCATTTAGTACTATATATCAGTAAAGTTGAGTAAAATCTACACAAGCAGTTCTTCTTTAACGCAAATTAGCTCTAATATTTCTCCTTGATTAAGTATGACAGATATGCAGTTTTACTGTTGCCATCATGCAAGGGAGAAATCTATTAGAGGTTTTATGAATTACAAGAAATGAGAAAGTGCCATTAATTCCTGGACTCCTGGATGATTAATACATGAAGTTATGCACAGAATCAAATGAAATGATGAAAAGTTGCATTTTGTATAACTCCGGTCATGGCGTTATATAAATGAAAAATGCACACTGCAACATGCTGTCGTACCCTGCAGTACATATAGACAGCATGGGGGTCAGCAATGAACATATCTGCCTTGTATCAAGGATATCTCCTGAATTTGTACTCCCAAACTACAGATATTTACAGGGTACGCTAAAACTGAAGAAATGGTAGGTACTCTGAATGAACCAGAAGAGGAACTTGAGCAAATGTGAACAATATCCTTTCTGATAAAAAGTACTGCAACCCTGTGATGGTATTTACCCTCATCAAGATGACCCCTCTGAATTTCCAAAGGGATTCAGAATTCCGTCTTATAACCTGAAGCCCTGATCTAAAACCAAAATTGAGACTTTTTTTAATGAGCCTAAGGAGGCCAAAGGAGACCTGTTAGTGGATGCTTGTGAGTTTCTGAAAATTGGGTGATTTAAGTATGTTTCAAGCTACACTAACCAAAAGTAAGCAACACTGGTTTAAGTCCGTAGGAGAATATGAACACCTAGTGAGAGCCTAACTGCATTTCTTTATGTAAAATTAAAAAAAAAATTAAGTCCACTTGGTGTGTCATTCTTGGGGCACAAAGGATGGAATTAATCTGGTCGTACATAGATAGATGTAGTACAGAAGTCTCCACCTCAGCTGTTCACACTGAGCTGTTTCTCTAGTCTCTGAAGGAGCAATTCTTCATGAAGAAATCTAAGCATGAGTTGCTCCAGAGAGTCCTATGTCTCTGCATTGAGTATAAAGTGGACATCAGGTAGCTAGTTCAGATGGAGACACCTGAAGTCTGGTGAGATAGATCCTTCCTGTAAGATCTGCAAGTGCCTTACTTATTATCACTGAATTTCTCTAAACCCCTGAAAGTCTGTTACTGTCATACCCAGAAATTCTTCAGTTCTATTAGTACTAGACACTGAGTACTCCTAATCCTGGACTGAATTCATGCTGGGTATGCAGCTTAATAGAGAGACACTCAAATTTAAATAACTACATGCACACCATTATAGACAGACACCTAGTCAATAGCAGAGCCCAGAGAAGGATTCAGTCATCCTCTAGAAAGAAAAGGTATAATGGTTGACTACACATAGGTATTGAGCATCTTCTTAAGCACTGGGGAGTACCCATCTGACCTTCAGCTGCCACTCCTGAAAGACAAGGTCTCCCTGCATTTCTGTATCTTAGCTGCCAGACCTGTGCAGACATCTTGGATACCCTAGGGCATTAGCCACTACAGTTTAAATAAATTAATCCCACACTCAGATGTCTAGGGTGAATTGACCTACGTGTTGTACAGGATGATAACTGTGAGGACATGTGAGAATGATGTCAGTCATTTAACTTTCTCTTGATCTTTTGAGGTCTTAGGTTTACAAACTTTCACAAAAGGGGGGCATCAGCCACTGCTTAGACTTCATTTATCCATTCAGCCTCCTCTGGCTTCATGCTGCCTTTGTACACACATTATTCTTCCCAGGTTGGAGTAAACCAGGAACGTGTAATGGCTTCAATAGGGATGGACCAAATCATTGGTGACTGGCTGACAACCTTTGAGCAAACACAGTAGGAAGCTGCTGCCCTCCCACTTAGTACTGGTACCTGTGTTCAGCAGAGATGTCATTAACCATTTGAACAGCTTCCTAAGAGATGCAGAGGTCCACTGTCATTTCTGACACCTATATGTCCAGGCTGAAGTGGCCTTTTTTCTTAAAAATGTGTGTAGCTCAACAAAACACGAAGGGTTTGATGCAGGAATTATTAGGTGGCATTCAGTGTGTCATGCAGGAGGTCAGACTAGATAATCATAATGGCTCCATATGACCTTCACAGTCTCTGAAATCTATGAGCAGCTCATGGGTAAGAATCAGGTAAAAATATACAGATGGCTGTGAGCAGAAGTTACTCTCTGACCTTTGTCTCTGTGTGAGCCATGCATCAGAGTTATGGCAAAATTCATCATAGTACAAGACTAAAAGATTTGGGTGGGACAAGAGACCGTGTCTTGATTAAACCAGAAAAGAAGCCATAAATTGCCTGTTTCCCCTTTAGAACAGAAACTGTTGAGGGTTTTTTTTTTTTCTTTTTTTGGCCCAGGTCTGCTAGTAAATATACTGCATCAGATGCAAAAACGATTCCCTCTTTCTTGGTTCCTGTTTCATTATAGGTGAGAAACTGGGAGCACTGGAAACCAATGCCACCTACCCAGAGGCAACACTTTACTCAGGTACTGAGTGGCATGTCACCTCCCATCAGCTCACGTATCAACCTCAGCTCAAAGAAAACTCCCTCAGTGAGAAGCTGTTCGTACATTTCCCCAAGTATTCAAGTTTTGCCTTTCCTGAGAAAGTTATTAGTGGTGTGAAATGCATTGTATTCATAAGAGTCAGCCTATGACATGACACTGATATGCCAAACTGGTTTCCATATTACCCAATCCTACTCCTCATGATTATTCCCATTAATCTTGTTACAGTACCTAAGAGCCTATTAATAAAACAGGACCTCACAGTCACAGGTGCTGTACAAACAGAGGACATAAAGATATCTCCAAGGCACTCAGAACCTGCAACAAGAGTCAATGGAGGATGCAAAAATCTTTTGGCAAATACAAAGAATTGATTGTCGATGTGGCCAGGTGTTTGGAGCACATGAGAAGCCAGCGTGAAGTTATTTTGGGCCTAATGGGAAAGATGAGGTTATAGAATCATAGAACTGTCTAGGTTGGAAGGGACCTTTAAGATCATCAAGTCCAACCATCAACCTAACACTGCCAACAACACCACTAAACCATGTCCCTGAGCGCCACATCTTCCCATGTTTTAAATACCTCCAGGGATGGTGGCTCCACCACTTCCCTGGGAAGCCTGTTCCAATGCTTGACAACATTTTCAGTGAAGAAATTTTTCCTAACATCCAATCTAAACCTCCCCTGGCACAACTTGAGGCCTTTTCCTCTTGCCCTATCACTTTTTACTTGGGAGAAGAGATCAATCCCCCCACCTCGCTACAACCTCCTTTCAGGCAGTTGTAGAGAGCAATAAGGTCTCCCCTCAGCCTCCCTTTTCTCCAGGCTAAAAAACCCCAGTTCCCTCCATTGCTCCTCATATGTCTTGTGCTCTAGACCCCTCACCAGCTTTATTGCCCTTCTTTGGACACGCTCCAGCACCTTTATGTCTTTCTTGTAGTGAGGGGCCCAAAACTGAACACATTACTCAAGGTGTGGCCTCACCAGTGCAAGTACAGGGGGACGATCACTTCCCTAGTCCTGCTGACCACACTATTCTTGATAGAAGCCAGGATGCTGTTGGCCTTCTTGGCCACCTGGGCACACTGCTGGCTCATATTCAGCTGACTGTCAACCAACACCCCCAGGCCCTTTTCCACCAGGCAGCTTTCCCCAAGCCTGCAGTGTTGCATGGGGTTGTTGTGATGCAAGTGCAGGACCCGGCACTTGGCCTTGTTGAACCTTGTAGAAATGGCCTTGGCCCATTGATCCAATCTGTCCAGATCCCTCTGTAGAGCCATCCTACCCTCAAGCAGGTGAACACTCCTGCCTAACTTGANCTAACTTGGTCTCATCTGCAAATTTACTGAGGGTGCACTCGATCCTCTCATCCAGATCCTTGATAAAGATATTAAACAGAACCATCCCCAGTACTGACCCCTGGGGAACACCACTTGTGACTGACCACCAACTGTATTGAATTCCATTCACCACCACTCTTTGGGCCTGGCCATCCAGCCAGTTTTTTACCCAGCGAAGAGTACACCCATCCAACCCATGAGCAGCCAGTTTCTCCAGGAGAATGCTGTGGTAAACAGTATAAAAGGCTTTACTAAAGTCTAGGTAGACAACACCCACAGTCTTTCCCTCATCCACTGAGTGGGTTACCTTATCATAGAAAATCAGGTTAGTTAAGCAGGACCTGCCTTTTATAGACTCATGCTGACTGGGCCTGATCACCTGGTTGTCCTGTACATGCTGTGTGATGGCACTCAAAATGATCTGCTCTGTAACCCTCCCAGGCACCAAGGTCAGGCTGACAGGCTTGTAGTTCCCGGAATTCTCCTTCTGTCTCTTCTTGTAGATGGGCATCACATTTGCTAACCGCCAGTTAACCGGGACCTCCCAAGTTAACAAGGACTGCTGATAAATGATGTAAAATGGCTGGTAAGCACTTGCGCCAGCTCCCTCAGTACCCTTGGGTGGAGTCCACCCAGCCTCATAGACTTGTGTTTGTGTAAGTGATGTAGCAGGTTGCTAACCATTTCCTTGTGGGTTATGGGGGTTTTCATTCTGCCGCCTGTCCCTGTCTTCCAGCTCAGGGGGCTGGGTACCCAGAGGACAACTGGTCTTACTGTTAAATACTGAGGCAAAGAAGGCATTAAGTACCTCAGCCTTTTCCTCATCCTTTGTCACTATGTTTCCCTCCACATCCAATAAAGCATGGAGTTTCTCCTTAGCCCTCCTTTTATTGCTAATGCATTTATAGAAATTTTTTATTTTTTTTTTTAACTACAGTAACCAGATTAAGTTCTAGTTGGGCTTTAGTCCTTCTAATTTTCTCCCTGCATAACCTCATGACATCTTTGTAGTCCTCCCAAGGTGCCTGACCCTTCTTCCAAAGGTCATAAACTCTCCTTTTTTTGCTGAGTTCCAGCCAAAGCTCTCTGTTCAGCCAGGCTGGTCTCCTTCCCTGCTGGCTCATCTTTTGGCATATGGGGTCGGCCTGCTCCTGTGAAGGCATGAGAGGGATGCTGGAGGCACACTACTTCATTACACTACGACTGCCCCCAAATGCAAAGGACAGCAAGGATAAATGCATGAAAACACATTCTTAAAAGGTATCCAGGTGAGGAAAGGGTGCTTGCAGCAGGGTCTGGTGGTAACTGAGATCTGCAGTGCAGAACTGATCTTTCAATACAAGGGTGAAAATAGTTCATTAAAGAAGTCAGAAAAGAAGGTAAGTAGGCTGGATTTGCTGTAGTTTGTCAAGGATTTGAAAAGGAGAATGCCATGGTCAATGACAGGAAAATGATCACTGTTTAAAGTCCATGGTGACTGGATGCTGAGAGGGCAAGACAGTATTTAGCAGACCATAGGATGGTGGTGGAGAAAAAAAGATGGAAATTACCCAAATGAGAGTTTCAGTTACCTAGAAACCTTCACTGAACTAAATGGAATGTTGCTGCATCCAAACATTGATTATTTTCCATTGATCCATTCCTAAATTCTGCCATTTCTGTTTCTTCTATTTATAGTTATGCTGGGAGCACAAAATAGGCACAAGCAAAAATATCTTGAGCAGCCCTGTGTCACAGGCACAGGCTGAACCCTCACCCATTACTCTGCCCAGTAAGTTTTACAAGGGGGAGACGTTCTGCCTGAAACAACCTTGTTCTTGATCCCTCTCCTGCTGTGAAGTACCCTGTCCCTTCCCAGAGAGGTGAATCACAGCAAAGAGTATATTTGTGAGCAAAAATGTCCTAAGGGCTGGGCTAATTCTTTGCCATGAATGAGAGGATCTCTGAAGACAGGGCTTGCCTCTGCCTCCCAAAGCTGTCCCAGAGCAACTGAAGATCTCACCTGTTGCTCTCACCTTGTGTGACTTCATGCCCTTCTCTTGGGATTAAATCTTTTGGTTTACGACCGACAAGTTCCAACACATCTCCTTCTATCAGCTGAGCAGTACTGGGAGTTCTGCTGAGAACAGCCAAATCCTGTCCCACATTGCATTCACCATAGCTTCTTACTGTCTCCTCCATTGCTCCCTGGTTTGCTCCTCACTTTACTTTAGATTCATTTTACCAATGGAATTTGACTTTCTCAAGTTTGTTTTGTCATAGCATAATGTCTTCTTTCTTCTGGGCTGCCTTCCAAACACCGCTTGTTGAAATTGGCTCCTAAATTTTAATTAAAGGAAACTTTTGTTTGGTCCATAAATTAAAATGTTCTGAGTTCTTTTTTCTGTCCACTTCAAGGCATTGAGCCAAACATGAAATACTGAAAACTGTCCAGACATATCCTTCTCTCTTTCTTTTGGGCTCAAGTTCTTCCCTCAAGGGACAGAGCTACTGCCAGCAATGTCCCCACCACAGTCCTGTGACCTCCCGTTGGAAATACGCTCTCCAGAATGACTGACCTCATGGTAGGGCAGTCACATCAATGAGAGGACATCAGCACATTAACTGAGTGACAACCTGGGCTTCGCTGTCTTGCTCTTGAACTCCTGGGCAGAAAGACATGAGTGGGTGTGCACTGTCATGCACTTTTATTGGTTGAGTTGAAGTGGTGTTAAACATTTGGTCCTCCTCACAAGGGATTAGGTATTAGGGTAAATCAGCTTCCTGATTTTTAAAAACTTTGTAAGCACCGTGATTTGTAAGAAAAAAGGGGACAAATAATAGCAACAAAACCACCTCCCCTCCTCTTTCCATCCCTCTCTGTTGAGCATCTTTAACTGTGTGAAAGAGACTCCGAAGAGGATATAAACAGCTAAAAGATCAAAACACATGCACACACAGGATAGCTGTGGTTAACGAACTACCCAGCTGAGCACAGGGAGCTCACCACTCCCATACGGCACTCAGCACCTTTGCTGGCTGCACAGGCACCACCTCAGGGGAAGAAGAGTTGGTCTTTGCAGCCCCAGGGCACATCCTCGATGGTGCCGAGTTGCCCTATTTCAACTCCCTGTTTGCTTCTTGAGTGTTTTATACCTTCCCATGATGGGGTTATTCTCAGGAACACTTGAGCTGGTAATGATGCCATCCTGACCACCCTGCCCCTGCCTGTGGTGTCACCTTGTGTCCTTGCCTGGCTCTGCTCTACAGATGTCTCATGGCTCTTCCCAATGACTGCAATGCCTGCAGCAGCCTGAGCTGTGGCTACATGACCATGAGGGCTGTATGAAGTGCTGGGATTTGGGGATCTTGGGCACAGGTTGTTGGCCCTGGGGCAGGAGGGTGAGGAGGTGAGAGCTGGGGTTGCAGACAGAGGTTTAGATCCCCAGTTTTGCAAACTGTATTCACCGCAATAAACCCAAAGACAAAGAAGTGAACACAGTAGTGTGTGGCTGAATCAAAGTGTGGATTTTCCGTATGAAAGACCAATGTTTACTATTTATTTTAGCAAATACAGTTTACATCCTGACATAAGGAGGTTAACAGGATATGCTAATGGACAAAGTTACGAACATCCTCAACCCACATTTTCATCACACACAAACCATTATCTCTTCTCCTTGCTTTCTTTCTTCTCTGGTTTTAAAGTTCTGTTATTTAATACAGAATGTCAGATCCCCTGCTAGCACTGTAAACTTCAATGACACTGCAATGGAAAGAAGTCTGGCCCAGGTTATAGAATATGAACATGGTTTGGCAGTCAATGTCAACTGGGCAGATTTTAATGCTTAATGGGATAAGCCACAACACAGACCAGGAAAGGACTTGAAGAGGAGGAGAGGGATGGTTACAGTGAACAGCTGGTAAATGTCACAGTGTTTGACTGTGTGCAGTTACACCAGGTTTAACTGTGTGCTTCAGTGACGAAGCATGACTGGGTCCCAAAGGTATGGCTGAGATAAGATTGTCTCTGGAGCTTCACCTCCAAGCCATGAAGGCTGGGGTACCACTTGACTCACTGCCAGAACTGCATCCTCTACCAGCCCCATGAAAACAGGAAACAAGTCCGCATTGGGTAGGGCTTAAAACCTTTGAAAAGCTTGAGTGCCCTCGGTCTCACCAGACTTTTTGGAGTGACACTGATGACGGTACCTATTGAGATAAAGACAGTGTGGCACCATGTGATTTTAATTTTCGAGGAGCTTCAAAAACCACAACATAATAAATTACATACATAATTTGTACCTACTGAATGAGGCCAGGTCTCTGCAGCAAAAAAGTATGTGATCAGATGAAGTGTCATGATGCCCGTACAGAACAGAAGTGAAATAAAGCTGCACACTTTAAATTTGGGTATTTCCATGCTTTACAACCTCCCGATTTTTCCATATCTTCATAACATTCCTGCTGCAGCTGTGCAGTGCTGGGGAGCCCACTGTCTGCACTGCCAGTCATGCTGGCTCCTGTCGAAAGGCCCGTGAGACAGAGGCAGAGTTTTCAGCGCTGCGAGAATTAGTGATCTCTCAGGGCTCAGGCATTGGAGTCCTCTTTCTGAGTGCTCCGGTGTAAAAATGGAAAGACCTGTGGGCACGCTTCTCATACCGCATGTCTTTGTCTCCACATTCAGCTGTAGCTGCTGAAGACCTGAGGAGGGGGGAGGCCTTTTTTTGCTCTTGGAGAAGCAAGTGTGCCAGGACGTGGCAATGGGAGCTCTACGGCTATTCTAAAGCTGTCCACCAAGTTTCAGTGAAGTCCATGAGCAGGGATGAGTCACACTTAACCACACATCAGATCTTGCAATGAAATCAATCCTTACCAATCTTAGTGTGACATTATAACTCAGCATGCTGGAAATGCTACCTTGCAAGAAAGTTTTGAGCCTATCAGTCACTGTTCTGTCTGAAGGTCAGCAGATGTTAATTGAATTTTGCCCAGCATTCCCCTTCTCCATGCAGCATTATCCTAGGCCAGGGTAAAGAAGCTACCTTTCCCACAAGCCTCAATGGCAGATAGTTGCTATAGTGTTCACAAGAATTGTACAGCTATTTCTACATCCCTTTATGAGGAACACTTTTTTTCCCTCCAGGAGACTCTTCCTTACCAGGTTCTGCCTAGGATTGAATGGAAACAAAGGAAACAAAGGGAAGCAAAAGTACAGTGTTTATACAAGCACAGTAATGTCCATTGAAATGAATAATTTGAAGTGCTGTGAAATAAAACGGGAGTAGTCAAATGCTGTGAGTGTGTACATACACACACACACATATATGGACACATATAAAATCACAGACCCATTGAGGTTGAAAGGGACCTTTGGAGTTTGTCTAGTCCAACCCCCTTGCTCACAGCATGGTCACCTAGAGCAGGTTGCTCAGGAGATTGTCCATCCAGGTTTTTAATATTGCCAAGGATGGAAACTCAACCACCTTTCTGGGTAACCTGTTCATGTGTTCAACCACCATCAGAAGAAAAAAATTATGTTTAAATGGAATTTCTTGTATGTCAGTTTGTGCCCATTGCGTCTTGACATGTCACTGGGCACCACTAAGAAATCTGGCTCCATCTTCTTTACTGCCTTCCATCAGGTATTTATGCATATTGATAAGATCCCCCTGAGCTTTTTCTTCTCTAGGCTGAACAGTCCCAGCTCTCTCAGACTCTGTGCACACGAATCGCTTACTAATTTCTGTGATGCTTCGCTGAACTCGCTCCAGTGTGTGCATGTCTCTCTTGTACTGGGGAGTCCAGCACTGAACCCAGCACTCCAGATGTGCTTCACCAGAGCTGAGTAGAGAGGAAGGATCACCTTCCTTGACTTTGTGGCAATGCTTCTCCTGGTGCAGTCCAACCATCTGGTCTACGAACCAATAGTCCCAGTTTTGTGTCATCTGCAAATTTGCTGAGGTTGTGCTTTGTCTCATTGTTCAGGTCATTAATAAGGATTTTAAACAATGTTGGCCCCAGTATTGACCCCTGGGGTACACAGCTAGCTACTGGCTTCCAGCTGGACTTCATGCTGCTGATTGCAACCCTCTGAGCCCAGCAGTTTAGCCAGTTATCAGTGCCCTTCACTGTTCATTTATCTAGCCCACGCTTCATCAGTTTGTCAATGTGGATGTTATGGGAGACAGTGTCAAAATCTTGCTAAAGTAAAAATAAATAACATCCGCTGCTCTCTCCTCATCCACCGAGCAAGTCTTGTCCCTGTACAAGGCTATCAGGCTGGTCAAGCCTAATTTTCCCTTTGTAAATCCATGCTGACTACCCCCAATCACCTTCTTGTCCTTGATATATGTGTATATATATACACACACATATATATACACTCACACATATACATATACATATACATATACATATACATCATATATGTGTATATATATGCCTATACACACACACATATGTATTAAACATAGCAATTCACATTATTCTACACATATATATGATCCAAATAATCCAAAAGTGCCTAGGGTTTAGGCATCATTGCAGAAAATTCTTTAAGAAAATTTACTTAGCCTAAAATGTAAGTTAAAAAAACCCAATAAAACAAACCAGCCAACAAGGTGTTAGCATGAGGAAGAAAATTGGTCAAGCCGATGAGTCTAGATAAATGAGTATGCCAGCACCCAGAATAACATATTCTAGCTGTCACATCTAAAGAAGACACCACATGTGAACCATGGGCTAGACTCAAAGGCTAGCACCAGTAGAAGGACTCGGACCCAGGAGATTCTAGCTCTCCAGGACAGGTTTAACTCTGACATCACTGGCAACAGCTTTGCACAAGCAGCATCCTGGATCAATCCTGCTATTTGCACTGTTATTGGTCTTTTCTTGGAGTGGATTAGCCTTGGCTTCAAGATAATGATTTCTCTAGATGATACCTGCAGATGATACCAGTCTGCCTTTGCTCTGATACAAATTTGTGCCCTGATTAATATTTGTGCACGTCTTTGAAAATTGGAAGAGTTATACAACTGCAAAATAGACTCAGATTTTAATGCCTCTAGATTCAATCAGAAGATACTGCAATTCTTACTGTTGCATTTCCCCAAATGCTTGAAAGGTTCCTTTGCTCTTTAGATTTCACAGGCTTCGTGGTTTCTCTCTGAGATCTAAGCACAGATGAGAGCACCTGAGCTGGCCTAAAAGTTTTGTGCCTGTTGTTTTTCTTTTTCAGTATCAGAGCAAACACTGTAGTCAAGGAGCGTCCTACTCACTGACCCTCACTGACAGTCTGACCCTAACCCAAAATCTGTTCTAAGTCAGGTCACCAGTCTGTGGTGATGAGGGAGGTCCAAGACCAAGCTGGGAAGTCAATCTGCAAGTCACCATCAGGTCCAGGGATGGCCAGGGACATCAGGACAGGAATGGGCTAGCACTGGACCAGGATATGGACATGTGGATGGGCAAGACCCAGTGGAGCCCATGGCCGGGCAGGGCAGGGCTGTGGGAGCTGGAGATCAGCCCTGCTGTGGCATCACTAGGGCAGGGGCTGATGGCCTTGGGGAGCTGACATGGAGTCCTGGGCCCTGAGCAGGGTGGGGGGAGCCCTGGGTGGGGGGATCAGGGCCACCGAGACCTACTCAGGGCCATGGCATACACTTCACTAGACAATCCTGCTGTGGTCTGCTTTTGCTTTCCAAAATACTGTGATAATAATTTT